>CAIGQW010015581.1:2922669-2940797 GCA_903798125.1 Danio choprae | reverse complement strand
TTTTTTTTTTTTTAGTTTTTGTTTGTTTGTTTGTTTCTGCCACTGGTCACTTAAAAACGTCACCCCCTATAGCCTTTAACACAGCACTACAGTAGTCAACAGTGAAGTGGATAAAAATTGTCCTAAGACAAGAATGGATGTTGTTCAGTAGTTTTATATCAACTTTGATGAAAGGTGTTGATCCTCTTCAAATGTTGACTACTGTATTTGAGGGAGCAGCCATTTCTAGTGTGGACGTTCTGAAGTGCTTAAATTAATCCCACAATGCACTGCAATAGTGAGTTTACAAGCCATGTACACTCAACATCTAAAATACCCATAATGCTATGTAAGAGTTTGCACGCTAAACGAATTTCCATGACTGACCACAAGATGGCATCCATAGTTGAATCCTATCAGGTTAAGTTTCAAAATAAAACATTATTTAATGATAATAAGCTTGCGTAGCTCCATTTCGAACCGGCTAATTTTTGTTTTGTTATTTTAAGTGTATATGGATAAGTAAATATTTTGTTGATCATCATGAAATGTATTTTGTTTGATACATTGTTTTAAGTGTTTGAAAATTAGTTAATACCTTTATTTAAAATACTTTTGTATACACAATAAATCCAAATACTTTGTTACATAGACAGCTCCTCAATTAAGTGGACTATATTAGTGGATTATATATAGTGATAGGGGCGATTTCGGATACTAAAACTCAGAGCATTTAACCTTCATTAAACCTTTAACCCCTCATGCATCAATAAGCTGTACATTGTCTTCTGTGAGGCATTATTACATTTTCTGAATTATTCATTTACCATTCGTTCTCAGTCCAGCTGTGACCTTACAGACCTTTGAGCCAGAAGTTGTTGGAGTCTCTTCTTTCATTTCCTTTGACTTTCACTGCTGTGCTTGATGTGGGTCATGTGCCGGGCCTGTCACTAAAAAAACATTAGTGCACGTGTGTGTGTGTTGGTTCAGACAGTCTCTGTTAACTGGGATATGGTTGCCAGGCAGCTGAATGTTTGCTGTGGCGACAGCTCTGTCTTAAAGAGAGAAAGCTTGAGACGTGTTTGAGTGACATCACATTTTTCTCTATGATGACACTCCTGTCGTCTGGATAGGGATTAACACACATTACTTAAAGGGGTCATAAACTGCCTTTTATTTATTTTGCTCTGTTTGCTGAGGTCCTCTTAGAATGTTATCAAGATTCTTGCATTAAAAACATCATAATAACATTGTGAAATAATAGGCTGTCCTTTTTTGACCCTTCTTCCTCTGAACACACATTTTGAATATGTGAACATCCTTAATGGATGCAGCTGTGTTTTAAGTTAAAAACGCACAAACACACAATCTGTAATAATGGGCAAAGCATTATAAAAACATTATAAATATAATTACTCCCACTTGTGTGGTGTTATGTTATTGTCAGATACAATATGCACCGCATTTTAGTTTCAGTCTTTTTGAAAATCTAGCATTATTATTATTACTAGTTATCCTGTTAGTAAATAAACATGCTGTAAAACGTAATGAACACATGAATAGGTTATTGCCGACACTTCATTAGATATAAAGATCATTCACTCTGTCCTTTTATTGAGATCATAAGAAAGGCAGTGTAAAGACTGTGACTTCAGAGCATTTTTATCATTTGGTTTCTGTGTAGACCTGCATTTTATGCATTTTTACCTTCTGCAAAGTGAAATTGGGGCGGATCAAAACATGCAGTGATATAGAAGCAGAAGTTGATAAAGTTGGTAATGTATATCTCAAAAGAATTTAGATTTTTTTTGGTCAATTTTACTTTGCTTTTAGGCGTTTAAGTACTTTTATTTTCATGTTAGTATGGTTTTAGTTTAATTAATTGTTTATTATATACATTGGTAATTTTTATAATTAATCAATATATTGACTTGTCGTGCAATACATGAAAATGAAATCAATATTTTTTGGTGATGCAATATATATATTACTAAAAAAACATTTGAACAATGGTTACTGACAGGTGAAACCACTGAAAGTTTAGAAGATGTTGTCCAAAGGAGCTCTGCTTCAAAGCTGTAGTCCATTTCCATAAAGTGACCGTGTAAAAATTGGTTGGGGTTAGCCCTAACCCACACATTCACAAATAATGTTAAAGCCAGTTTACAAGGACATTTACATTCTACATCACCGTTATGAAGTTTACTTTTTAAAAATCAAATAACTTTAAGAATGAATTTTTAAAAAATGACTATTTGCAATAATATGCTCATGTATAATCTTTATATAATCAGTGTGATAAAATGGTATTTGAATGACATAAAAAATTCTGTGACATAATAGCGTAAAGTTCTTTATTGTAACAGGCCTACAGTTAAGTGTGTTTGCTGCTGTACAGACAGGATATCCAGTTGGGCCAGTGCTCAAATCCAGATTGGTCAATGTCTCAGCCTGTTGGATCTCTTCCCACAAGGCTAAATGAACATATCCTATTGAGGGAAAGGCCCAGTCTACCTTTAATAGCATGGGAAGAAGTATAAATGAAATAAAGCGATGGGTGATGGGTGGGTGTTAGAGCTTACTGAAAGTCTGCAAGGCTGTTCAGCACAACACTTAACTGAGGGAAAATAGGAAAATGTTGTGTCCCAAACCCTGATTTGGGATGGAAGCCTGAGATCAGCAAGTCGAGCCAGGTTTCCAGTGGTCATGCAATGTTCCCCACTTATAAATAGTTATGTATGAAGACATGCTGTGTTTCTGATGTGCTATAAACCAGAAAGCCCCAAAGCTGTTCTCTGGCAAAGATGTGTACATATTTTTGTATGAATGCTGTCTGGTTGTGCCAATGTGCTCATACTGTTTCCTATATACACGCACACACACACACACACGCACACACGCACACACGCACACACACACACACACACACACACACACACACACACACACACACACACACAAACACAGATTTTCAACATGCGAGTTTGGTTCAGAAATGAACATTATGTAATTTTATTTGATTAACAGTGGAACAGGAGCAGATTCAGAAGAGGACGTTCACAAATTGGATCAATGCACAGCTTTCCAAGGTACAGTAAACCCAAGAACAACACTTAATGTACTATAATCACTGTATGGAGTTAAAGGGACAATTCACCCAAAATAAATTTTTTTTACTCATAATTTTCTCACTCTCAAGTAGCTAAAAACATTATATGTTTTTATACAATTTCAAAGGAAGATATTTAAATGATATTATTGTAAGAATGTAGTATACAATACTATGAAATCTATGGCTTCTGGTTTCAAATCATTTTTCAAAAATATCTTCTATTTTCAACAAATAGATGATAAACTCAAATAGGCTTAAAACAAGTGTAGTGCAAGTCAATGATGGCAAAATATTCCTTTAAACCGAGGTCTGAATTGCTGACTCACTGGTCAGAAAAATAAGGGCTGTCCAGCTACGTCTGCCTTTGAGCTTTGCATATGCCGAGCATCTTGATTTATTTATAGCATCTCGCCAGCAGCTATAGTGCACTTCAACAGGCTGTAACATGAGCCATGTAGCTCATCCACAAGCACTTGGCTGTGTTTTAAACGCAAGCGCATAAAGCCCACAAGCGTTAAAGTTCATGCAAGTGTTGATCTCTGGTGATCTGACCAGCAGTCTTTATATATTGTTGCATCACTTTACTTCAGATTAACTATATGTAATGTCAGTGTTATTTACAGCTTGTACAAACAGATCCACATCACTATGGTCAGAAGCTTTCTTAACAGTTTTTTTTTCTCATCACTGTCGTTTTTACTAGTGTTTTTTTGTTAGTCAGAGGAAAGAGCCCAGGACTTATTTACGTAGTTATTTAAATTCGATTTTTCACTGCGAGGAATGGTAAGGTTCGGTGATGGTGATGTTTTTTCTTGAGTTTGCATTTCCCCTGCAGCTTAGCACCCCTTTAAAGTGGGTGATATCGCAATATTTGAGCTGCCTCTACTGCAGTGACTTCCTGAAAAACGTCTTCATTCCCAGCTATGTTGATATTGAAATGCAGCAAAACAAACATGCCAATACCCAACAGGACCTCGCCCCAGTTTGATATCTCCCTGTCATTACTAGACAAGCCCCTTACTGCTAATTTTTGCTTTTGTGCTTTGGGACTCCTTACACTGTAATCAAAAGTGTTTTTCTAATAATTCTAATAAATATTATATTTTAACTTGCAGTTTTGTATACTTCAGTTAATTTGCACATTTAATTAAAAATATATATAATTAAATATATATATATATATATAATGAGTATAATAGAAATTTTACTTGTTTATTTTTACAAATATTTTTACAAAAATTGTACAATTTTTACATGTTTATTCTATGCTATATGGAATAATACTTCATAACATACTCTTGCTTATTCTGCCACAGCCTGACCAAAATGCTCCACATATTGCCTTGCAATAACAAAATAATGCTAAAATGCAGATTTAAAATTTTCAGAGGAGACCTCCAGTCGCTGTCCAGGATCTGTTCTCTGATCTTCGGGACGGAACTCGACTGCTCGACCTGCTGGAGGTGATGAGCGGCCAGCGCATGGTGAGGGCTGAATATTATCGTCATAACACTGAGATTCAGCCAAGAAAGCATTTATTTACACTTCATTTTTGTTTACACAACCATAGAAGTGTTTAGAAATGCTAAATGCAACTGATTTTGTTTGTTCCTCTGTAGAAGCGAGAGCGAGGTCACGGTGTGTTTCAGCAGAGAGGCAACATCGAGACTGCTTTGAACTTCTTGAAGAATAAATCTGTAGGTTTTTTTTTTTTTTGGTGATTATTTTCCATTTGTTAGGATTCTTAGATTTCTATACAAATGGCATAAACAACTGCTTATGTTCTCTCAGGTCAAACTGGTGAATATAAACATCCCAGACATCATAGAAGGGAAACCTTCCATCATTCTGGGCTTGATATGGACCATCATCCTGCACTGTCATGTATGTGTAACAAGGAAGAGACCATATAATATGTCTTTACAAAAATAAAAATGCGTATCATATGTACTTGTAGCTTTCGTGGCCTTAGGCAGTTTTTCTTTTGTTTACCTCAAGACCTTTAGAACTGTAGTTCAGTGAAGGCCTGTACTTTCTGAGATTTGATACAGGAGCCATATTGCATTGCATATCATTCAGGAGATAATTTTCAGGCAATCTGGGTTGAATGAGTTCAATTGGTTCTGCTTAGTCATACAGTGCGGTATTACATAATGTGCAAAAATATAAGTTGTTATATACATTACCATTCAAAAAATTGTGGTCTGTAAGAATTTTAATGTTTTTTAAAATTATTATTATTCTCATTATGCTCATCATCAAAGCTGCCAATACAGTAAAAAGTGATATTATTGCGGTTCAAAATTACTGTTTTAAAATGCTTTAAAATTCCTTTGGTGGAAAAAAGCTGAATGTTTGGCACTATGGTTTATCATCATTACCCCACTCTTAAAGGGAACGTTGACCTGAAAAATCTGTCATCATGTTTTCAAAACCTATTTGGATTTTTTTCTTCTGTTGAGCACAAAAGAAGGTATTTTGAAGAATACTGATAGCTGGCACCCATTGACTTTCATAGGTTTTTTATTTCCTACTATGGAATTCAATGGGTGTCAGCAACCAGCATTCTTAAAAATGTATTCTTTATTGTTCAACAGAAGAAAGAATCTCAAATAGGTGTAAAAAACAAATGAGGGAGAGTAAATGAACATTTTTCAATTTTGGATGGACTGTCCCGTTAAGAGTCACACGATCTTTCAGAAATCATTTTAATACACTGATTTGATGCATAAGAAATATGATCAATTATTATCAATATTACACATTTATGCTGCACAATAATTTTATGAGAATTTGAGCTTTTTAAATGTTTATATGTAAAATTAGAAGGAACATATTTAAAAAAATATTAATGTTTACTGTAACGTTTGATCAGTTAAATTAATACAATTATTATAATTAAAAGAATAAAATATTGATTGTCGTTTGCTGACTGATATTTCTATATCCGCAAATATATATATATATATTTAATTATTGTGAAATATTATA
Source organism: Danio choprae (assembly GCA_903798125.1). Lineage (NCBI taxonomy): Eukaryota > Metazoa > Chordata > Actinopteri > Cypriniformes > Danionidae > Danio > Danio choprae. The sequence continues at coordinate 2,934,715 of CAIGQW010015581.1, read as the reverse complement.
TTTTAACATGTAGTTTTGTAGAAAATAAAAAAAATATATAATAATAATAATATATATATATTATTCTATATTTTCTATTCTATATACATGCATATGGCCAGCATAAAGAGACAACACAGTTGGCTTTTGTTGACACTAGTGTGGCCACTAAATGTTCATGTTTTTTCTTTTTTCTTTTCATGATTAAACACTCTCTTCTCCACATTATTACAGATAGAGGAGCTAGCCAGTACCCTCTCATACGGGTCTCGTTCCTCCTCCCTGGACTCTCTGTCCAGTCTAGACTCTATTTCTGGTTCTCCAGCCAGTAGTCCAGTTCCTCGAGGAGCATCACCGCTCCACACACGCTTCCGTCTGTCTGCTAAGAAAGCTCTGCTCCTGTGGGTTCGGGACCAGTGCCAGAAGTGAGCTTCATCTTGCTAATGCTATTCAAACACTTTTATTTAATGAGTGCTTTCTAAATAAATGTTGTTGTTTTTTTTTTCTTCAGAGTTGGCTGTCCAGCTAGCGTGAGGGACTTTAAGTCGAGCTGGAGGAGTGGAGAGATTTTTCTGGCTATCCTCTGCTCCCTTAGGCCAGATCTGGTGGATCTCTCCCAATTGCAGACAAGCAGCAATCAGCAAAACCTGGAGAAGGCTTTTCACCTTGCTGAGAAAGAGCTTGGGATTCCCAGACTGCTCGAGCCAGAAGGTGAAACCTGTTACATTTAAATTTATTCTGCGAAGTGAACTGCTGTCGTTTAAGACTGAAGGGTTTGTTCTACGAAAACAACCATCCTGGATGAATTTGATTGTGCTTATTACATGGCTACTTGCCACAAAACATATAAATTAGACACAAAACATTGTTCTGTGTTGTAGTAGTTTATTAATTATTTTAATTAAATGCAAAGCTGACTGAAATGAAACTGGCTGAGTGGAGCTGATGGAGCATAAAATAACATGAATCTGGATGTATGTAAGTGGGTGTGAACGTATTTACTGATGGTCAAGGTGATGCTAAGTTCATTTTTATGGCAGATTATAAGTGGTTTAAGAAATATTTGAAAGCTAATTTAAATTTCACAGCATGGCAAACGTTTTTGTTTTCAACTGTTCCCATGGCAAATCCAGATAACCAAATACCTACTAATAAAATTACTAATCTCTTAAATATTTTTCATAGCTGTTTTTCCAAAAATTGAATGTGCAATACATCAATGCTTTAAGCTTTCTCAGAGTTTATGCCGTTTTAAAACCTTTTTCTTCACAGACGTTGATGTCAGTAACCCAGATGAGAAGTCCATCATGACATACATTGCTCAGTTCCTCCAGTACTCCAATGATTTGCCTTTAGCTGATGATGATATTGAGGTGAGACCATATACATGTCCCAGCCAGAACTATGCTTTTGTTCATCTGTCTCTTTTTCATTCTTCCTTCTTTCTCTCCTTCAAACCCCCTTCCTTTTATTATTGGCTTTTCCTTTTCTCTGTCTCCCCCTCCTGGTCGGATGCAGCTTCAAACTCTGCTTTTTCCTACATGCTTCTCTCCTGTCAACCTCCCTACACACTTCACTCCTGCAGTTCTGGCCTCTCCACTGCACCAGGTACAGACGTCATGGAGTGTTTGTCAAGTTTTCCTCCCAAAATATCATTCCACAATCAGCCTCTACTTGTTTCAGAGTGCTTTCTGATTTAACAATAAATCTCTGATTGGTTTCTGTGTCTCCACCCCTTCCCTCAGGCTTCACCCAGTCAGAAAGCCAAAGAGATGAAATGTTGGCTCCAGCGAGCTTATCAGGAGTTGCTGGATTCATGGATTTCCACTGAGGGGAAGGGATATGCAGAAAGGTATCAGGTAGGCTGAGTGTTCAATTGTAAATCGGTACTTCCTAACGTAACATACACGTCATGAAAATCTCTGAACGACTGTTTGTTTTATTCAAGGCATTTCAGAACTTTGTAGACACATATTATGAGCAGAGACGACCAGTTATTCCAATGCTCAGTGCAATGAGGCGATCTACTAAACCCAGCGAGGAGCAGATGGAACTGAGAAAGGCCTGGGATACCTTGGAGGAGAGGGTAAATTCAGTGACCAAAATGTGGGACCAAAAATCTGGACATTATGATAGTTCTGAAAATCTTTGTATTCTTTTCCAACAAAAGTGTGAATGATTTGAAAACCTTTTAAAAGAGTATAATTTCCAAAAATGTTTTGCTTTAAACCCACTATAAAGCTGAGATAAAAATCATTGATTTTATCATTTGATTTTTATCATTGATGATAAACATTAAACATCAGTTTTTATTATAATTAATTAATTGTCTGTTTGTGCTTGTTCAGACTTGTCCAATCACAGACATTTGAGAAAATCACTATAAAATGTTATATTATATATTTTCATAGCATAATCATAACCTACAGTGTTCTAATAAACCTGACATAACATGCTATGAATATTGTTGGCTGTGTGGCAAATGTAAAGTATGTGTTGTTTTGGATACAAATATAAATGCTAAATAATAAATTGAATCATATACAAGTGCAACAAGTAAAAGAAAGGGACAATACAGGACTATTTCAAGTAATCTTGGATTTATATGTAATGTATTTGATTTATTCATTTCATCATTTTGAAATGTACCAAACAAACAAAACATAAATAAATAAATGGTTCAATTTATGCACGACGTGTTGCTCACGTATAGTGTTGACAGGTGCCAGTCTTATGGCACAGTGATGTATAATGATTTGTCTGTTTTGTTCTAAAGGCTGTCATTTGCAAGCGTGCGTTGACATTATAAATCCCATATTTTCCAAACAAACCCCTTTTGGAGTTTGAATCAATTAAATGCGTTGTTTATAATGAGGAGCATATTTAAATGTATATTGTAAGACTTACTTTAATTACCTTACCTTGTATATAAGACATCTTAGTAAAAAAAAAACTATTTCATGGTACAATCTGTTTGAATGACAAAAAATATATACGTGTGCATTCTCCCCAGTTACAAAAATACAAAAGTGAGCTTGATGTTGGTTTGCCAGCGCCTCTGAACACACTTGGCCAGTGGCTTCAACACATAGAAGCTGTGCTTTCTGAAGACAGCACCAACACAGAAGATCATGCCCTTGCTGCCAGAGATGCCAGACACAAGCAAGAACAGCTGAAGGTCAGAGTACAGCCAGGTTTTTTCATGCTTCAATGTGTATTTCTGAATTATATACATGTTTGTGTTTCCTCTTGCTGCTTCCTCAGGTCCTGGTTGAAGATTTAGGCCAGCACTTAAACACACTTCATCACTACTGTAACACAGATGATGACGATTGTCTTCAAGTTCCAGTCGAGAAGCTGGAGGAGATCAAACGACGGTTGGGAAAACCATATTTTTTCAGTCCTACCTTCTGAAAAGACCAGCAAATGTTGTGTTTTTTAATATTCTGAGATACTGGTGTCCACATCAGGCTTTATAAGTAGCCACGAAATGTCCTGGAAATGTGCTAAATTAAGATGGTCTTTTCAGCAGGCCGGTCTTTCAGTTTTTTTTGTATATTTAGATTTTTTATTAATTTTCCTTATTGTTTTGTTAGTTTCACCAGTGCCAGAGTAACAGCCAAGTACCACGGCATCAAGCTACATTATAGAGAGCAGATGCACCATGTTTATGACCTGCTGGGACGTCTGAAGTCTAAGCTGAGCTTGTGGAAAGGACCTTATGGCTCCCAGGAGTCTGTGCAATCTCTGCTACAGGATTGGCATGTATGCGATCATATAGAACAGTTATTGCATTACTGTGGTTTCTCTTGAAAAAATTAATAGAATAACTGCTTTGAATTTAAAGTTTATTTAAAAATATGTTTAAATTCAATTTAAAATAAAGTGTGCGCACTGTAAAAATGCAAGATTATATTTTATGGGAGGAGCAAAAATATCTAAAATGAGCTAATATTCTAGTTTAGACCTATTACATGAAGTCTAAAACATACATTTTTTTTTACATATTTTGCAGACTCTGCAAGGTATGCATGAACTTTTGTCCTTACTATATATTTGAATATATTGAATATATATTGAATATTTAAATGAAGGGTTTTATAATAAAAATAACTAAGCATTTTTCATTATTTTGATTTGATAAAAAAAAAAAAAGAATTGATTTGCCAGGGTGGTGAGCATTACTTTATGACTGCAACAGTTTGTTCTTGAATGTAAATTACATGCAGTCAACCATACATTAAATTACATGCAGTCAATCATACATTTCTTGCATATTGTTACAGTACATGAGGACTACAAGTACAGTACTCTGAGCTCATGTGCTTGATTGATCAGACAGTTATAGTGCCAATGTGATATTGAAAATTACCCATTGAATACCCTTTGAAAATTCCAGAGGAACTCATGACTTAAAAATTATTTTCCCTCCTTTTGAACTACAAATTGCACAGCTCAAATTTATCCCATGAAGCCTGAAACTCAGGCAGTTTGCTTGCCTTTTAACCATTTAATGATTGTTTCTGCATTAAATGAAAATAAAGAGTGCTAGAGATCACAACTTCAACTCAGAATTTAGCTTCACACTGGGTTCAGCCTCAGACTTCACAACCATAAAACGTTAACTGAATTGTAATGCATAAGGCACACGAAATGGGAAAAAAAGCCCTTTTAAAAGTTTAAAAGTTATCATCTAATTAATTGAATTCTACAGGATTTTCAGAGGACACACATCAATGTTTGGTCCATCTGGAAACAAAGCCATTATGAAGCCAAACCCATTCATGCAAGAAGAAAGTAACTGTGTTTACAACTTATTGTCTGATAGTTGCATAATTGGTGCACAAAGCTTGTCAGGGTCAAATACATGCTTTTTAAAAAGCTTTTAACACTTCCACCCATAACATTAAACAGATTGAACTGTTATTGGTTGCTCTGAATACTGTTAGTCAGACGTCTACTTGGGCGGTCTTAGACCTGAAGTTCAGCTGTCTTTTCAAACCTTCTGCTGTCAATCAAGACTAACATCAAACTGGTTTTCTCAACCAAAAGCTAATATGATTTTTACATTGGCCTTTGGGTTATTGGCACATTTTGCTCACTCTTGATAATATTTATCAATTCACAAAACTTAAATTGTAAAGCAAAAATTATACAATTGCATTAAATAAAGCTAAACGTGCAAAAAGACTGCACAATTGTGTAAAGCTTCATCATGATTGGCATCTCTTTTAATCTTTATGTAAAATCTACAAGTTAGAAAGTTTGAGCAAGAATAATGTTTACGAGAGAGTACAGCATAAACACAACAAGGCTATAAAAGTGAGTAGATTTTTCCTGGAGCCGCAATGATATATTTGAAAGCCATTTAACCACTTGTTAACAACCACTCATTTTCAAGACATGGAAAAGCTGAATATGTTTTATTGTAGAAAAAACATGAAAATATATTGAGCTTGTATTAACCACAGACTTGAAATAAAAACTACTTAGTCACTCTGCGTCAATCTTTTAACTGATAAATAATGTATCTATGTTCAATTAGGAAACTGTTGACAAGGAAGGTCTGGTGTGGATGTTGAAGGAAGCGCTTCATAAGCTGAAAGACACAACACACGGTTATGCAAGCAAAGCAGCTCTGGGTAAGTTAACAAAATTCAATTCGTTAACAAAAGTCATTGGGTTCTTCCCATAGTGTCTATCTGATTTGTCATTTTTCATTTGCAGCGGACGACTTGCCTGTGGTGAACAGGCAGGTGAAGGAAGCTGATAGTGAAACAAGAGCCAGTACTGAAGCTGCAGAATCAGTCAAGTCCACTATGGAACGCATGCTGGGCGCATGGGAGTCCTACAAAGACTGCCTGTATCTGTTACAGGTTTGGTTGGGGCAGGAGAGCCAAACACAGATGCAAGGGAAAGAGGTATAATTCATCATTTGATAACTGAAATAAGAGTCAATAAATATTTGGACAAGTGATCATCTTTTTCAGTCTCTTCAGGATTTTGCGGGACATTTTTCAGATTTCTACTCTCTAAATGACATTGAATGAACTTTGCATTGACTTTTCAAAATTGAGAGAAAAATATTTAAAATGAAAAATTATAAAATACATTTATCACTCTGAGGATGTCAACATAATGTTTCCCTTGCCCACTCAGTGGACGTCTATATAATGTCCCCCAAGTTCCTTGTAATTTTGTGGTATTTGCTTGATTTTGTGTTAAATTTTACAATGACAATTTCCTGGAGAGACTGCTTTATGGTGTTTGTTAGGGTCACTAAGACACTTAGGTTAGGGCATGATGTTTGTATATGGTTGTTTTTTCTTTAATGGTTCTTTTTTTTTTTTCTTCTTCTGATAATGCAGCAGAAGCATTTTTCCTCCAGCCTGAATGAGTGGAGTACACGTCAAGCTCAGCTGAATGAGGCAGGCAACTTTCTCATTGAGATGAGTGACGCCTCCACCAGCCATTCTCTATCTGAAGTACTCCGCAGACTTAACATTCAGTGGGCTGACTTTGTAAAAAGGACCAAGTTTGTGAGTTTGTAAATATAAACCATTCTAGTTTTCAGTAGGATCCAAAAATGAACCCAATTATCATAGTTTTAAGCCTGTTTGAATCATAATTTTTATTAATTTATAATAACTTTATTAAAACTTTTTCAATTTTGCCTCTTTAAAATATCAACACAGTGTGTAGTATGAGTACAAACATATGTTTTTATTGACAGCCACTAAATGTGTTGCAAGTGGCACAGTGGCATGCATTATTTTTTCACAAATAATCAAGGGGAAAAGAAGCTAAATAATTCCAAATAATATGCAGAATATAGTTTTATAGCCGTCAAGCAATATTTACAGCTGGTAAATCTGCTCAATTAATTTGTAAGCAGGTGTGGCAAAGAAAAGTTTTTTTTGCTATACAGTATGAACTTGTTCTACTGGATAGAATAAAGAGCTTTGTTTTTAAACTGCTGAAACCCAGCCTTCTTTTATCCTCTTTTTAAATTGCATACCTTTTGGTGGATAGTTCAAACTGTTTTTACTTTTCTTGCACTGACAAGTTGGTACTTAAACCTATTGTGTTTCAAAACAAATGAGCATACCTTTAGTTTTCCATTTCATCATCCATACTTACTGTTCATTAAAGTATCTGTTTTTTGTTTTTTTTGCCTTTTTGTTCTGTCATTTTACACCCGTGTGACTGATGTTTTTTTTTTTTTTTAAAGATGTTCTTCTTTAACAATGCTGTTATGAATGACATGTTTCCAGGCAGTGACCCATCAGCCCATCTCTAAAGTCCTGGGTGTTAAAACTGCTCAAGACCTGATGCAGAAATCGGTCTGGGTGCTTAGAGAGACTCTCGAGGTGTCATCTGGACCTCTGCGTATTTACAGAAAAAATCTTCAGGTAAACTGAGCGGTTTTTACAGTTTGGAATGTGATTTGTTGTACTTGTTTCTTGTTTTCTTTTTTGCTTTTGTCTTAACCTTTACTCACAATAATTTCCTTATTTTCACTCTCTTTGTGAAAATGTGTGTTCTACTTCCTTTCCTTAGGGCATAATTAAAAAGATTTCAGAGCTTGATTTGAACTCAATATCTCCATCTCCAGACTGCAAAGAGGAAACTCTTCAGAAACTCAAGCAAGCTCTGCTAGAGGTTAGGCAACAATCCAGCAGCGTTTCATTTATTAGATGTATACAAAAGGAATTTCAAATAAAAGTAATAGTCATATATCAGTCTTTTTTTCACTGAATCAAGTCTTTAGACCGATTCATTTGCATTTGTACATAGAGTATCAATTTATTTGAATTAGACTGTTGATAAATTATGTTGCTGTTTTTTGTGTTAGTAGTACTGTAGGTACACACTGCATTAACATATTTATTTATTCAATGATGCATGGCAACCCGTTTTCAATGCTGACTCCTATGTTGAAGTGTACACCAGATAATTAATAGCAAATTTTTGTTTTGGTTACTCTCTATAGAAATGAATTGTGACACCCCTAATCTGGAACAATGACACACTTATTTGAACTTTTTTTTTATTATTATTGTTATGTGATGCTAAAAGCAATTGCTGACCAAATCTGTGCACTTTTTTGGCTAGATGTATAGCACTTTAAACAGTGTGGATCAGGTGTGTGAGGGGCTCCAGAGAGCAGCATCTCTTCTTGAAGGCAAATTGGCTGAGCTTGAAAACTGGAGCACAGAGGCCCAAGAGATCTGCCAGTATCTAAACAGCAGGCAGCATCAGGGCCACTGGGACCCACATCTTAGGGCTAAAGTGAGCAGAATTGGCTTTGTTCTGTGTAGTTCATCTGTTCATCTAAGCAGTGCTTTCACACTGTCATCTCTTTTGATTCCCATTGCAGAATTTAATCTCTCGAGGGCTACAGCTGGAAGGACAGGTGGTGACGGAGGGCGAGGACCTGCAAGTGCTTGTGAAATCTGTTCAAAAGAACTCCACCCTGCCTTACCTCAGCATAACAGCCCTACAAGACCGACTGAAACAGACAGTCTCTCACTGCCAGGTGCGTTTCATTGCAGAGCACTATCTGTTTAAGAAGAAGGAAGTTTTATAACATCTCACATCTTATTGTATGTCTGTCAGGAGGTTACTGAGATGCTCAGTTCTCATGGAGTAAAGCGTGAAGGAGAACCTAAAAGTACACAGCCTGCTTCCAAGGTTTTTGTACATGCACATTCTCAGCCTGAATTTCAAACTGGAACCATTCAGCGCTATCAGATGTTCTCTGAAAGCAGCAAACTTTCCACAGGCAACCCACTGGAATTTCAAAAACAAGACTTTCATTCATTTCAGCTGCAGACACAATTGGAAGCCACTAGTGATGTACAGCACCAGGTTCTCAGTCAGTTTCATGATAAATCTCCCAAAGATCAAAGGAAAGCTAAATGCCTAGTACAGCAAGCAGAGCTCAAACAGCCTTTGTTGTCATCTGTAGCTGGCAGGAAGGTTCAAATGAAACACCAAACTAAAGTTCATCTGATCTCTGTAGACTCGAGCCAAACCACTTGCCTTGGATCCTCAGACCCTCATCAGGTTATCTCTGTAGGGTCAAACCAATCCTGCAACATTAGACCCTCAAACCCTCTCCAAGTTATCTGTGCAGACTCGAGCCAAACCACTGGCCTTGGATCCTCAGACCCTTTCCAGGTTGTCTCTGTAGAGTCAAGCCAATCCAGCAGTATTGGATCCTCAAAACCTATTCAGGTTATCTCTGTAGAATCACACCAATGCAGTGGCATTGGGCCCCCAGACCCACTCCAGGTTGTTTCTGAAGACTTAAGCCAAACAAGTGGCTTTAGACAATCAGAGGTCAATGTTGTCCATGCAAACAAAAGCCAGACCTTTGGGTTTGGACACTTAGACCCCCTCCAAATTATACATGTAGAGCCAAACCAAACCAGTGACTTTGGACCAATGGACCTTCAAATTGTATCTACAGACTCGAGACAAACTAGGGGCACTGAGCCATTAGTTCTATCCTCAACTATGTCCAGCCCAAGCACTTTGATTAAATCAGATACCATGACTCCACTAAGAATGCCAATTGAACAGCACCTTGGTCCACCACCAAAACACCAAGTTCAAACCTCAAAACAAACTTTTCTAGGTTGCAGCTCTACCAAGCCCCATGATGAGCAATCACAAACCCAGTCTGCTCCCTGCCAAAGCACTTTAGATGAACCTGTCACAGTGACTCAACTTAGAACCCCAGTCAAACACTACCTTTGTTCACCACCAAAATTGCAATCTCAGACCTCGGTGATGACTTTACCTCAAAAACAAAGGGTTCTTGCAAGAAGTCACAGCTTTCCTCAACCAGCACAAGTTTCAGGTGTTCCTCATGTCCCAGTGCAGAATGAGGTGTATGCCAGAGCTCAGGCTTTAGCCAGGAGCAGACTGAATAAAGCCAAACATCACCTGGATGAACACATACAGGATGTCATCACTGTGATCAGTACCAGTGACAAATCTAAAAAACAGGGCAAGAAAAGACAGGTGAGACAATCTTGTTTTAAAAAAATATGAAATGGTCAGCCAAAAACATACTATAAGTAATTAACAACTTTTTGCTGTATTATTTTTTTCTTATAGGCAATATCACGTTTTCTGAGGCCTATAGTATTGGAGATGTTTCTAGAAGCCTTGAAGGGAATGGGGGCTTTCTGCTCTGATGCTCAGCTCAGAGACATGGACCTCCTTTCTCAGTCAGTCAGGACACACTGGGAGGTAAGAAAAAAAAAAAAGGTTCACCCTCACAGAGTTATTTTGTAGTTTGTCACCCTCACTCAGGTATTTTAAACATTTCCTCCAATAATCAAATTTTGCTGTGTAATTGGGTTGTTTTGTTTGGTTTAAGCAATGCAAGTTTCCTTTTTTTATGATGTATTGTTGCATGAAGTGTTACAACACACAAAGTCCACTTCAAAAGGAGTTATTCTCTAACTGAACTCCCACAAACCCAGTTGACCCAACAGAACTTAGTTTAATACTCAAACGAAGTCCAACCTGAAAGCTGGCCTTATGTGTGTTCTCTTTGTGTTTTAGAAAACAGTATATCAGGAGTTTAAACTGACAAAACTTAAAACGTACTCTATTTATTTACTCTCTACTTATGTGCTTATGCACTGACTGTCTAGTGTACGAGCTTGACAAAGTTATTTTATCATTCAAAACCGGGTCTGAAAGCCCAGAACCTCGAAAGTACAAAATTATAGCTGCAAATGTGCATTACCTGTCAATATTCTACACTTTGGATTTTTGGATTAATTATTTGTACCGTTCAGGTATCTAAAGCGCACTTATTCTTTTTGGATTCTTCTGTGTGAACACTGTATTTTCTCTCTTTATACTCAAAATCAAAATAGAACAGTCTATAAGTATGCAAATTGGGATGCACCCATGCACGTGTTGTGTGTAATGTTGACAGAGGCATGAGCTGTAAAGACTCCACCCTCTTTTGGTAATGGGGGTGGGGAGCAGCAGCTCATTTGCATTTAAAGAGACAGATAAAAATATATTTTTGCTGCCACTCAAAAAAGTAGCATAATAAATGATCTGTGACAGATTTTGAGCTGAATCTATAGACACATTTTGTATTACGATTCTCTGTTAGAATCAGAACATCTTTTTAATTAAACCGCTATTTCTATTAATCAAATTTCCTGTTTTTTTGTTTGTTTTTAAGTTTAATCATCTGTATACAACTAATATACCTGTGCATTCCTCTGCATGTGAGAATTACTGCATAATTACGGCACAACCAGTTAGCCGAGTTACTCTTTACTTGTAATTGATTTTCATCACATTATAAATGGCCATTACAGTACATTACATTCATCACAACAAAAGACTCCTATATTGACAGGAAACTTGACCTGGCACTAATGCAGTCAACTAATTATACAGATAAAATAGTTGTCATTATCTTCAATGATTTTGCAGTTATTTCATTTAATGATAGGTTTTTGGTTCAAACCACAGGTATGTGCTACAGCAGTCGAGCGCTCAGTGCATCTGGAAGCATTGAGAAGAATTAAGGAGAGTCTGAAGTCTGCAGAAAGTGTTCCTCTCATCGCCTCTCATCAGAGAACAGACACTCAGAGGGTGGAGGGTGTTCAGCACCACACAGTCTTCACAAGTGACTTGACACCCTGTCAGGACAGGCAAGAACTGAAGAGCACATTTTGGATTTTAAATTCAGTTTTTTCATATTAAATTAGTAATATATTGTCTTGCTTGAGAAGTATAACAAAACAAAGAGAATGTTTTTAGTTGTAAAATTGTGTCTTCGATAGTTTTAATTGCATGGATCCCAGAAATAAACTTAAAAGAGGTAAAAAAATTTTTTGTACAAAACAGCCAATTTAACTGACAGAAGTAATGTCATAAATGGGTTTACTTAAATTACTCATTGCGCTATACTGCTAAAAGCATTGTTTATTTACTGATTTACTTATTTTGAAAAATTTTCATTTTTCATATTTTTTTATTTAAAACATATGTCATGTTTCAAATAAAAAAATATGAAAAA
>CAIGQW010015581.1:2905595-2922269 GCA_903798125.1 Danio choprae | reverse complement strand
GTATACAAATGGGAATGCTGTGTGCTCATTTAGGCCCTTAAGGATCAAACAGACGCTCTGTGGCGTGACTTTGAGCTTCAGTTTACCCAGAGCTCTCAGCGCATGGAGGATGGCTGTAACATGGAGCAGGAGAGACATCAGCTCATTCAACAGTGGAGGAAACAACAGATGTGTGTTCAGGCCAGGTGAGACACACGTGCTGCTTTTAAAACCGCAGCTGGGGTCAAAAATTAAGAGAGCACTTGAATATTCTTTGGTTTTACTGCATTTATTTATTAATTAAATGTTAGTATTTCGCTAATGTTTAGAGCATTTCTTTCTTCAGAATTTGAAATTCAGGGTTATTTAACCAAATATTGCTTTCTTAACTCATTTTAAGTTAAAACGTTGTTTTTGTGCGTCTAAACATTCTATCTTTTCATGCGTTGTGCAAAAAATATCTAAACAACATTTTTATTTCAGATTTGGAAGAAATGCCATCGATAGTTTGCTGATTAAGCAAAAAACAACATGTTTAATGAAAAATAATGTTTATTTTTGTTTTTGTAAATCTCTTCAAGTAATTATTTTTTTTGTAGCTGTACTTCAATTCAATTCAAGTTTATTTATATAGCGCTTTTTACAATGTAGATTGTGTCAAAGCAGCTTAAGATGTTCTAGTAAAGTCCAGATTTCAGAGTTTAGTTCAGTTTAGTTCAGTTCAGTTCAGTGTGGTTTAAGTTTCACTCCTGAAAGTTCAAATACTGAAGAGGAAATCCACCGAAGCGCAGCTCCACAAGTCCCGATCCGAGCAGGCCAGTGTCAACAGTGGCGAGGAAAAAACTTCACCAATTGACTTCACACATACATACTTTTAAAATATTTGTAACATTATAAATCATATTAAAGTTGGTTAGTTTAATGCATCATTGCTCAATCAATGTGTTGAATTATCTCAAAATAAAGAATAATACACACACTTTTAAATACAAGCTTATATTTGTCAAAGAAGTTAATCCAGAATGAACAAGGACAAATTTGGTGAATGTGGAGAAATGTTATTCATAAACAGTTGTTATATGTGATCTTTCAAACAAAAAAAAACAAAATTTTAAACAAATTACACAAACAAAAACGTATTTTGCCAAATGTCAGACTTTATTAAAATTAATAGTCACAACAAATGTTTGTGTATATAGTTGTTGTCTATACAAAGCAGGTCCAAATCTGTCATTGATAATGTTCCGTATAACTTTAGCTTTCTGCTAGGAGTTTGCTACAGTAGTTTTGATACAGAGCTGTTGTTATTTTTAGTTAGTAACAATTAATAGAAAAACAATGTCATAAGAATACTAATAGTGTTTATTTTTTATATTGCTTAGGGTGAAAACCATTGAAACTACAATAGAGCTGCTGGAGTCATCTGACACTCAGATCCCACTGATTTCTGATCAGCTCAAACAGATCAGTCAGAAGCCTCTGAATATTAGAAACTTTGCTGTTGTTGATGCCAGAAGTTTACATGAAGAACTAAAGGTAGGCAATCATCCAAATTCATCTTCATACGTACAGATATTAAATGTTAGTCTAAAAGGGTGTTCACACTTGTTTGTTTGTTTGTTTTTTTGTTCACTTAGGACCAAAAAAAAAAGTCATTCGCAAATGTGTTTGACTTGCTGTTCACACTGTCATTTTTTGTGAACATACCTAAAGATACAAAACGTCTTTTTTTTCATGGGTCTGTGTGTAGCATTCACATTGATTCAAATCAACTACACAAAAAGAATAATCACATGAGGGTTTAATTAAACCAAATGACAGCAGATCTCTTTGGATCAGTGAACGCAGAGTTTGCATGGGTGTTTGAATTAAGATCACAATTATACAGTATAGATTTAATTTACATAATTGCAAAAAAGTGTGCAAAAAAAAGTGTGCAGAATCTGCATTTTAAAGGGATTATTCACCCCAAAATGAAAACTAGCATTTAATTTACTCTGCTTACTTAATTTACCTTCAGACCATACAAGATGCAGGCAACTAGAACTTTAAAGAATATTTTTGGAATTCACAAAATGCAAGTTATCAGCTACTGACACTTTTAAAGTAAAAACAAACAAAATTAATACATTTGGCTCCTGAAAATACATTGAGGTCTTATGTTGCATTATTTGCAACATTGTTTATTAAAGGAACCATAAATGCATTATGAGATGCTTTCCATACAAGCAACTCTTGTTTTTGAAAAATAATTCCAAATAAACGGAATGTAAGATTTTAATGCAACTTAACAAAGAAGAGAAGCCAAAAGTCATGTATTGTAAGCAAACTTGGCAACATCAAATCTCTATAACTAACACACCTTTGACCTGTTCCTACCCAGCAATTAATTAATTATTTATTTTTCTTCTTTGATGTTGAACAAAAAGGAAGACATTTTGAAGACGGAAACCTGTAACCATTGACGTATGGTTGATGACTATAGTATTTGTTTGACCTACTATTGAAGTCAAAGGTTAAAGGTTTTCAGCATTCTTCAATATATCTTCTTTTGTGTTCAGCAGAAGAAAGAAACCCATAAAGGCTTGGAACCACTTGAGGGAGATTAAATAAGTAGTACATTTTTAAATGTAGGTATAATAAAAATATAGTATAATAAAAAAAGAGTACATTTTCATTTTTGTGTGAACTATCACTTTAAGATACGTTTGCTCCCTCATTCAAATTTTGCTGTAATGTATTTTGCATGAACTGATGTACTTTGCATGTTTGAACGGACTTACAATCTGACAATCTTCGCTCTGTATATAGTGTGTAGATGAAAGCATCAAGAAAGAGCTGTTTCTTCTTAACAAGAGAGAAAGTTCAGTAAGCGACGCTGCTGATCTTAGTCACATTGAGCTTCAAACTCATCTTCCCCTTCAACAAACTCTCCACGACCGCGCAAAATGCCTAGAGCAGCAAAGACAATGCGTGAGAAAGTCTGAATCCGCTCTAGTGGCCCTTGAGAAGCTCCTTACTCATCTCCAGCAGCTGAACGATGAATTGAATGCATCTCACGGGACGTCAGACCAAAGCTACAGTTCAGTATCCATCCAGAAAAGACTTGAGCAGGTCAGGGAGGATTCGCTTCAGTTGGACAGAATGCTGGATGATGCTGGTCTGAGGATCACGCTGGATGATAAAGCAGGCAGCTGTGGTGAGATGATGTCAGCGCTGGAGGAGGAGATCCAGGTCAGACTGGCTGCAGGACAGAGAGCGTCTGATGGAGGAAGGAAGGGAGGAGAGAAGCTGGAGAAGAAGGAGGAGAGAGCGTTTGGGAGGAAGAGGATGGGTCTGTTGGTCACATTAAGGGAGGTGCTGGCAGCACTGGAGAGACACGGGCTGAAGGAGCCCACACTTCCTGCACTTCAGCACAGGTGAGGAGACTTGAAAACAAGAGATGGTTTATAAAGAGATTATTTTATTTTATTTTTTTTTGTTTAAGTTTAATAAATTTTTTAACTTAAATTTACATTAAAGCAACTGCAACTTTAATGTATTATTTATTTAATTAAATTTTAACAATGTTTAATTATTTATTTTATTTATTTTTTAAACGTTAATTATTATTTTTTCATTTAATAACCAATAATGCTATTGATGTGAATTAAAATAGCAATCACAATTTAGCATTGTTTTTCTTTCTTTGTGCATTTTTAATTTAATTTAATTTAATTTAACTTTTTTAAATTTTATTAATTATTGTGCCAATACTGTTATACAAATAATTGCAAAATAACATTATGTAATTTTCTATAACATTCTTTTTTCTAAAGCATGTTTTCATTTTGTATACACTAAAATATAAAAATTAAGTCATATACAGTATAATAATATGTTAACTAATTAATGAATAACTAAAATTTAATTAAATAGCATTTTTTAGTAATTTAGTATTATTAATTAACACCAATTGCAATATGACATATGATATACAATAAAGCCAGATTGCTTTTTTTTGCATAAAAACATTTAAGCAATTTTTAAAACAAGTTTGGTATGTTATAAACATATACTGAATGAAATGAAATATAAAACATAAACCTAAAAATAAATCTAAAGTGCAGGATCACAGAAGGCTCTCTCCCCCATTGATTTCAATCAATACGGGGTGGCTGCTCAAGAATAAGAGAAATATCCGAAAGAGATGGAAAACGAATGCTCGTAATCTCACCTGCATCTTTCTCTTTCTCAGACTGCGCTTTCTGACAGACATGGAGAGTAAACTGCTTGCACTCCGCTCAGAGATTGATGATCTGCGAGATGCAAACACATCAGGCACAAACCTCAGCGAGTTGCAGACGCAATGGGAAAACGCACACAGATCGGTCACTGATAGGTGAACCAGAAACGCATGATTATAGAAAACCTCTTTGTGTAATGCTGGAATCAGACAGAACAATAAGCATTTGTTTCATGCTTTTGTTTCAGTCGTGAGCAGTGTGCTTCTCTGACCGAATTGCTGAAGAAGTTCCAGAGCTGTCGAAATAGTTTGGGTGGCACTTTACAGAGAGCAGAGCAGACCATCAGCGATCAGGCCTCATACATAGGCAAAGACAACCTTCAGCTGCTCATCAGCAAGGTACAAAAAAAAATCATGAGTGAACTGGACTGCAGATGGCAGTATTAGCTGTCATTTCATGTGTCATTTCAGATAAAGATCTCTACTGTATGTTTTAAAGCACAATTGATATAGGTTTGACTAGGGTCTTTAGTTGAATATGTAGAGTATAAATTAAATGAAATTTGGTGTCATTAATTTATAGTTTTTTAAACTGTTATGTAAAAAAATATCAAACAAAAGGTTTCTGTTTCACTGCAAAAATGCTTTTCTTAGAGTTTTTGTCTTGTTTCTAGTCCAAATATTCACATTTTTGGCATATTATTTCTGAAAACAAGACAATACTGTATTTTGTGCTTGTCTAGCAAATGCTTCTTAAGATTTGTGGATATTTGGACGAAACAAATTAAAAAAAAGTAAGAAAATCCCGGCTGGGTCAGTTGGCATTTCTGTGTGGAGTTTGCATGTTCTCCCCGTTTTCGCCTGGGTTACCTCTGGTTGCTCCGGTTTCCCACTAAAATCCAAAGACATGCACTATAGGTGAATTGAATTAACTAAATTGGCCGTAGTGTATGAGTGTGTTTCCCAGTACTGGGTTGCAGCTGGAAGGGCATCCACTGTGTAAAACATATGCTGGAGTAGTTGGGGGTTCATTGCTCTGTGGTGACCCCTGATGAATAAAGGGACTAAGTCGAAAGGAAAATGAATGAATGAATGAAGTTTGAAGAATGAATGAATGAATGAAGAAATGCTTTTCTTAGAGTTTTTGTCTTGTTTCTAGTCCAAATGTTTACAATTTTGGCATTTTATTTTCTGAAAACAATTCGAATTTTCAGTAGTTAGAATTAGAATTGTAATGATATTATTAGTAATTTGTAATTTAAAAAAAAAAAAAATATATATATATATATATATATATATATATATATATATTTAAATAACTTATCCAACACTGATCCCACACATGATGAGTACTTTCTATTCTCGAATATGATATTAATATATAATATAAAACAATGCAGATGGCACGGAAGGAGTTGGAGCAGGGTCCTGGATGGCTGAAATCTCCAGGAAATTGACGACAAAATAAATAAATAAATAAATCCAAGCTTCTCTAAACTTTGCAGTATTTGTTTGACTTTTGCATTTACATAATTCATCAATCACACAACTGCAAACACATCAGCTCCATGTTTTTCTATACATTATAGGTCATGGAAATGTTACTTTTTAGTCAGTGGATGTCAAGGAAAAGTCAGAGTTGTGTGTTTTATTTCAAACTAGCATAAACATCAACTTCTGGAACAAATGCTACAGCCATTGTTAACTAAAGTTCACTAATGAAATCTTTCTGTAAAGTGTTGTATTGTTATACCTAATCTTAATCCTGTTGTGCTTTAAAATCTGTTTGCAATTTAATTATTTTTAATGATTAGTTTGAACTACATTTTTGTACATTGCTTTATTAATGCTCAGAGATCTTTTTGTTATTGTACTGTACTTATTAAAGTAACTATTTTTGCAACTTATATCAATATTTTGACAATACTTAATTTCATGATAAATATACCTATATATGTGTGTGTGTCCAGGTGATAAGTATAAAGTCAGATCTCGGTGGTTTGGGGGACGGGGTGGAGGAGTTCAGGTCTGTGTGTAGGCAGCTTCAGTCTCTGATGAGAAGGGTCCTGGACTGCACAGACGCCCCGTTTGAAAGTGAAGCGGATACCCTCATGGACCGCTGGCTGGATGTATGCTCTCTCACTAATGTCATAGTGTGATATGAATACTTGTTTGTTTTCTTATGATGTTCAGTGCAGTCATTAACTTGTTATAAATGTTTTTTTTTTTCAGGTGACTGAGAAGACGGATTGTTGTCTGGATAACCTTCAGGCTGGCTTTTCTCTTTGGGAAAAGCTCCTCCTGTTGGCTGGAGAAGTGGAGTGCTGGAGTGCTCAAAAGCTTGTGCTTCTTGCTCAGTCAAACCCCTTTCAGACAGAAGTGGATGTTTGTGCTATGCAGGTAAAGCACTTATTTTTACTTGAGACTGTTACTTTTTATTTACTAAGGATGCTTTCAATTGATCCAAAGTGAGAGTAAATGCTTTTATAGTGTTACAAAAGATCAAATCAGTAAATTGACTCTTTTAAGACTCTTATGTTGCATTTAACAGGCATCAGCATCTAAGATTTTTTTCTTTTAAACGTTTGAAGATTTATATGCATTTATGTATGTATTATGTCATCTTTGACAATCTCTCTTCTGGCTACCATTATTGGTCTCTCACAATTTCTTTTCCTTTTTCTGAAAGTCTTGATAACATTATCGTTGAGTTTTTTCTTTTTTCTTTAATTATTTCAGCAAATAGGATTGTAGAAAAATTATGTGTTGTACTTTCCCATTCACTGCTCTCTAAGTTTACCCAACTATGATGCCTTCCACTACTGAGAAACTCAGAAATGTGAAAATGGTTCCGAAGGATCATGTGTTACAATTACATCCAAAGATGCTTCTCCTTCATTCACTTTTGGTGAATGTAGCCTAAGCCAGGAAGAGTTGATGTCATCAGATGGTATCCAACGATCATTGGGTGTTTCAACCCTAAGCCGCAACACCCTCAACATTGGTGGGTCAGCAGTGGTGGCCAAATCACTGCTCATCAACTCCCCCCGGCTTCTAGCTAAGCTCCTCTCTCCTGCTCCATAACCAGCAAGAAGCTCTTTCTGCTGCCTCCCCAATCCTGCGAACAGTTATCTTTCTCTACCTCCCCATCACCCCAATAGCTGTAAGCATCCTCCTTACTGATTGGGCGGGGAATCCTCTACAGCCGACCTCAACTAGGAAGAGCCATGCCTGCCAACCTTTCTCCCTGGAGTCATGCAAGAGGTCCTGGTATTTGGCGCTCTTCCTTCCAAACGCTTGCTTACAACCCTCTTCCCATGGGACTGTAAGTTCGATGAGAATGATCTTCTTTGCCTCTTCAGACCACAGTACTGCATCTGGCTTCAGGGTTGTCTGGACAACCGGGGGGAATTGCAGTCTTTCCCTCAGGTCTACTTTCATTTCTCATGATTGGGTCTTTTGCAGCAGATTAGTTCTTGTTGTTACTGTGGTCGGTGGCTTTTGACCTGCTCTTACAAACTTGATTGATGGTATTGCTCTCCTGTGTCGTTGGTGTTTCTTACATCTCTCTTGTTCCAGGGTGTTAGCGAGTGTCATGAGCACTTTGTCATGGCGCCACCTGTATCTAACTTGGGCAAGTGCTGTTTTACACCCTGACAGGATGTGTGCCATGGTACCCCACTCCCCACAAAGCTTGCACAATGGGTTCTCTCTTAAACCCCACTTGTGCAAGTTTGTCAGAGTTGGGAGTGTGTCATACATCGATCTTAACATGAATGAGATGTGGAAAGGTTCCAATCTTCACAGATCTCCCCATGTGATCTTCCTCTTGAGTAGGTCCCACTTGGTCCATGCTCCCTGGGATGCTAGCTCCACTGCCCTTGCCCTTTGTCCTTCCTCCTCCATGTTCCGTACCTCCTCCTGGATCATAGACCTTCTATTCTTGCATCCAGCCTTCCCCCATTGCTGGATATGGGAAGTTCCAAGACCCTGTCTTCCTGTGCATGGCATTCCCATGATGTCAAGTAGCTTCAACATACTTTCAGCTTGTGCAATAGATGAGTCAGCGGCCCACTTGCGTCCTGATCTTGTAAGGATGCCTGCCTGCCTGACTTGCTCATCCTGGGAGTCTCTATATGTCACTATGACCCTGCACTTTGCTACCTTAAATTCCTCCACCACAGATGACAGAGGAAGTTGGAGCTGCCCTGATCTTATATAAAGGCCTACTGAAGTGAAGCTTTGAGGGATTCCCAGCCACCTCCGGAGGTGCTTGTTGGTCTTTCTCTCCACTCCTTCGACACTTGTCATGGGAACTTCATACACCGTTAACAGCCACATGAGTCTTGGCAGCAATCCATGTTGGTAAAGCCATGCTTTAAACTTCCCCAGGAGACCTGATTTTTCGATCTTCCTCAACCATTCCTCTGTCTGCTTCTCTGTACTGCTTATGTTGTTCTTGTCAGTAAGTGAATCATTGAACCACTTCCCGAGGAACTTTTCTTTGGCTTAAACCTCATTCTGTCCAACGTTGCCATGCAGTCCAAAGCAGTTAGTACCACCCTTGCCTCCACATGGGCCATGGTCGTCACAGTAAGCTTGTCCATGTAACCTCTTATTGGGGGTTGTCTGATGCCTGATTGGGCTTCCTTCCCAACGGCTGTTATTATGAGGTTCATTCCCATGATAAAGAGGATGGGGGAATTGTACATCCAGTTACGATCCCTTTTCCAGGTTTTGCCACTGGGTGGTGAAGTGCCCCTGGGTGGTGAAGTGGCAGACTTTACTTCACCCAGCAGTGTTTTGGTGAATTGGAAGGGGTCTTTGGTGAACTGAGATCTTTTGTTCTCCCTTTCCTTCCTTCTTTTCCAAGTGCTCTCTGCTCTTTGGAGTTTGCAGAGACGTTCTCGGAGTTGACTCGTCAGGCCCTTAATGCCTTCCCTTTCGTAAATCGTGGATCCTGTTGAGTCGCTCATCGTCCCCCTCTCGGGCGACTCTGAGGGTATTGCTTCTGATATTGAAGACCGAAATGTTTGCTTTGCATCTCAAGAATAAATTATTTATTAAAATGTATTCAAATAAATAATTGTATTTATTTGTAATAATTATTCAAAATTTTACTGATGTTACTGTATTTTTAACCAAATACAGGCTTGCTGAGTAAATATCTTTTAAGGGAACAAAAAATTAATCCTAAGTTTTTATTAGTTTAAATGATTCATCATTATTGAGCTTATATGTAGTATGTAAGATGCATGTGATATTTTTTTCAATAAAATATCCCAAAAAACACTAGTTTATAGTTATATAACTGGTATTATTTTTACTTATGTTTTTGTAAATGTTTCAAATAATGTTTGAATCCAGAGAAATAAGCAATTTTAACTATCGACCAGAACATATACTCTGTTGTCATGCTAATGACATCATGCACCCTCGATTTCTGATTTTATATTATATAAAACATGGAAACACCAATATTTTATGACTTTTATTAAACTGCATAGGGTAGCATTTTGTAGCAACCAAATTTGTAAATGTATTTAGTATGATAAAACAGCGCTTTTTCTTCCCCATGTGATCAAGAGTGGAATAACCGGAAGATGGAGTGTAGCATAACAAAAGCTCTGCTGCTTTTATGCTGCATCAAACACGTCACTCATCAGCAATTGCTTCATTTGTCTCGTTTCACTTCAATGTCTTTCACCCTATAACTCTACTTCTTACTACCATGATAATACGTTTTGAGTCCCATAGTATGTAATAAAGACCACAAACCCCATGATTCCACACTCAGTCACAGAGTCGTCAAACTATGCCTTATGTTGTTGTGACCTCCAGTGACGAACTATATCAAATATATTTGTGCAAAATTGGCTTATTGTGACCTGTACGGATTAAAATAAATTAACGAATGAGTGATGGTACCCAATGTAATGATATTTTCAGTAATTTAAATAAGTCATGCTGACAAATGGATAAAAATGTAGAGGTTTGAAACTGATTCTTGTAATAAATATACTTGACAAGATTTTTTTTGTCATGTAAACTACTGTGACATTGATTACAAGGAATTTGTTACGAGTTCTGACAGTATATTTATAAAACATGCACAGAATGAGCTGAAGGTTCAAGAGGACAACATTGATCATTTCCATCGCAGATCTTCAGAGATCCAAAATCTTCTACAGAGTCAAGAGTTTCCACTGGAGCTGCAGGTGGTTTTCACATTTGTCATTTTATTCAAATAATGACATTTATATATTAAAATGAAGTAACGTGTTGTTCTTTTGGTTATCCACTCTTCATATTTCACAAGTTCACTGTAGTTGTTTCTTAAAGGTGATTGAGAGCCAGCTGAGGAAGAAGATGGCAGAGGTGAAGGAGCTCTTTTTTGAGACCAGAGATGTGTTCAAACAGCTGGAAACTGCCAAAATGCAGGTGGCAACTGAGATTGCAGATCACCTGTCCTCCATCCAGACTATCACAAATGATCTGAACA
This sequence comes from Danio choprae, assembly GCA_903798125.1. Taxonomy (NCBI): domain Eukaryota; kingdom Metazoa; phylum Chordata; class Actinopteri; order Cypriniformes; family Danionidae; genus Danio; species Danio choprae. The sequence continues at coordinate 2,911,563 of CAIGQW010015581.1, read as the reverse complement.
CTCTGAACACATCTGAAAGCTCACATGCCCTCAACACCATCCAGGTGAGTGCTTGTGCTATAAAGTCAACATCAGCTCAAAATCGTCTTCTTCATCTTCTTCTTCTTCTTCAGTATAGTGTTTGTTATAACTCATTGATCATGTGTGATTGTAGTCTTTAATCAAAAATAGCTTCCCTACTCCTATACAATGACATATTTTTTGCATGAGGGTGGAATCAACCTGTCAATCACAAAATACTGACCAATAGCTAACCACAAGAATCCAATGAGCCAATCAGTTCCCGTTAAACAAAATCAAGTTTTTTTATTGTTTGTTTGAAAAGTCAATAGCATGTTATGCTATAGAATTATGAAGAAAAGATGATCAAAGAAAAGAGGATTAACTACATATAGCCGTCTACGTTTCAGCATTGTGACACAGGTAAACGTTTGATGTGTTGCATGACAATAGTATTTTTTCCTTTTATGATATTTTGAAATTGCTTTGATCAAAACCATCATCATTTAGAAACAGTTGTTTTTTTATTCTGCTTTTGATATTTTGTTGGAAACACGCCAAAATATGTTGTGTTGTTTTTTCAAGACAAGACACTGTGCTTCACACAAATGGATAAACGGTCCATGTGTTGTAAACAAGCAATGTTTAGTGGAATGTTTAGTTCCCCTTTGAAGCATAAACATATGGAACGTGTTATCATTTTATTGAGGGAAAATTATTCTTTTATCGCCAAGCGTTACCGTGTACAATACTTTTAATCGTCAAGCACTACCGTGTACATTGGATGCCTATTTTGATGTGCCTGTATCCAATGGCTGTCACATTCTTTAGTTCATACTTTAGTTTACCCATAATTTATTTTTGATGAACTAATATTTTAATGTAACTGTTTTGACTGACAGAAATTTTTGGAGCAGCTTGAAGTGAAGGCAGAGCAGGCAGATGCATTACAGCAGCAGATGGATCTCCTTGCCAGCATTGCAGGTCTGGAAAACCTGAAGACTCTTGCTGAAGATGGAGCTCACCTTCAAGAAAGCATCTGCATTGCCAAAGAGCTTATTATGAGGAAGAGAGAACAAGCAAGGAACCCGAGCAGGCCTGAGCATTCTCAGCCTCTCGAAGAGTCTAAGCATATCAAGGCCCATATAAAAAAAACAGAAGATACCACAGAGTTACAGACAGTATGGGATGATAAAGCAGATGAACAGTCACCGAGAGGCAAGGCAAAAGATGTGGCTCTTGAGCAGAAGTACTTTAAAGAGGACATTCGTCTGTCTAAGGATGAGAACAGACGAGTCGCACCTGAGGAGAGACTCACATATGCGCAGGTCCATTTCTTTTCTTTTATCTGTTTGTTCTGTGTCTTTAAAGTGACCCGAACTGAAATACAAAGGAGTCTTGTTGGAAATCGTTTTAGTTTGAGAACTAGAATCAATTTGTTTCTTGGAAACAGCTGTAATGAGAGTTGTGTCTGTTAACAGCAATTTAAATTCCATTCCAGTTCCATCATGTTGTAAAAAGAACCAAGGAAATGCAGCCTTGAACAGATGAAATTATCTACAGGAGATAGATTGGATTTTTTAATATAACGATTGTTGGGGAAAGGGGAGCTTAAAAAAAGGATTGAAAAACTGAACTTTGAGTTCTTTTTATCTTTATGTTTGTCTACGCTGTACATATTACATATAATAATTATAATTGCAAATGGTTTTTTACATCCATGTGCATATTTCTGCTTCAGAGTAAACTGTTGTTCAGCCATTCATTCAATCAGTCTGTAATGTGATTGATCAGTCAGTTATTTATTAAGTTGAACAATTTGGGGAAAAAACTTAAAAAAACAACTTTAACCTCTTTCAGTAACCAATTTTTCAGTTAATTGATGAATAATTTCAAACATTCTCTTTTTTTCATAGGACACATTCCATAATTTTGATCAGTTAAATATAACGTAAACAAAATGGTATGATTTATTATATTACATTACATGAAATAATTAAGATAAAAGTAAATAAATTCTAATTATAGTATTATATTGAAAATTTATTAGTAATCAGTATCCTATTAAATACAATTGTTTTACAGTACACTACAAATACAATACTTTTTTAACCTTTACATTTTCGTTTATATACGGTTTCTTTTTTTCATAGAAATTTCCTCCATTTACATTTAGTTTAAACTTTATATATTGCAACAATTCTTCAGATAAATTTACAATAAATGAAGTGTCACAGTGTTGTACTTTGCTCTAAAACCAGCTTTGATGTTCAGTTCGGATGCTCTTCTATAATTTTGTAATCGGTCATTTTAAAGTACTGATTAAGCCTTAACAGTTGTACACTGTCACTTGACACACAAATGAGTGGTCTGAACTTATTCACCAAGAGTTTTTCTTATTTCGATCATGCATGAATTACCTGTGGACCACTTATGTGCATGCATGATTAAGTTTTATTATATACCCTGCTTAAAAGCTCGGGAAAAAAAACCCTGATAAGCCCCTTATTAAAATAAGTCACACTCGTGTACGGTAAAATTTGACAAGATTTGTGTCTGGCTATGAAACTTAGTGTATAATTATTCCTTCCCAGACATCCACTATTTTTTTTTCTTGCTGGGTCTGTGTTTGGGGTCAGCAGGAGTAAAGTCATTGAGTGTACCTCTGTGGCGTAGGTACAGAATCACTCTATTCTGCCTAAAGCCTGCTAAATGGAGTACTTGCTCTGCACTGCATTTAGAGCCATTATTGTAGAATGCCACCTCATTGCTTTTAAGAGCTTGTTTTTTACTTTCTCTGAGAAAAATGCTGGATATTCATTGTTTTGCTGTGTGGCACATCATTTTAGTCCGGTGCTTTTCTGATGTCAGAGCTTTAGGCTGCATTATCAGCCTTATTCTGCTCCGCTTGATGGTTTCTCAGAACAGTTTTAAAAAAGTCAAAAAGTGTGGCACAGTGGGTAGAGCGCATGTTCACAGCATTTAAAATGGCTTTGTGAATTACTTGGTTACAGGGTTGTGTGGTGTTATGTCTAATCCTGTCACACTTCTATCTCCAGTTTTGCTTAACATAAACTACCATTTAAAAGTTTGAAGTTGGTAAGAGGTTTTAAAAATACCAAACCAGTCCTAATGGAAAGAAAACAAATTCACTAAAAGACTGAATCCAATAATCAATAAATCTCAGAATATAGCATAACACATGTACGAGAAATTGGTTGCCCACAAATAAAGCAAAAAATATTTTACTTAAAAACTGATTAAACTTAGATTAATGAGGCCTGTGATCAATCAGTTCAAGAAAAGAAATACAAGAGAAGTCCTAAGTAAAGAACACAAGCTGACGAAAAGATTAGGTCCAATAATTAGTGATAATATCGAATAATGAGGTTTAAATGCTTTTTTGTAGGCCAGTCATTTTTGACTTTGAACAGCACAAGTGTAACCAGTTGGAGTGCAAAATTATCCAAAAAAAAGGGACATTGTTACACTCTATGTGAGCAAAGTCGGTGGGTTTTAGCCCAATGTGATAACATTAACTTGCATTAACTAGCTGGGCAGAAAGAAAATCATCTATGGGTCAAAACGACCCAAACAGAATATGAGGGAAATGCTGATAAGTTAAAATAAAAAGCTCACCTAAAATGCACATTTCCATAATTTAAAACATTGTTTTTTGGGGGGTGTTTTAGGCAAAGAATTTAAAGGTTGATTCATGTGGACTACAGCTTTTAGAATGGGGCTGATTTTTAGATAAATGTTGAAGTATGCAGTATTTGTATTGTATTGTAAATGATATCATTGATCACAGAAATAAGGTTGAAGAAAGACATGTTGTTGAAGGATGCTTATTGACATTTGATCATTGTTATATTTGGTCTGATTATTTTGCAGGTCACTGCTGGTAAAGCTGTGGAAGATTTGGATTATGAGAATGTAAAGATCATGCCCAGAGGGGAAGTCTGGACAACAGAAGAAAAATCTGGTTTATTTTTAACTGCACCACAAGCAAAAGCAGACATTGAGATTCTCCCATCAGACCACACAGATGAGCAGCAGTCCTTGTCTAAATCTGAAATAAGAGAGGATGACAGTAAAATGACTTCAGCTTGTGGAAGCCCAAAGCCAATCTTTACCATAGTACTGGATTCTGATCTTTCCAAATCCACCCAGAGCCTGCCTGCACAAACTACCTCAGCTTGTTCAACTCAGTGGGATACTGTTTCAGTGGTTCATGATAGGAGCACAGAGAAAGCACACGATGGTTTGAAGGCCAAACCAAGGGTTAGTGTAGATGAAGAGCATGCTGTATTAAGTACTTCTGATGAATCTGTTTATAGTTTATATGCTAATCTTTCTACATCAGAAGCGCAGCTTAATGAAAACAATCACACTGATGATTCTGAGTGCACTCGTTCTGTTTCAGACCATGATTTCAAACTTAAAACTGAGAAGGGCTCATCTTCTAAATCACTTGAGCAAAATATTTCACATCCATCGGTTCGTCATGGTTTTAAAACTTCAAAGAAAGTGTTTACCATAATCCTGGATGCTGATTCCCCAGGATTATCATTAGTTCAATGTCAGTCACTCTCGCAGATGAAATGTTCAGGTGCTGAATACTCTAGAACAGATGAAATTTCTCATTCAGATGTCAAAAATCAACAGAGGAGCTCATCTGGAACTGAGAAAGATGAGGGCAAAGACCTTGAAAGAAAACTTTCAGAAAAGGGCAATGTGAAATCTAGTAGCTCAAAAAAACAGGAAGATCTTCAACACAACACCTCTGAGATCATGGAGACTGACATTTTCAATGATGAAAAAGAGAAGCAACATGGAGTCATGGATGTCCACACAGGAGGAGACACTAAATTAGGGTTTGTAGTTCATCAGCATGATGTCACAATGTCAGAGAGTCATGATGAGGCTGAGAAAAACACATCGGCAGAGCCCTCAAATGAAGCAAACAAACTTCAGAAACCTGTGAATGTTGCTAAAGGTAGGAAAAAGATCAGGAAATCATCTGATGCAGAGAAATCAGACAATGTCAGCAGTACAAAGCTGAAGGCATCTAGATCTGAACATAAAAGCACAGCTGGTTCAGGAAGTCTTCAATCTTCTGAAGTCATTTTGCCAGACACTACAGATACTTCACTGAACGTGTCTTCAACCTATAGTCAGCCTAAGTCCACAAAGTCAATGAGTTTAGAAGACAAACCCACCGAAGCTGGTAACACTGTGCAAGAAATGACTTTAAATCTCCTGCAGACTGAGGCAAAGTATGGACATGTTGGGACTGTTGGAGTCTCAGTTGTTGGAGGTGCTCATATTGAAGCCACAGATGTGGTTTTAGGAACAGCAGATGTTGTGCAGGCAAATCTCACAGAGAAATCAATGCCAACAGATGCTTCACCAGTCATGAGACAGTCAGTATTATCAGACAGTCATCAGTCACTATTGCAGACACAATGTACAGGTCCTAAAGACTCAAGAGTAGAAGAATTTGCCCATAAAGATGCCAAAAATCAACAGAGAAGCTCTGCTGGCACAGAGAAACCTAAAGAACAAGAGCCTGAAAGATCCCTTTCAGAAAAGGACAATGTGAAGTCAATTAGCTTTGAAATACAGGATGCTCTCCAGCCCAATACTTCTGAGATCATGGAGACTGACATTGAAAAAGATGAAAAAGAGAAGCAGCATAAAGTCACTGATGCTGAAACATCACGCCAAATGGATGTCCGTGCTGAAGACAGTGAATCAAGGATTAAAGCACTTAAGCAAGATGTCACAATGTCATACAAACACACATTTGCAGAGCCTTCAAATGAAGCAAACACACTACAGAAACCTCCAAATGTTGCTAAAGGTAGGAAAAAGACCAGGAAATCAGCTGATTCAGGGAAATCAGACAATATCAGTAGTACAAAGCTGAAGGCATCCAGATCTGAACATAAAAGCACAGCTGGTT
>CAIGQW010015581.1:2882114-2905585 GCA_903798125.1 Danio choprae | reverse complement strand
AATACAGGACGCTCTCCAGCCCAAAACTTCTAAGATCATGGAGACTGGCATTGAAAAAGATAAAAGTGAGAAGCAGCATAAAGTCAATGATGTTGAAACATCATGCCAAATGGATGTCCGTGCTGAAGACAGTGAATCAAGGATTAAAGCACTTAAGCAAGATGTCACAATGTCAGACAAACACACATTTGCAGAGCCCTCAAATGAAGCAAACACATTTCGGAATTTTCCAAATGTTGGTAAAGATATAAAGAAGAACATGAGATTGACTGATATAGAAAAATCCGACAATATCAGTAGAGGAAAAATAAAAGCATCTAGATCTAAACATAAAAACACAGCTGATTCAGAAAGCATTCAATTTTCTGAAGTCATACTGCCGGTCATGAAAGATACTTCACTGAATGTGTCTTCAACCTGTAGTCAGTCAAAGAGTACAGAAGACAAACTACCAGACACTGTGCAGGAGGTGACTTTGAATGCAAAAGATGGACAGTTTAAGACCGTTAGCATCTCACTTATTAGAGGTGCACCTACTGAAGGCACAGACAGTGTGGTCTTGGATGCAGTGGAAAGTGCACAATCAACACATAGAGATGAATCAATGGCAACAAATGTGTCATCAGTTGTGAGAATGGGAACTAAAACACATATTTCTACCTTCATCCTGGATGTTGATACCCCAGAAATTTCATCACACACACAATGTAAAGGTCCTGAAAACCCAAGATCAGATGAATATGCCCATACAGATTTCAGGATTCAACAGAGGAGCTCTTCTGGCACTGAGAAACCTGAAAAAGAAGAGCCAGAACAGAACTTTCTAGAAAAAGACAATGTGAAATCAAGTAGCTCTGTAATACAGAAAGCTCTCCAGTTCAACATCTCTGAAATCAAGGAGACTAATGTCCATAAAGATGAAAAAGAGGAGCAGCACGAAGACAATAGTTCTGAAACATCAAGTCAAATAAGTGTACTAATTGTAGAAGGCATTAAATGTGGGTTTGTAGTACATGAGCAGGATGCTGCTATGTCAGAGAGTCACGATGGGGCTGAGAAAACCACATTTGCAGAGACCTCAAATGAAGCAAACATACTTCAGACGCCTACAGATATTTCTAAAGGTAGGGAAAAGATTAGGAAATCAGCTGATGTGAAGAAATCAAACAAAATCGTCAATAGAAATCAGAAGACATCTAGATCTGAACCTAAAAGCACAGTTGATTTAGAAAGTCTTCAATCTTCTGAGGTCAAAGTGCAGAACACTACAGGTGCTTCACTGAACGTGGCTTCAACCTGTACTCCGGTAAAGACCACAAAGTCAATGAGTTCAGAAGACAAAATCACAGAAGCTGTGAAAACTGTGCAAGAAGAGAATTTAAATCTCCTGCAGACTGAGGCAAAGGATGGACATGTTGGGACTGTTGGAGTCTCAGTTGAGGGAGGTGCTCATATTGAAGCCACAGATATGGATTTAGGAACAGCAGACATTGTACAGTCAAAACACACAGAGAAATCAATGCCAACAGATGCTTCACCAGTCACAAGAGCTGAACGTATTACACAGATTCCTGTTATCATTGTGGATGTCGATTCACCAAAATTATTATCAGCCAGTCATCAGTTACAGTTGCAGACACAATGTATAGATCCTAAAGGTTCAAGAACAGAAAAGTTTGTCTATACAGATGTCAAAAATCAGGAGAGGAGTTCTGCTGGCACAGAGAAACCAGAACAAGAACAAGAGCCTAAAATATTGGTTTTAGAAGATGACAATGTGAAATTAAGTAGCTCTGAAATACAGGACGCTGTCCAGCCCAACACTTCTGAGATCAGGGAGACTGACATTGAAAAGGATGAAAGTGAGAGTGTGCATAAAGACACTGATGCTGAAACATCACGCCAAACGCATACCTGTGCTGAAGACAATGAATCAAGGATTAAAGCACTTAAGCAGGAGGTCACAGTGTCAGAGAAACACACATTTGCAGAGCCCTCAAATGAAGCAAACACATTTCAGAAACCTCTAAATGTTGCTAAAGGTAGGAAAAAGATCAGGAAATCAGCTGATGCAGAGAAATCAGACAATATCAGTAGTACAAAGCTGAAGGCATCTAGTTCTGAATATAAATGCACAGCTGATTCAGAAAGTCTTCAAACCTCTGAGGTCATATTGCCGGACACTACAGATACTTTACTGAAGGTGTCTTCAACCTGTAGTCAGTCAAAGAGAACAGAAGACAGACTAACAGACGCTGTGGACACTGTGCAGGAAGAGACTTTAAGTGCAAAAGATGGACAGTTTAAGAAGGACATACAGTCAACACTCACAGAGGACTCAGGATCAATGCTAGCAGGTGCTCCGCCAGTTGTGGCAGCTGCATGTATTACACAGATTCCTACAGTTGTTGCTGAAACCCAGAGGACAGATGGTGGCATTTTTCTTTTGCAGGTAAGATTCACATGGTTGTTTTCACATGAAAATTCTCCAGAAAAACAGCCCAACAGGGTTTGAAGTGAGCACCTACCAAATGCAGAAAAAATATCTATCTTGTTGGGTAACATATCATCACACTAGCCAGTTTGGTTGATAAAATTCTGAAATTATGTTCTCTCACCTTGCATTTAATCCATGTTTCTTCCCCTTAAGTAATTAACAAACATTGGATAAATTAATCATAAAAAGGTTCGCACATTGAGAGAAATGCCAATCGAAACAAAATTAAGAATAAGAAGCACGTTTTCTCTTTTTATTTGGACTATTAATTTTTTTCTCTCCATGAAATACCTTAATCCAGTCTTACTGACCTCTTTTTGTTCATTCATAAAGGGATAGTTAATCCAAAAAAGAAAATCATCTCATCAATTATTCTCCCTCATCTAGTTTTAAGCTTTTTTAAGTTTCTGACTTCTGTTGAACTCTGTTGCAGATATTTTGAAGAATGTTGTTTGCTGAGACAGAGTAAACTTGAGCTTTTACCAGTTTAGCGATGAACATGATGCCTTTGAAAAATGTTCCTTTGATTATTGAAATGTTTTTCATACTTAGTTCAAATGGTTCTTCAATGAACCTTATGTGAAATGGAAAGTTTGCATGAATGGTAAAGGTTCTTTATGGGACCGTCAATGGCAATAAGCAATCTTTGTTTTTAAGAGTGTACTGTAGCATCTTGTTGCTTGTTGCGTTCACTGATTAACGTTTGCTTTAATACTGAGGCGAAAGACATGGGAATTGAGTCTTCATGAAATTGGAATGATCTAAATAAAAGCATCATATGATATTGTAAGGCATTTTCAGCACTTATTTATCAATACTGACTTTTTAATGAAGAAGCAGAACATTGACGTCTGATCTGTAGCGTAAAAAGTTAAAAAGCCTAATTGGCCAGTAAATGAATAAGTTCACTTCAAACTTTGCTAACCAAAATCATGTCACATGCTCAGTACTTGAATAATGAATCATGAATGAAAGTTTTTGTCATTCAAAATCTTTTTCAGACATATTATTTAACAGAATGTAGGATGATGTCATTTGTAATACCTGTATGGCACTAGAGTAGTGAACCCACAGTGCTTTTATTCCAAGCAGAAAATGATTTCTTTTCAAACTGAATTGATGCATTTTAACTTGCATTTTGCGCCATTCACAGTTTATTCACATGAAAATTATTATCAAAGAATGAAAATCATTGAAAGAATCAGGTTCAGGACAATTCAGTTTATTTTCTTCTTTAGAAATATGTAGGATGCCCACTGTTTCAAAAATGGTCTGAAAGATCTTTTATAATCTAAATGCGCCAAAATTATTCCAAGCTGTACCAAAGACAAGCACTGAATCTGTGAACCATAGTTGTGTGCAAAGTTAGTTCAACAGAGTTGTCTCCTTACATGTGATGCATATGAACCGATGATTTGGTTTTTATATCCTTGCGTCCATAAATATATATGATTTATTGCATTTTGTAATCTGTATACAGTATGATTTATTTTACCCATATGCCCGTTCACATTGTTCCATCCTTCCTACATTATTCCATTTTCTGGCATTATGTTATGCTATCTAATACAGAATGCCTATTTTATCATCTTTTTGCATATAAAACTAACTATGGAATATTTGCTTTTTGTGCTTAAAATATCAAGTTAAAAATTATATAGCTTAAAAAATTAATTAAAGTAAAGACAAACAAACATGTTGTTGTGACTTTTTGATCATATCATTTCCCACAGTGTACACTTTGTTGGCATTAGTTCCTGCAGTACATTCTCCTGAGTTTGTATTAGGCTTGAAGGCACATTACGCCCTTCAGAGGGAAGACGCTTCTCCCAGCGGGACAGCATTCCTCTTTCTTCTGAAACCATGACTTTTGAGTGCAGGGCCGTCTTTCTCTTTTAGACAGGCTGTGATACTACGTGTAAGTGGTGTTGTGATGAACTTTTGCACTGAAATATGACAGCTTCTCTTTCTTGTAGTCTGAAGAAATGCGCAGAACCAGTACAGATCCATCTGCCAGGAACAAATCATCCCAAAATAAAGGATCAGAATCAGATTGTGAGGATCAAACGAGGCTTTTAGAGCAGCCTACAGGGACAAATATATGGAGCACATTAATAAACACCACCGCTACTGTTCAGCCACTTCTGATGACCAGTCAAGGTTCTAAGGTACGTATGCGAACAAGGTTTGGAATTGTTTAAGGATCATTTAGGTATCTCAAGTTTACAAAATATTTGGGCTTTTAACAGAAAAAATACCTGAAAATACAATATGTAATTTCTTTTAGAGCAAAATATAAAAATCTGTTAGAGGTTTAAATCAAAATTAACATTTTTATCTCAAATGTAACTTTTATCTGTTCGTCAATCTGTTTTTTGTCTGTCTTTGACTTGAACGTAGTCCCTCAAGGTTTGTGGGAGGAAATTGCACAGGAGGGAGGAATTTCCTGTGGCCTTTGCTACTTTTAACTGTACCATCTTCTCTTTGAAATTTCTAACTATAGTTTAAAATTGTGATGCTTTTATTTTTACAGAAAACCGTGCCAAAGGCAGATTCTTGGTTTCAGAACGCATTGCTTTCTGAGTCTGACAGCAGTTTGGCATGGACTGTCCTGCATGTTTACAGATGTCAGTACCGACCGGCCCAGCTCAACATTGCACATATGACTCGTCAGCTGGAAGAAGCTGAGGTACAGTACATTACCTCATTGCACTGGTTCAAAACCTTGGTTGTAAATAAAGGCAGTAATCAAGATGAATCTAACAATTAAAATGACTTAAAATAATAAAACAAACCATATTTTTTAAGATTTCCATGTGGCATGTAATTTGTGACACGGATCTCAAAATGATCTTTGGATTGTTTAAAGTCATCCTGCAGAAGACATGTAGAGTTCATGCAGTTTGAGTGATGCTGTAACTATTTAATTGTTTGTAATCATAGCTTAAAGGTATAGTTCACCCAAAACTGAAAATTCTCTCATCATTTACTCAAGCTTTACTTGTCACAAACCTGTTTCAACACAAAAGAAGATTTTGAAAAATGTTGGAAACCTGTAACCATTGACTTTCATATTATTAGTTTTTTCCTACTAATGAAATCAAGGTTCTAACAAAATTTGCAAAATATAATTTTGTGTTCAGCAGAAAGGAAACTCATAAAAGTTTGTAACCACGTGATGGTGATTAAATGGAAAATAATAAAACAAAAGTAAATGTAAATGGAAACAAACATTAATACATAACATCCTTCTGTGGCATAGACCTGCCGGCAGTGTGTCCTGGAGCAGGTGGCTAGACTTCCTCGTAATGAATCTACAGACTCTGAGCAGGGCATAGATGGTAGATGGAGCACAGTAATGCTGGAAACCTCAACCATGGCAGAGCTTAAAAAGGCACAGCTACAGCAGATCACGCAGTACCACCAGCAAAAACAGGCTCTTATGATTACTCTAGACAAGCTAGAGGCTGAGCTCAGCACAATGACACTGTGAGTATTCTTGACATTTTCTCGGCTTGTGCAAATTCATCAGCAGCATATAACTCATTCCAGAATTGCAAGAACATTTCAAGCATTTCCTATTCATGTTCCTTAACCTGGAATAATATTCAACAAATGTATAATTTACAGTGAATTAACTGAATTCTTTGTTAATGTAAAATATCTCATTTTACTAATAAAATTGCAATTACTAATTGCTGTTTAATTGATTATTAAACTTTTAAAATTGCCAACAGAGTTGACAATAACAAAAAAGTAAGGCTTGTCATTTTACTCTATTTTGTGCTTTAGTTCAAGATGCTAACCTCAAACCAGATACCACATGGCAGGTCTAAAACAAACGTGTATGTGTATCATGTTAGTGTTTTTAAAAATGCAAATGAGAAATTCATTGAAATAACATAGTTGACATATAATAACTCTAATATTGGTGTATCCTAAACATTTTGTACAAATCAATGAAAGGAGTATAAATTACATGAGGCTGTAAAAAGAAGTTAATATCATGCCAATAAAGTAACCACGTTATTCTCCTTTATTGAAGGGGTTGTATTGAAAGCAGCACTCTGCAAGCAGAAAAGCTAAATGCATTCCTGAAGATCATGCAGAAGAATAGAGGCATGTTTGAGGATCTTCTACAGACTTGCTCTCAGATCTCAGTCCATCTAGGTGAGGCAGAGGGCCCTGTGGCTTGTATTGAACCTGTCAGGACCTGTCAGGAAAGATGGCAGACTCTAGAGCAGAGTGCTTTCAGGAGTCTGTGGTGTGCTAGCATCTGCACAACAGAGGCATCTGCACTTCTTCAAGAGTCCAGAGAGCTGCAGTTTGAAATGGAGCTTCTTGTGAAGTCAGTTTCTTCTGGTCCCCTCTCCCAAGGAAAGATTGATTGGCAAAATGCAATACAGGAGACTATGAGAGCTGCAGATCTGGCAGTACTCACAGAGCACTGCTTGTACCTGCGTGAGGTCTCTCAAGCTCTTTCTTCAAGTCCACTGGGAAAGAAAGAGCTCAGAGATGTTGAAGACACAATGCAGGCTCTGAATTCTCAACTTGCACTGACTAAGGAAAAGCTTGGCTCTCAGACTTCAAATGGCAGTGATAATTCAGCCGTTGTGAGGATTATTAGGGACTATGTTACATGGGCCAAACAAATGGAAAGCAGAGTCAGCTGGAGAAGGAGGTTGTCTCTATTTCCCGAAGAGGCAAGTCATCAAGTCAACCACATGAAGAAATTGCAGTCTGAAACATCTCTTAAGAGGTTTCAGTTGGCGTCTGTTTTGAAAGAAATTAGAGAAGAGGTTACAGAGCTTGATGAGGATGAGTCTATAGCCATGTTGTCCATCTTCGATTCCTTGAAGGATCTGTACGCTAACACTGCAAAAAAGACTGAATCTGCTCTTGAAGAAATGAACAGAACGTTGCTCATTAGAGATAGATTGTGGAAACAGATCACCGACAGCAGCTCTTGGTTGACCTCAGTGTTGGAAAAAGAGTCTGGAAAGTCAGTGGCTTCTGAACCCAAAACTACCATTCCACAATTGAGGGTTCAGCTTCAGGTATGCACAGAGGCTTTGAAGGATGCTGAGAGACAAGCAAATAACTTGGAGACTCTACTGGATGAAACCAAGACTATGAATAATGGTCTGAGTTTACACGAAAGCTTACAGATGATCTACAGGCTTGCTGCATTACAAGAAGAAGTCTCTAGGGTTGTGAACCGTAAGTTTGCCTCACACTGGGTGATTGAAGAGCTTCTTCATTCTCAGGAATCTTCTGCTGAGGAACAGAACGTCATTCAGAAAAGCTTGAGACAGATAGGTTCTGATGTCATGAGACAGAAATATCCCGTAACAAGGGACTCCCTCTTGACTCTTGAACCTGTTAAGCACATGCTGATTGACCTCCTCTGCAAGGTGCCTGAAATTCCACATTGTCCAGAACCTCGGAGAAAAGAAATGCTCAACGCTGTGCTAGACCTTCAGAGGAAAATACATCTGCTAGAGCTGCAAGCCAATGAGCATGAAGAGTACCTCACTTTAAGGCAGTGGGTGGAGAACTCCAGAGAAGCGGTGAAGAAGAGTTTGTCCCAAATTGTAGACTCAAGTGTAGGAGATGCTGTAAGGGTTGGTTTCTGTCAGGATGTCCTGGCGAAACTTCCTCTGGTCAGAATGACATGTCAAGAGGCAGCAGACAGACTGGAGGCCATTTCTAAAGATCTCTATCCATCTCAGTTGACCGCAGAAAGGCAAAAGATCCGTCTGGTTGTTGAGCAGCTAGCTACTTGGGAGCTCACAGTCAAACAGGAGGCTAAAATCCTTGAGTGCTCTATAGTGGAACGATTTGGCAGTCCCATAGATCTTAGTCAACCCATTCAGCTCTTCAACGGTGTCAGACAGAGGCTGAAAGAGAGCATTTGTCTTAGACCAGATAAGAAGACCATTGATGCAGAACTACAAAACAACTGGATGGTGATTCAGACCATTGAGTCTGTGCTACAAATGTTGGAGAGCTGCAGGGTAGGAAAAGAGAATAAAAGCTACAAGACAGCCATTGATCTTGGAAAGAGAACTCTTGGTGATTGCAGTATGTATATGGTAAGCTCTGTGCATGATAAAATGACTAAAGCCACTGAAAAAGCTGCTTTTGTAACCGATGTAGTTGATGCTGTAGTCTATGTGCAACAGAGATGGTTCGATCAGGATTTTTGCAACTGTCTTCATCATCATGATTGGCCAATATTAATCCTGATCATCCAAGCTTTATAGAAGAGTTAAATACAAAAGTATTTTCATAAGTGATGTCATCTTTATCATTTGGGTTAAAGATAAGCAGCACAACAGATACAATTTTGGTTCAATTATTTGCAGTATTTTTATATTTATTTATTATTAACATTAATATTTGACATTTACTGTCTTTAAAATAGGGCTAATGCAAAACACTATGGGGCAGATTTAAAAAACGGATTACATTTACACAAGAGCCCAATTTCAAGACAGCATCACTGGTAGTGGAACAATGTTCTGTAGACTTCTGTAGACAATGCACAAATTACACAAATTAAAGAATACAGACATAAAATCTCATTTACATTCTGACCAACAGAATATACCAAACACAGAACAAATTAGCCTGGAGGCAAATAACCATAGCCAAGGGTCGTAATGCGTGGGTGATCTACTTGTATGACCAGGCATGGCATTTTTTTCTTCTTTACCATGGGTAAAGAGGGCTAGACAAATATGTGGGGGTGCTAAAAAATATATATATCAATATTCATGATGACAAAGTTAGCCTACTTCATAAAAAAATATAGTTATTTAATAAAAGCAGATATGGTAATCTGCACACATTAAACAAATGTATCGCTTTATTTCATTAAGGCTGATTGATTGATTGATTGATTGATTGATTGATTAAATTATTGAAGAATATGTTCTATATAATGTTATGAATTATTTTTCTGATAATTTGTGTGGTCCAGGACAAGCTGCTCCAAGCTCAGGAGGCGCTAAAGCACTACCACTGGGCTGTTCAGGGTGCAGAGACCTTCTTTCAGCAGATCAGATCCAGTCTCATGATGTCCTCTACTGGCCTTAAAAATGACAGAGAGGAGCACCGCTATGTTCAACAGATCTTCAGCTCTCTGGTTGAGGGTTTCCAGGCCCGTCTGTCTGAAGTTGGTGCTTGCGTGCCCCAGCAAACATGCCTCTCCATTCCTCTCACTGAGCAGCTTCATATAGAGGTTTTGAGTCACCTTTTAGTGCAAGATGCCAAATTAGAAGCTCAGGCTCAATTCCAACTGGAGGCCTTACAGAGGTTAGTGCTACTCTGTAAAGTGCATGGTTTATTATTTTTTTTTTTATTTGCTGACGTTTACCTATGATTCATATTGTTGCATTCACAGTGCTCTCTGATTGTTGTTGACGTTTTAATACCAAATTGGAAAATGATTTTATAATTGCTTTGTGTGGGGGACTTATGCTTTTGGACTGACAGGTAGAATATACTTTTAATAAGTGGTCAAGCATTTTCTGAAAAAGCTCTTTTAGTATCTGTACTTAGAAACATTTACCTCAGAAAACCTACTCTGAAACAATTAGCCTGAAAGGTTTATGCCTGTTTGGTTAAATTAAATGTAATTTAATTTCTTCTTTTTCTGCTCCAATTTAGATGCATGAGAGACCAAACCGTACACTTGAGTCACCATGAAGAAATGAGCCAGCTTCTCAGAAATGCTGATTCGCAAATCTGTAAATGCTCAAGTCAAAAACCCACTGATCCTGAATCATGCCAAGAGCATCAGCTGAAAGTGAAGGTTTGTGGTCATTATGTGCCAATAGTAGTCTTTATGTGAAAGAAACAAATACCATTTGTTTATAATGGACTCGTGTTTAATTAAAACAAAATATGTTTAAGGGAATTGTTTAAAAAAAGAATTTCAGAATATATATCTTTGATTAAATTGAAAGATCTTGTATGACCTTTTAATAGTATAGTTGTTATTTGTTTTTTTTAATAATGCTTATTACTGTTATGATTGTAAATTATGTATTGAATATATATTACCAATCTTGCCATGGATATAGCCAATGCTGCTGATATGGTAATAATGCGCTTAGTTTAAATGCATTACAGTAATATTCATGTACTGTAGCTCTGATTTGACATGCTTCAATTGACCTTGTTTGTAATTTTCATTGGATAAAAGTGGCTGCTAAATAAATGAACGTTAATGTAGATCAAGATTAATATAGTTTGGGAACTTGCTTGATTTTAATTTACTTGCTTGAACTTTTGAATTTTTATGTATATGGTTCCTTGTCTTCTAACGATGCTAGTAAGTTAGGTTGCAATGCATTGAAATAGTCTTGATCTGCAGTTGCTCCAGACAGAGCTGAAGAAGCTGGCAGAAAGGCTAGAGGAGCTGAGCGAACATTGTCCTGGTAGTCGCTGCAGTGCACCTGTGGATCTGATGCTGGGACGTCTGTGGAGGTGTTGGGCTGTGCTGAAGAACAGAGTGGAAGCATGTAAAGCCAGCACATCTCATAAAGAAGCAGAGTGGAGAGATTTCATGATTCGGGTACAAGCATTTTATTTGCTTGTTTATTTGATTTGTATTGTATATTTTCCATGATGGCAGATATGGCCATTTTTGTTTTGATTTGTTTCATTTTGTTTTGTCTTTTTACATTTATTTTTGAATTTTATTTTTACATTTATTTACTTACCCCCAGCTTGTTAAAAATATAAAGTATTTGTAAAGCAGGACTTTTTGATATTGGTATGAAGTATTTTATTTTATTTTATTTTATACTTTCTGAGAAATGTGCATGGGCTATTTTATTTTATTTATTTAATGTTTTTGTTATTTAATTAAATTTTATACTTTCTGCAAAATTGGCTAGGGCTATTTTACTTTATTTATTTTTTGTTTAGTTTATTTTTTGTTTTTTATTATTTATATATTTTTATTTTATACTTTAATTTTTGTGAAGTGGGCACAGGCTATTTTATTTTATTTATTTTTTATTTGATTTTATTTATTTTTCCATGATACAGATATTTATTTGTTAAATGTAAGCTCATTGTAAAATTATTAATGCACAATTAATATAAAGCTCTGCATAAATCATTTTTCTTCATGTTTGGTTGTGACGTGCAGCTTAATAAGTCAAAGGAAGGTCTTGACAGACTTCAGACTGATCTCCCAGACTCGTCTCTGCTGACGGGATCACTTGTGGATCTTCAGGGTTTTCTGAGCCTCACTGAGCACCTTCAGGACGGGATTGAGCAGGAACATCAAACTCTGTCTTCTCTACAACACCATGTGACTCGACTGCTCGGGGTCACGAATCTGCAGCAGCTGAAAGAGTCTCCTCAAATCTGTCAGGATCTGCAGGCTTTATTGGGTCACTGCAGAAGGTATGACTGTTTCATCCACAAACAGAGTCTAAAATGAACACTTGCCAAGGACCAAATGAGAAAAAAAATCAGCGTTGACAAGTTTATAATACACACTGTAATTCTTTTAGCAATTCTAACAATGCCTGAGATCTCAGTATGGTGTAGTGCGATTATAAAAGCCAGACTCAGACATGCGCCAAATATTTTTTAAATGGTTTATTAAGAGAATGTTTTGTAAATCTGCAGTTGACATAAAGCATTTTGCAGCATTTTCAGAAGAGAACTTGCCAAAACATGTCTATCATTTAACACGTGAAAGCAAAGAAAAAACATCCTTAAATAATAATTTATTAAGAATAATACTTATATATATTATATATATATAATGCAAGGTAAATTTTCACCAGTCTTGGCAGGTTTAGCAAAATTGTAGCAAAAAAACACGCGTATATTGAAAAAATATTCAGTTTTACAGATCTTCTTTCTCATGTACAGTCTGAGAGATCAGAGCAATAGCATCCGCCGAGAGCTGCTGTTTGAGATGCAGGAGTTTGGTCGCGTGCAGGAGGAGATGAGCTCCATTCAGCAGAATCTTCTCTCTCTTTTGACTGTTTTACAGTCCGAATCAGCTGCTGAACACCTACAGGTTTGTGCTTTATGGCCTGTGTTTGACAGGGAAGGGAGTCTGTCGATATTGCATTCATTGTGTTGTATTGCACTGCAGGAAGTCAAAGTGGAACTGGTGTCACAAAAGGCTCGACTGCAAGATGTGATGGAGCGAGTGATGAAGAGATGGAGATCTGTGCCCTCGGAGATTCACATCTTACAGAATGAGCTCAACGCCTCGCTGCAGGAGGCTAAGGACAAAGTATTACATTTATTCATCTTTAGAATTAAGGGTTGCACTATGCTGTGAGACTGACTGCCATTTCAGGCATAGCTGAAGTTTGCTGAAAAAAGCTGGATGAAGCTTTATTTTTGGTTAACACTTTACAATATGGTTGTGCTAAACATTAATGTATTAGTTTACATGAATTAACACTTCTGTTACGCATTAGTTAATCTTTGTTAATGTTAACTAAGCATATATTCATGTGTTAATGCATTAGTTAATTAATTAATTAATGCTAACTACAAAAATTAAGTTGCGCTAACTATGAAAAACTAAGTTGCAGTAGATAGGAAAATTTAGCTATGAGAACCACAAAAAGTAAGTTGAAGTAACTCAAAAAGAATAAATTATGAGAATTACGCAAATTAAGAGTAACACTTTGGTTGTATTAACATTAAAGATAATTGAATTAATGAATTAACAATGTACCACACATCTGTTATGCATTACTTAATCTGTGTTAATGTTAACTAAACATTAATGTTTTCATTAATGCATTAGTTAACAAGAACTAACAGTGTGCTAAATAGGAAAATTAAGTTGCACTCACTAGAAAAAGTGAGTTGCAATGACAAGGAAAAAATAAGTTGTGCTAACTAGGAAAATTTGTGGTAAAAATTTAGATGTGTTAGCTAGAAAAATTAAGTTGCATTACTAGAAAGATTAGGTTGTGCTAACTAGTTGCAGTAACTAGAAAAGTTAAGTTATGAGAACCAAGTAAAAAATAGGATGCAGTAACTAGAAAGATTAAGTTACATTTCCTGAAAAAATTCTGATGCTAACTAAAAAATTTAAGTTGCACTAACTGGAAAAATAAGTTGCACTAACAAAAAGAAAAAGGTTATTAGAACTATAAAAATGAAGGGTAGCACTTTACATTAGTTAATGCATTAGTTAACATGAGTTAACAACAAAAAGCACATGTTATGCATTACTTAATGTGTACTTAATCTGTATTATTAATTGCTGTGCAGTGCGCTAACTAGACTAAAACTGAGTTGCAGTAACTATAAAAATTAAGTTGTGCTAACTAGAAAAATTAAGTTGCAGTAATTAGAAATCTTTTCTGTAAATCATGGTAATACTGTCTTTTTTATAATTAATTAATAAAGTCTTTTTTTGCGCAGAGACAAATAAAATTAATCTGCACATAGTCTAATGCATGGGGAAATACAATGTTATTCAGAAACTGTGTTTAATTTAATACAAGTTTTTTTTTTTTTTTGCTTGTTTACCTGTGTGTTTCAGTTGGCCATGGTCATGGAGAAAAGTGGTCCTCTTCGTAAAATGGGAGAGCAGATTGGAGAAGTGACCGTGGGCTTGTTGTGTGTGCAGGGTCTGCTGAAGCAAACGAGTCCTAATTTTTCTGAGGCTGAATGTACACAAAAGGTACTTTTCCTTTGCTTGCCTCCACAAGAACATTGTTGAGAATGACCTTCCAATAAATTCCAGAGGACAAAACAATGGTTAATACTCTCACAGCTTCATTTTTTAGTTTTATTTCTGTTTATTTTCTTTTTCATTATTTGTTCATTTGACTTGCTCACAGTTGATTTGTTGAGAAAAAAAAACACAGATAAGTTGCATCTGTTTATAAAAAAAGTTTTATCCTCATATTCAGAAATAATGCAAAATACGACACTATAAAACTAAACATTTACATACATTCTAAACACTACAAATTTTTTTTTGGAATAAACAAACTGACACATTTTAGTTCTCCTCACTCAACAAAAGTATTCAGAGCTGAATGTACAAAATACAGTGACTTACATTATATAAAACATGTATTATAAATAGCTAAAAATGCATTCTTAGCATGTTTTGCGTTCTTTGTTATTTGCATTATATAAGTGGCACATTTCAGATTATTACAAATTTACAAATACAAAACTAACACTTATTCTCACAAAACAGTTAACGCTGTTCAAAAATGTGCAATCATCAATCAAAGTTGAAAATTAAATAAACGTCAAATAACAAGGATTTTAGGGAAATATTAGCAACTTTGTGCAGCAGCTGTTGATTGAACAACAGCAGTAACTGAAAGTAAAGGTGTAATGAATGATTTAGTTTTTTTATCAATTAATCATGTAGTGAGCAAATATTCTTGAGACACAGTGCACTTCAGGTTGTGTATCAGCAACATCACAAAGTAATGGTTAAAGTCACATTTTGTATATTTCCCACCTCAAAATACCATTGCCGTTCAGCCCTAACTAAATAAACCGCCCTTTGTCTATAACATTCCCCTTTTATGTTCATTAAAATATACAGTACCTGATTTCTGATGTGTGTTTGCATGTGTGCGCAGCGAATATGGGATGAGCTGGACCAGTGGCACACTCGGATAGCTGAGTTGGAGGCTGAAGTTCAGGATCTGGCTGAGCAGCAGCCTGAGAGAGCACACATCCTCATGGACCAGCTCACACAGCCTCTGCAGCTCTACCAGACCACAGCCAAACAGGCAGAGCACAGGACAGCCCTCATCAGCAAAGTCAGATCTCACTCATAATCCTTCTCTTACCTCACAAGCAAACATACAGTAACATCTCAAAAAATGATAATATCATGGAATAACAGATCCTTATTATTATTTTTTTAAGTCCGTGTGACATGTACGTCGATGAGATTAATTGTTCGCCTAAAAAATAACAACGTGCACTAACAAAATGAACATGGTACATTTTGATTTCACACAGGCTTTAAAAACACATTTTTCTTACATTCTTGATTCACTGCAACAAAAGTGAAATATTACAAGGGTAATTGTTAAAAATGGTTTTGTTTTAATTCCGAAGGTTATATGACTTATGGCTTAAGAAAATGTAAAAAAATGTTACAAATATTAACCATATCTCAAAAAAGTGTCAAAGAGGCACAGAAGTTGCTTGAAGTCCAGTGTGAAGTTTCCACAATATGTGAAATACTACATTTTTACATTTTCAGAAACTTTGTAACAGTTGTAATCATCAGAATTAAAATGAAAAAATATTAATAAATAAATAATCTCATCATTTCAAATAGCTTTGTGGGCAGGGCACTGAAATACTGCACTTCAAGTGTCCTGAGTTCTAGTCTGGATTATGGTCTGGATTATGGACCTTTCTCGAGCCCTCCCTCTCTTTCTCTCTTTTCTTCCTGTCTAGCTACTGTCCTGTCATAATAAATGGCAAAAACAGCAAATATAAATCGTTCAAACAAAACACATTGAGTGCAGTGAATCTAAAATATAAGAATGTTGTTTTTTTTCAGCAATATTACAGCAATATAAATTTCAAAAAAGAAAAAAACTTGTTGTTACGATTTAATAAGGAAAAATGTAACATTTAGGCCATGTCCACACTAATGTGCATTTGAAAACGCACTTTTCATTTGAAAACGCATAATTTTGTCTCCGTTTTGCCCTTCTGTCCACATTGAGACACGTTTTTAGGAAACAAAAACATATCTTTTTGAAAACGCTCTCCAAAGTGGATAAATTTGAAAACGCCGTTTTCATGTCATAGTGTGGAATGTGAAAATGGAGGCTTTCGAAAACGATGATGCATTTTTAGTCATGTGACACAGTCATATTACTAATTCAGCAAAAATGGTGGACCACATCGTGCAGCATGTTTTGGATGCTCTCAGTTTTGACAGCATTGTCAAAAATTAATGTAAGTTTGTACATGCTCCAGCTTGGTTTTTATCAAAGGACATGGAATGTGTACTCAGAGCTGTTGTTCAGCGGCAGCTCAGCAACTCCACCTCATTGTCAATCTATTTAAAAAACTCTGTGCTTTTCCTCGACATTTTGCCATGACATTTCAAAGTGTCGAAGCGTCTTACGTTTCACACATGCGCAGTACAGGGTGAAAGTGTTTTTAGTCGTTTCAGTGTGGATGACAAAATTTTGAAAAACTAATGAAAACGACGTGAAGTGTTTTTAGACGAAAACTCCGCTTTCAAATGTATCCGGATTAGTGTAGACATGGCCTTAGAAAATAACTGAATAAAATGGATGGAAATAAACAAGGACAAACAATCTTAATGTTTAATTAGTTTATTCCTCTATAAGGGAATATGATTATGCCAACAAAAGAGTATGTATGAGCTTTGTACAGTGCATTTGAAAAGAAAATAGAAACAATCACAGAAATATAACCAAACCAAAAGTTACAGGAGGAAAAGGAACTAGAGTGGCGCCAAAGCAAAGAACTAAACAAAACCAACAGCCACATAAACTAGAACACCAAGATCCCCTCTGAACTTACTAAAGAAAATAAAAATGTGAAAAAGAAACTGAAATCTTCAGTGTAGTCGACGCCAATAAAGTACACTCCCTAAAATAATAAACAAAAATACAAAAAGCTGCGCTCACCCACTTATCTAATGTTTCTGAACACTTCAAATAACTACGGGCAAAATGTATGTCGCACGACCTGTTAACCTATACCCTTTTCCCCAAAAAGGAATGATAAACTTTTAAACCATATTGGATTTACAGATGTTTGGATTAGTTCAGAGACAAAAAGGATCAAATCATAATACAAAAATAACAGGAGCGAGCGTACGCAACACACACAGCACTGAACAAACAAGGCGTGCCGGTCACGAGGAAACGCCCTAATAAGGAGTGACAGGCTCGGGATCCAATCAGCAATACCTGAGAAGGAAAAAAATTGCGAAACAAAAGGTGATAGGGTAAAAGCAAGAGTGAATGACATAAAGCAAGAGAGGGAGAAAGCAACAAAATCCAACTCCCACGGACCGTAATCCATAATATCCAATAACCTTGTCCATAATATACCTACTTTTTGAGATGTGCCTGTACATAATGCCACTGACTGCAGCCCTGACTGCTTGTGTCTGTGTTCGCTCCCATCAGATCCCAGCCTGTTTGCAGGACTACGAGGCTTTACTCAGTAGCACCAACTGCTGGTTGAAGGAGGCAGAGTCCTGGCTGCTCGCACCTAGATCCTACACCATTGCCAAATGCATCCACGGCCACGCCAACTCACTCAAGGTCAGACCAAAGCCTTAATTGTTGAACTTACCATATTAGATATTAACCCAATGCACTAACTTGTAACATGTCTTGTGGTGTGTCTGCAGATGATGCTGGATGAATCAGAGGGCTACAGGGCGGCTCTGGAGACGTTCATGCCTTCCCTTCATGAAATCAGTCCAGTATGTGACACCTCCCCTCAAAAACAACTGCTCCACCTGGGGATGCAAAACATCACCCACATGCAG
This sequence comes from Danio choprae, assembly GCA_903798125.1. Lineage (NCBI taxonomy): Eukaryota > Metazoa > Chordata > Actinopteri > Cypriniformes > Danionidae > Danio > Danio choprae. Next base: position 2,887,550 of record CAIGQW010015581.1, on the reverse strand, counting down.
CAAAGTGTTTTGGAGCCCCTCTCTCACCTTCAGCACCTAGCAGCTGTAAGAAATTGCATTTCATTCAATAAATGTTAAATTTGTCATGTGTGCTTATAGGACTGTCAAAAATGATCTTTAATAGTGATGTGTTTGCCTACTGGAATTTATTTCTAAGGGCTTTTTTATTTTTACCGTAATACCAATTTGATAATTACATTTTTAACTGCATCTGTGTTGTCTGTTACTTCAATCAATAAGAATTGTGTAAATTGAAAGTGTAAATTGTTACCCAAAAAAACATGTATGTAAAATGATGTCACTTATTACATTGTATGTAAATTATTAGGTATAATTATTATTTAACATATTACACAGCTGCAGTATAATTATTGCACTTCATATTTTAATTAGATATTTATATTGATTTATAGAATTAAATATAAACATGTTTGGGTATATAGCAAATCAGGTTTTTTTCTTTTTGCTCATATTTGTGGGATTTTACCACAAGCTCCCATTAATCTTGAAACCTGGTTTACAGTTAGTTTTTTGTGTGTTTTTCTGATTTGGAAAGGTGAATTACTGGGTTTGAAGTTGAATCAATATCATATGAATTTTTGTAATTCTTCACACCAACTTTGATACTATTGAAAAGCTTATGATATTAAACACAGCCCTTTTGTTAATAGAAAATGACATAAAAATGTAATTAAATAAAGAATTTTTCAGTTGAGTTAGAATTGTGCAAAAATGTATCCAAAATAAATGAATCGTGTATGTTTTGTTTTCACGTTTATTAGAAATATTGTGTTAATAATATACATATTTTGATAAATAATATACACTTGCTTTTTATTTTTTAAATAACGTCATATCCTAACCAAGGCTTTATTTATTGGATCAAAAATAGAATCATACTGTGAAATATTTTCATTAAATATTGCAATTATATTTTTATATATAATTTAATGTTGTTTATTTTTATTTTTTATTATTTTAAATGTAACATTTTTTATAACAAATTTTATAAATGTTTTTTTTTCACTGTTTTAAATGTACTTATTACTTTCATGTAGGAGATGGATGCCATTGAAGCAGAGGTGAAGACAATGGAGAAAAATGTAACTAAAATTAGAACAATCCTTTCAGCCACTGACACAGAAAACATCTCTCCCGAGGAGCATCTGGAAAACATACAGGTGTAACATATCACACATCTCACTGCACTCTGTTTGGGGTGATCCGGTTTCTCATATCTCTATCGTCCTCTGTCCCAGGTCATTTTGGATAATGTCCAGTCCATGAAGAGGACCATTGACGAGATCGAGAGCTGCAGGCCAGGTCTTGGTCTTCCAGCAGGGGCAGAGCAAACTCTCACAGCCTTCAGTCGCTCACAAGAGCTCCTGAAGCCCATCCAGGAGCTACAGCAGCTCAGTGTGCAGCACAGTGCAGCGCTAACGGTGTGTTTACAGCCAGTGGCTTCCTGTTTACTCTCCTGCAGTGCATTTTACTCATTCAGTTCTTGAACAGTAGCTTTCACTAGTTAGGGTGTTTGAAAAGTTTTTTTGGACCAAATCAGAATTTTTTATTATAACTTATGTAAAGGAAGATAATCATGGTAAGTGTACATTTTAAAGGTTGAAATTTTAAAGGAGCTAAGAGATATTGTAGTGTCGTTTTAATTATATGCAGCTGACAGTATTGCTTTTAAAATATGAAGCATATTCAGTGATGGTGACTGCTAAATGGGAAATCAAACCACTAACAGGCAGTTGAGTGTGTACCATTTTAGAATGTTTTCAAAAGTACTATCAGTGTTTTTTATAAAAATTTACAATTTTCCATATTCATGCTTTCTTTTGTAGATTTACTTTAAATTGTTGTAGTGTGGGCTTTCTTTTTCCCTTTTTTTAAAAAGGAAACGTGTATTAGATTTTACTAAATATTTAAATTTGAATTTAAAATAAATCTACTGTCTAATTTTTTTTATAACTTTTGTGAATATAAATGTCAAAATATATGGGTGCAGTAATATTTCATTGTTATTCAGCATCATATGCATGTAAACAATTGAGCAACATACTTTATCATAAATAATAAAAGGTTAAGTGGTCATGTTACTTTTTTCTACATAAAATAATGAAAGAATTCCTAACAAACAAGCAAAACCTTGTTTAGAATTCTTTTAAAAAGCCTTTTAATGTCATAAAGTAATTCCTATTCCAAACAATTGTTATAGTGAGTGACAGTTATGTCATTATTTTATGATACTTTTTTAATCTAAATATGTTATTATTCTAAATTAAAGTTATTATTTATTAAATGTATTAAATTATTTATTTATTATTTTAAGCTGTTGTAATTAAAAATATATATTTTAGAAACCAAAAGGACAGTGAAGCTTGACAGTGAATTGATTTGGCGCATACATTTACAGCAGTTACAGCATCAAGTAGAGGCATTTAAAATGGCCTTTGGTCTAGTTAAACCCATTTCAAAGAACATGATATTAGTTAGTGCAGTAAATTTGTGGAGTTTTTGGTGACCGTGACCAGAGAATAACCTCTTGTCTTTGCTTTTATGTCTGTGGGAATGAAAGAAGACTAGAAAATCCCTGCGTTTAAAGCCAACTCAGAGAAGGGATGTGTGGGAACCTTGGATTTTCTGATTGTGCTTAAAAATGAAGTGCTAAAATGGTGCATCAGTAAATCATTACAGGCTTGACTTTATTGGCAAAGAGTATTATCCTGTAAATACGCTCTTGTGGCTTTTCTCATGATTTTTTTATCGTGTTATCCTGTGACCTTGTCTTTAATTTGTACAAGTTTTAAGACTTGATGAAACTTAGTACTTTTTTTTCTTTTCAGGCCTCTATTGGAAAGCCAGCTGAATTGATTCTACCCACAGACCAAGTGCCGATGCCACAACTTTACTCTGAAGATGTGAAGGTGAGTCCATCAGTTCAGTCAAAAACACGGCTCAAAGTTACTCATCCTCTAGCAAAGAAGACACTTTATAGGGCCCGTTTACACCTGCTGTTAAGATGCATTTTGACGGATCAGATCACAAGTGAATGAGAGTGAGACACGCTGCTGTTTACACCTGCTGTAATTCTTTTTTTGTCCAGTTTCAACCACTTTTCTGTAAAGGGAGGGTCTACAGGTGGGTGTATGCTCTGGCTTTTTCTGATTTTTTTTAATTTAATATGGTGAAATAAGCTTTATATACTGCCCAGTAAAAAAAAATTACCTGATGTAAAGACTTTTTTTTTAACTTTTTGTTTTTGGTATCACTTTATTTTGATCGTCCCTTTTGCCCATTTTGTTGACTATTAGTCAAATTGCAACTATTGCAACTATACTATTAGACTATTTGCTTCATATTTGCTGACACTGCTTCGCCAACAAACATTCTCGTCAAGAAGAAACTTTGCAAGTACATGTGAACTTTTACACTAAACCTAACTCTAACCTTGCAGTCTATTAATCCAATGAGAATTAGTTGTCATCTAGTTGCAATGTAACTTAAAAGTCAACTAAATTTGTTGAAGGAACCATCAAAATAAAGTGCTACCTTTTTTTTTTACTTGTAAATGCTGAGCAAATCTTAAAGCAGTGAAATTATCGAAATATACGTTATATATGCAAGTTAACATTTTAACAAGATACAATTTTATTCATACTACAGCTTTTATACTGCTTAAACTTATATGTACATTATTGTCTACATTTAAACTCATTTGATGAAATCTTAGAACACCAAAATAAGCATTCAATGTTTTGAGGAGGCTGCACAGTTGCGCAGTGGGTAGCATGATCTCCTCACAGCAAGAAGGTCGCTGGTTCGAGCCTTGGCTGGGTCAGTTTCTGTGTGGAGTTTGCATGTTCTTCATGTGTTGGCTAGGTTTCCTCCGGGTGCTCCGGTTTCCCCCACAAGTCCAAAGACATGCGCTATAGGTGAATTGGGTAAGCTAAATTGTCCATAGTGTATGTGTGTGAATGAGTGTGTGTGGATGTTTCCCAGTGATCGGTTGCAGCTGGAAGGGCATCCGCTGCATAAAACATATGCTGGATAAGTTGGCGGTTCATTCCGCTGTGGCAACCCCAGATTAATAATGGGACTAAGCCGAAAAGAAAATAAATGAATGTTTTGAGGACTTAAATCGCATCCCTCTATATTGCTTTGCATTAAAATAAGACAATTATTTTCCAAATATCTTCTTTAGTGTTCAACAGAAAAAAGAAACTCATACTTTTAAACAAATTAAGGGAAAGTAAATGATGGCAGAAGGTAAACATTTTTGGGTGAACAATCCCAATTCCTGAAAAGGTCAGTAAGCAGAGAGATGTTTGAAGGCGTTCAACTGACTTTGTTTTCAACTAATGTTACTTCTGGAAGTGGTCGAGAAGTGGACTAGACCAAAACCTTTTTTAGACTACATTTGCACCTGAATGTCTACTGGTTTGTATTGATGAAAAAGAACATCTTAATGCCAGGTGTAAAACAGGTCTAAGACAAGGATGAGTCTGTTTAACAACTAAATGAGACTAAATCTGTCACTATAAAGACCTAAAAAAATAATGATATGTCAATGCATAACCTGGGTGCAGCAGGTGTCCGTGGATGGCCTTTACTCTGAGGAGGAAGATGAAGACAGTCGGTCTTCATCCTCAGGAACTCTCACATGCAGTGTTCCAGAGGTAAAGGTCCTCAAAACCTCCAGATCATCTCACAGGCTTGATGTTTCTCTTTGCCAAGCCCTGAATAAGAGACCATTTCTGAGCTTTTGTTCTCTCTGGACCTCTTTTGCTTTGGCTGCTCATTTGCATGCGTTTAATGTTCCATTTCTAAAAATGAACCAGAAAGATTGAGTAGAAATATGTTTATAAAAAATATTGATATTTATATGTACATTTATTTATACCATCTTTCACCTTTTTTATTTAGACTTTGCTGTGTGACTGTTTTTCTCAACAGTTTTTCTTTGTTTTCTCAACAGGATGTTGTATGTTTCCAATTAGAGAGGCACTGATTGAATTTTTATTGGTCAACTATTTGCTGATTTCGATTGACTTATTTGAATTTTTATCATTAAAATATATCACTGTTTTAATCATGTTGCAAAATGCTAGCTAGTATACTGGATATACTAGCTAGTTTATTAAAACAAACTTAAATTACAGTTTTTACAGGCTTCATTTTGGTTTGTTTTTTGTTTTTGTTTTGGAAAGAATTTTTATGTTTTACCCACTGACAAATTGGTAACACTTTACATCAGGTTCTGCATTAACTATTAATAAGCAGCAAGTTAGGAGTTTATTGAGGAAAAAGGTCATAGGTAATGGTTTATTAATAGTGAGAATTCTACCTTAAAATAAAGTGTGACTGAAAAATGCTATGCATAGACATTTATGGTTTGTGTGTGTGTGTGTGTGTGTGTGTGTGTGTGTGTGT
>CAIGQW010015581.1:2850847-2861178 GCA_903798125.1 Danio choprae | reverse complement strand
TTGCTGTGAGGCGAACGTGCTATCCACTGCGCCACCGTGAGGCCTGAATGCAGTTTAAAATTGTAATTATTAGCCAGCAACTGAAACATGACCAGTGTCTTTTATCTCTCCATTTAAGTTCGACTGATTTGTGTAGCAGAATTTTTTTTTATGTAAAAAACTTTAAGAATTTTCAAGCATATTAAAAAAGGACTTGACAAAATGTAAATATTAATATCCGTCCATGTCGTCCATCCCTAATTTCATTCATTCATTCATTCATTTTTCATTTCGGCTTAGTCCCTTTATTAATCTGGGGTCGCCACAGCGGAATGAACCGTCAACTTATCCAGCATTATCCATACACTACGGACAATTTAGCCTACCCAATTCACCTAACCCGGAGAAAACCCACGCCAACACAGGGAGAACATGCAAACTACACACAGAAATGCCTACTGACCCAGCCCCTAATTTTATTAAAGTTTTATATTATTTGCAGTAGAGTTTGCTGTTTTGTTCAATAAATGCAACATATTTACCAAAGTCAGAGAGTAATCATGTCAATCAAACTAATTGTGATTTAATTTGATAAAAATATCAAGATTTCTTTCCATAATTGAACAGCCCTAGTTTAATACACTTTTTTCAGTTCTGTTCTACTTCTGCTTTATTTATAACCTTAATAATGTAAGATGAAGTCTTGAGAATGTTTACACTCAGTCAGACAAACAAATAATTTTTGAACACCTTGGAAACTTTGTTAATATCTAGAAAATAATAACTTGACTATTACTTGACTACTATTTCCAAATGCCACAATGAGGCTTAATGTCACCCCAAACTTGAGACCGTGCAGTTAGACCATATTTATTTAAGGCCGGAGTTACACCCATTCAAAACCCCTTCTGATTGGTTGTTCGGTTTGGTATGATGACATCATTGCATTGAGGGGGCTTAGAGAGTGATGTGGGTAGAAGTGTGTTTATGTGTGCATGTGCTCACAATAGGTGGGGGTTGTGCTTCCCCATGTGAAAGGGAAATCCCTCCTCACTGATCTGAGATCTGATATGAGATAAAACAGCAAAAAAATACAAGCATATCAGGGCCTCTCATGAACACTGTGTTCAAGCAGTTCAAATCAATGTGAGTGTAACTGATTTAACAGACATTGTCACACATACTGTTGGTGGAGTTAAGAGAATACCATGGAAGGTTACTTTACATTTAAAACAACAGGGTCTGGTATTGTGTACACTGTAAAAAATAAAGGTTATAAAGACAAATACATTCCACAGCAGTTAAGAGATCCTTCTGTTTGTTTGCAGAACTGGAAGCTCTGTGTGTCTGGATTGATTGATAGTGCTCTTAAACTGGACGAGATAAAAGCAAGATTGAAGAGTCCACTGCCAGAGAAGATAGAAGATCTGAAGAAACACGAACAGCTCACTAAGGTAATAATATATGTGATGAAGTTGATCCACAAACAGTAAACTTAGAAGTCCAGAATCATTTTTTATTTTTTATTTATAAATAAACAAATTATTTACTGAATGGTTTGGATGGTAACACTTGACATGAAGTTTTATAATTAATGTTAGTTATTGTATTTACTAATGTGAACAAACAGTGAACAATACATTTATTACTCCATTCATTCATCTTTGTTAATAAAAAAGTTGTTTATTCTAGGTTCATTTGAACTCAGTGCATTCACAAATATGATTTTGGATTTTAGTAATGAATTAGTAATGTTGAAATATAATTAATAACTGTACTCGTATTGTTTATTATTACTTTGTGGTAGTAAATTAACTAATATTAACTAATGAAATTGTAAAGTGGGACCTTTGGGGAAACATTAAGATGGTTTGGCACAAGGCTGCCAAAAATAAAATGAAACCAAATGTAAGATTCAGGAAATGTGCCTCTATTGATCTTTTGTGGTTGTTTGTTTTTTAAAAGGTGGGGAAACCAATTGCTAAGACCATAATTCATACACTACTAAAGTTTAGAGTCTATAAGAGTTCTTTTTAATGCTTTTGCAAGTAGTCTCTTATTTTATCAAGGCTGCATTTATTTAGTCAAAAGTACATAAAAACAGTAAAGGATTGAAATCTTCTGTTCTAAATGTTTTATTTTTTTTTTACTATATTGTTAATACATTTGTAAAATGACATTTATTCCTGTGTAAATTTAAACTGTGTATATTTTAACAAGCAATTTCCCAAATTATGTAATATATAAACTAGTTAAACTAAGATCATTTTCGCTTGTGCTTTCAAACTTTTAAACCCTGCTTTACAGTGTAAAGTTACATTTACTAGTTAATTAAATTTAGACCTTTGCATTGGTAATTTTTTATTGGTCTTTTTTTATTAACTACTTTATATGTACAGTTGACTTTATAACAAAACTATTGCATGAATTATGGCAGTCCCAAATTTTTACACTATTGCGTGTGAAATTATTCATCAGATGATAGTGTTTATAATTCCTTCTCCACTTTGATGACCATTAAACAAAGTCCTTTCATCTGCCAGTTGAGTTTCTCCCCTATTTAAAAACACTCCACTATCACCAAGGCCTTTGCTAAAGAAAAAGCACCTGTTGATATAATCACGCTCCTTTAGAAATGAGTTAATAAACATCTGCCTGAGACTGATTATTTATTGTTGATTAAGATCCTCTTAATGGAGGTGGACGAAACTGACAAAACAAAGGAAATAATAGTGTCCTTAACATGTTTGGCCTTTACCCCCATCATCGCCTCTTTCCAGGCTGTTATGGGTGCTTTGCCCTCCCCCCGCACACCCTCCCTCCTGCCACATTCTCCTCCTCCCCTCCCCCGTCCCGTCCCGTCCTGTCCAGAGGGCCTTAATCCTGTTCGCTAATGACAGGGACAGAGAGCGAGCGAGTGAGCGAGAGAGAGACAGAGAAAGCGTGCTGCACAGGAGGCGAGTTTAACTTGGTGCTGTTGGCGTGTTATGCAGGAGGACGAGGACTTGCTGCAGATTTGGGTTTTAGGACTGAACGAGTTGAGCACCATGAAGGCAGACGTGTCCCAGTATGTGCTGCCCACGGACACTGCACTGCTGCAGGGACAGGTGGAGGAACTTCACTGCCAGTGGGAAGAGCTATGCTTGAAGGTGAGTGTGTGTGTGTGTTTGAGATGGCTGAGAGAGAGTGTGTGTAGGAGGGAAAGAGAGAGAGGCTGTTGTCCGGGCAGCATTGGGAGGCACACAATGATTCACTGCTGGAAATGGGGGGAGAAAACTTCAGTGCCGCATGACAGAGAAAAAGAGAGGGAAAATTACAATGTTTCTGAATAATTTATGTTTCATGATGATAGTTTGCACCACAGAAAGTACCATGGAGTGTGCTGAAAAATGTAAATGTATTTGACATTTGCCAAACATAGTACAAGAAACCTGTTACAGTTAATATTGACCACAATTAATATTGGCATTTTTTGTTGGTTAAAACCACATGACATCCTTATTTGTGTGGGACACATAAAGAGAATGTTTGAACAACACAATGTATTCACAAAGAAATGAAGAATGGAAGATCATTTAAGTCAATTCAATTTTCTTTAAAAGGACACACAAATCTGTATAAAAGTAGTATGAAAGAAGTTCATATGACTCATGTACTGTCAGTTTCAGAAGGATGAGTAAATCATAAAGAGATTAATTAAATGGATGGATCAATCCCATTCATGAACAAATCATTCAAGACTGAATCAAAGTCTGATAAATTTTGTGAAATGATTCATTGATTCATTATCAGTTTGGTCGATTTTGTTTTAAACTGAATATTGCCTTAAATTGATTGTACTCACACAAAGCTATAGCATGACTTGAGAATACTTCAAATATAGTAAAAAAGTCACGTCAAACTTTTTTGGTGCTTGACAGTCCCAGATCTCATTTGTTTTCATTATATCATTCATTCATTTTCATTTCGGCTTAGTCCCTTTATTAATCTGGGGTCGCCACAGCGGAATGAACCGCCAACTTATCCAGCATATGTTTTACGCAGCGGATGCCCTTCCAGCTGCAACCCATCTCTGGGAATGTTTTCATTATATCGACATGTTATTAGCCAGAACAGTTCAAAGAAATATATATTTTGTCTTCAACAACACAAAGTAAATCATTTGTGTTTGGTAAATGAGTTTTAATTTAAAGAAAGAAGTAGTTTATCGCAAAATTTAAATTCTGTCATTCACTTATACTCCACTTAATTGTTTCAATGCGAGCACCTAATGGGTTAGTTTCATCTGAAGATAATTTGAAGAATTTTGATATCCAAACAGTTGAATATAGTCTCTGAATTTCATTGTATGTTATTATATAGCCTTTGTTCCTACAATGGACGTCAATGAATGCCATCAACAGCATGGTTACCAACATTCTTCAAAAATATCTTTCTTTTTGTTCAACAAAACAGATGCAGGTTTAAAAACATATCGAGGGTGAGTCAAAATTAATTTGTAGGTGAACTGTGCCTTTAAGTTTCTTTATAGCCTGATCTTTTTTTTTTTTTTCAAGATTTTTTTGAGATCGGTCTCGCGCAGGTGTTCAGCCTGCCATCATTAAGCAAAGTAACTGAATGGCTTGCTGACGTTTGAAAGGAGTTGCTCTTGTAACTGTAAACTGCTCGAGCAATTAAAAACAGAAAGGCCACATTTAGGAGCGATCATTGCATGGCCTTCACCCAACCCTTGGACTTCTCGCCACAGTACGCAGAGAGCCTTTGTTTAATGAAGCGTTTTTCAGTTTGTTGGAGTGAGTCTTTACTCGAAACGCTGGCCAGAAGCCAAGACAGAGCCAATGAGGTCAGCTTGTGTGTGCGTCAGTGTCTGCAGCCAACAGGTTGCAGGTGGAAACATTCCCTCAAATAAATGACAGATGGCACAGCTTGCTGTTTTTCTGGAAGGAGGTCTATTATTTGTCTTTGCATATGTTTGTGGTAAGTCGCTTAGGCTTGTGGGCTCAAGGAAATGCATAATTAATGTGTTCAACAACAAGGCCTTGAATAGATGTAGCCAGTTAATCTCGGAGTCCTTGTGATTTATTTTATCCACATGATTTATATTCATTTGGAAGAAACTACAGTTCTTTTACATCTCCAAGTGTGACATTTAATGGATCAAGGAAAATGTATAGCCTTCACTGACAAATGCCTTCGTCCTTTTTAAAGGCTGCATGTAAGCGTTTGTGAAAAGAGAACTACAAAGCGCTGCCTGTGTCCCCTAGTGTGCCTTGGTGTTAGTACATACTAATAGACAAGTCACTTACTGACCCAAAGCAGTAAAAGCATGCAGGCCTGTGCGATACTCTGTGCTTTTTAGTTTGGTAATCAATCTTACAGCATGCAGTGCAAGTTTTGTTAAAAGTCTTTCAGATGGCTGACTTTCAAGGAATAAAGTGTTATAGTTGTGATCTTTCACCTTTGGACTGAGTGGTTTTGAAGTTTTTACTCGAATGGGAATTTGAATAGTGAATCGTCATATCACTTCAAGAGCACATTCAGAGAGGACAAAGAGTATAAGCTTTTCTTTCTCTAGCAATTAAAGAAAAAGTTCATTCAGAAATAAAAAATTTATTTTATTTTTTAAAACATTAAAGAAGATTTTATTTTATTTTTTAGCTGATACCGTAGTGCCGTGTGATATGGTAAATCCAAGTCAATGGCTACCGAAACTTTGACAACAAAAAAATACATATACAGACATAACAAAATTAATACCATAGCTCATGACAGTACATTGGGGTCTCATGAAATTAAACGATCAGTCTGGATCCTGCGACATATAGTAAAAAATTGGATTTACAAATAAGATCACATATTTTCAACATTTGAAATGCATCATTACTTCACAGCAACAGTTGTGAATGCACTTGTGACTGTTTGTCTGTGGTTTCAATGTAGAAATGCAGTAAATAGTTTTTTGTGTTTTGCATTGACTGATTGTTTAATTTCATTCATAGACCTTAATGTATTGTCATAAGCCACATGTATTAATTTTGTTTAGCCTGTATGTATTTATTTATTAGTTTTTTGGTTGTTTGTTTGCTTGTTTTGGCTGTGAAACTGCTTTTTATGAATTTAAATCAAAAATCCAAAATTTTTGACTTTCAGTCATTTCTGTGCTTTGATTTGCTTTTTCAATGTATTTTTTGTCATCCTGAATCATTTTGTCTCTTTCCTCTGCATGTGTTTAGGTGTCACTTCGCAAACAGGAAATAGCTGATCGACTGAATGCCTGGATCATCTTCAATGATAAAAACAAGGAGCTTTGTGATTGGCTGACGCAGATGGAAAAGAAGGTGGCACACAGAGGCGAAAACCTTAGCATTGAGGAAATGGTGGAGAAGCTTAAAAAGGTAAAGTTTGATTTTCTGTCTGTTTCCCTGTGTGTTTTTTATGGTGAGTGTGTGCATTCTAGAAATCACTCTAAGAAGATCATTTTATTGTTATTCATTTGAATTACGTTTTTTTAAAAGAGGAATATAGTAATAAAAATTGAGAATTTAAATAAAAATGTTTACATTTATTATTATACTATATTTACAGTTCATTTTCAATTATTAATAATCCTAAAAACTTACTTTTAATAACCTCAGACATCTCACTGCTAGTGTACCTAATGTTTTTTGTACAATTCTCAATATGTGTTCTTGAAACTAAAAGTCTCTGGACACATTAATTGTAGCTACATATAACTGAACTGACCAAACAGCACATTTCCTTATAGTTTCCCTTTTGGCGTTACCATGCAAAAAAAATAAAAATAAATAAATAAAAGATAAACTTGAATAAACAGATGAAAAAGCATGGCAAAAATGTAATCTTGAAAGTGATTGTTATATCCTTCAACGGAATCTTATATACAATAGCACAACTGCTTGTTTTCGTGGTTACATAACCTCTTCAGACAAAGGCACATGGATCTGTTTCTTCTATATGTGCGGTTGTCATGGTGAGTTCCTGTTGTACATTTGTAAGGAGATTAAGTAGGTCAGTAATATGGTATTATATGGTATATGCTATTATAAGTATCTATGAAGGATTAAAACGATCTCAAATGAACAGCACGCTTAAGTGTTCCCAAGGGAGGCCCCACAGATTTCACATTTCACTGAGGCCGTTTTATCCACTCACATACTGTAGCATTTGTTCATTTCTACTGAAATATGCTACAAATGCACATGACGTTCTAATCTATCTTACTGCATGTACTGTAAATTGAGGGCAGAGCATTGCACCACAACTGTGGGTCCATTTGTTTACCTCTTTGTTCAAACACAACAATGGCCTCGTATGAGCCGTTTCTCTCTCACCATCAAACAGTACAACTGTCGAGCACTCTGCAGTCATTAGCACATAGTTTACCGTTGAGGTTTTGGATGGTTTTGGGCAGCGTCACTAATGATCACATATCAGAAATTTGGTAATTGTCTCTTACTTGAACCGTTACTGGCAATCAAGTGTAATTTTATCATAATTCAGATAATATTGTTGTATTTGTGACAATATTATGTAGTGCTTATTCATATTGTAATATTTCTTTAAATAATTAAATAATTAATAATGAAATAATTTTTGTTGTTTTTGTCATTTGTATTACTGTAATTAGTTTTGGTAACATCAATAACAATGAATTGCTCATAATAGCATGCAAGTAACCCTAAATCTGATCCTCATTCTAATCCTAGCCATATAGTAAGTACTGTACATGTAGTTAAATAATATTACTCAGTACTTAAATATGTAGTTACAAGACACATTAAAATAAAGTGTAACCTTTATTTTTATTTATTTATCTTTCAGGGTTGCTAAATAATTCTGGTAGTTTTATTTAGTTGATACTTATAATGAATGTAAAAAGCTATTGGCTGACTTGTTTTAGCTTTTGACATTAGAAAAGATCACCTTTTGACCATGTTTTTAAATTATCAAAGTTCTAAAACCAAAAACATGGTAGCTAGTTTATTGTTCTAATTCATCTGTTCATCTAATCATATTTAAAGAACATGGAACATTTGAACATTACAAAAGAACATTTGATCCATTTAACATTTATTGTTATTTTTATTGTTTGACTAATTCTTTTTTTTTTGTATTTATATGTTTATGTAAAATCTGATCACATCTGGAAGCACCAAATAAAGGTGTTAAAGGAACATTATGTGCTTGTCCTCTTTTTATCACTTTCAAATGTTGAAAACATTACAGTTACTTTCATTTAGTCAAATGCATGCAAACACCAATTTATTCAAAATCAAAGCCTGACAAGATTTAAGCTTTTCCATCTAAACGTTTGGTTAGAACTAGAAGACAAAAACGTATAAAACAAAACAAAAAATCCTGTTCTTTTACCAGTCCTCATTGTAACACACACCCTGTAACACAAACAAAAAGCTGCAATTTCTTTTCATGTTTATATGCAAACTACGCAAGCATAGTTGAGAATTTTACATTAAAAGATCTGATAAACCCCATACACACACCTGCCCTTACACCCTTAGACCTTTCCCATTTGGAACATGGACAAAAAGAGACCACCAGGTGTGAATGGGATATGTCAAACAAAACTAGGTGTAAATGGGGCCATACTAAACAAAATACTGAACCAGGCCATACTAAACAAAACAAGTGAACTCTGAAAAGCAGCTGAGAATGTAATAATGAGCAAGTGAAAAGGATTTATGTGAGGGTTTGTTTTTCTCTTTTCAAAATGGCCCATGCTGAGAAAAGGAAAATAGTATTAACAGCTGTCGGGCTCATCTAGTGATAAGAAGCAGTTAGTTAGTTTTGTTTGTGATGGAAGTGTTAACAGTAAAGCACATACATTAAGAGGCCTGTGCTCATTGTGCACCTCTCTCTCTCTCTCTCTCTCTCTCTCTCTCTCTCTCTGTTCAGGACTGCATGGAGGAGATTAACCTCTTCAGCGAGAACAAAAGCCACCTCAAACAACTCGGTGAGCAGCTCCTGTTGGCCAGTGACAAGGCGAAGGAGACTGAGATCCACGGGGCCCTGCGAGATGTCAATGACCGCTGGCAGCAACTGTTTGACCACATTGAGGGCCGGTGAGTGAGAATGTTTAATTTCTTTTCTGTTCACACTTTAGTTTAATGATCAATTCATACTATCAATTAACTATTAAAGGGATAGTTTACCCAAAAATTACATTAATCTACTCACCCTTAACACAAAAGAAGATCTATTGAAGAATGTCAGAAACCTGTAACCATTGACCTCTATAGTATTTGTTTACTATGGATGTCAATGGTTACAGGTTTACAACATTCTTCAGAATATCTTCCTTTGTGTTCAACAGAAAAAAGAAACTCAAATTGGAACAGGTCAAGGGGGAGTAAATGATGTCAGAATTTTCATTTTTAAGTGAACTATCCCTTTAACTATAACTTTTGGCTCAAATAAGCATCTAACTTGCATCTAATACATTTTTAGTGAGCTGTTTTAGTTTACATTATGGGGTAGGTATAAGTGATCTGAAGTATGGTATTGCAGAGTAATTAGGGGCCATTATCACAGAACATGTTTTCTATTCCAATGCACTTTTCCACTTTTTTCTATGGTAACATGCACTTGACGGTCATGCTTGACCATTACGCACACATCTCGTGTCTTTGCAGCACCACACACATTAGCGCCACGTTTTTCAAGTGAAAAGAAGTTTACATTTTACACAGTGCTGCTCATCAATGTCAGTTTCAAAGCAGTGGACCAATCAGAAGAACTCAGAGGTGGGGCAATCGGGCAAAAGCTTATGTTTAGTGTAGCAAGTTGGCATGGCAACAGTTTTATTTCACAGCCACTAAGCAGAGAAGTGGCTAGTCTTTTTAAAACAGTTTCTGAGTGCTGCATCAGGTATTTAGACAATAAGATGGGTTCTGTGTAAATGTCGCCTTAGGCATTATTCAGTACTAATAAACAGCCAATGTTCTAGTAATATTCTGCTAATAAGCTAAAAAATCCAGTTGGTCCCAAACTAAAGTGTTACCCATTTACTCATCTTCTTGTGTTTGGTATTGCTCTGGGTCCATTGATTAATGAATGATTGTTTATTGTTGTAGTGATCAAAGATTTATGTTTGTTTGAAAGGCTTTGTTTGCATAAATTCTGGTTCACATTCAAAGAATTGATTGAAATTGATGATTGACTTAGTCATTTAGTTTTATTATTATTTAGAGCTATTGGTGATAACAAAGCCCCTTTGCTGGATATTCTTTGTCTTTGTCTTCATCTGCTTCGTCTTCATCTGCTTCGTCTTCTTCTTCTTCTTCTTCTTCTTCTTCTTCTTCTTCTTCTTCTTC
>CAIGQW010015581.1:2824167-2850837 GCA_903798125.1 Danio choprae | reverse complement strand
TCTTCTTCTTCTTCTTCTTCTTCTTCTTCTTCTTCTTCTTCTTCTTCTTCTTATTCTTATTCTTATTCTTATTCTTATTAATAAAATGATTTTCTTTCTTTTTTTCCAAAACCAGTAATTTTTGTATAAATTCATTGAAATAAATTCACTGAAATTCACTCGCAAAATCACTAATACTTAAATATAAAAAAATAATGTAGCAAAAACATAGGCACCATATAATAAAGTTTATATTTTTTGTGATTTTTACCTAATATACTTAATTACTTAATATTTGATGTCAGCTTAGTTTCAAGTATGAAAACGTTCTCAAATTGTGGATCAAAACAACACTGAAGTAGTAGTAGTTACATGTATCAATAAGCTTTGTGTTCCATAATTATTAACCTCCTCATCATTATTGTTATTACTACAAATATTGTTCTCTGTTATTTTAACAAAAATGTAAATAAACAATGCATATATAAAATATGAATATTACAGTTTGATTGAAAAAGTTAAGTGCATATAATATATGGTTTATTAATCTTTTGCTTGTTTGTTTGTTTATATTTTTGTTTAATTAATTAAAGGTGAGTCTCGGTTCTGCGTGTAGTCAATACCTCCAGCATTTAATCTGATCTTCAGTGCTGTGGATGTTTTCCTCAGCTGCAGCATGCTCTCCCAGTCATTCATCAGACATTTTCTACATACCAACTATATGAATCATCTGGTGTTCCTAAGCAAGCAAATAAAAACAGTTCAAGTGGTTTCCGCTCTTGTCTGTGACGTCACTGGACTCTCTTGTAGTTGTTGAGTCCTGTGGTGTGACGTGCTCTGAAGCAGCCAGATGGTGCTAATACTGGAATTAACGAAGTCCTCTCTATAGTGGATGGCTTCAGCTTTGCCATATGGCCTGTTCAGGCTCCTGTAGTCTGTCCAGTGCCTCTGTATATCCCGAACTGGGTGGAGGGGATGGTGGTCTGTCACCTCACATTAGCTCTATGAAGAGGGGCACAATGGGGTCAGAGGGACAGTCTGTACTCAGGCACGCTATAATCACAGCCGGCCATCTGCAGGTATGGCCAAACAGCGTAACCAGAAGCTGCCCACTGTCACACTTAAATGGTTCAATCTAATCCCTATAGGACAAACACCCTTTGTCTATTTCAGTGTCATCTGACCTGGAGTTATCAGACCTTTTTTGTGTGTGTGTGTGTGTGTGTGTGTGTGTGTGTGTTTGCAACTTTGACAGAATTTTATTGGGTTTCTGCCAAACTACACTGTCTCAGATCCCAAATAAAACAATTGCTTGACTGATTTATGAAAAGGGTTAGTGTGTTTTAGTATGGAGAAAACTGCTTGGCATTCATAGACAATCATTTTTTATCTAGTGGAAATATGTTTTTAGGACTTTTGGACACATTCAGGTATAATTTATGTTGTTCAATTTTTCAAAGTGAATATGCTGTATTGCTGTCTGTTTCAGCGTGAAGAAGCTGACTGAGACTTTGGTGACAGTACAGCAGTTGGATAAGAATATGAATAACCTTCGCTCTTGGCTCACGCGCATTGAAGCTGACCTATCCAAACCTGTTCACTACAGTATCTGCCATAGAGAAGAGATCCAGAAGAAACTGGCAGAGCAACAGGTCAGTAAATTTAATTTAATTTAATTTGATGGGCATTTAATTTAATTTAATTTTAATTTAATTTAATTTAATTTAATTTAATGCCCGTCTTGCATTATTTTGTGCAAATGTAAATTAATCTTGGCTGTCTAAACACAAAAACATTTTTGAAACCTTTGCTTCACAAGTAGAGTAGAGCTGAGAAAAAGATTGTGATGCTCATTTTAACGAAATACTCCAATGCCCATAATCCTTTTTTATTTGGACATTAAACCTGATTATTTCATTATTCCATTTATAGTTTTTTTTTTAAATCCCTGTAGCTGTCAAACGTCCACCATATGATCAAAACAATGCTTTTTGCGTTATCAGTTGGACATACTGTATGCTGACAAATAAACTGCAATATCTTGGTGCGGTTTAATAAAGTGTCAGTTGTGTTTTTAACATATGTTCATGCATGTTTAGGATCTGCAGCGTGATATCGAGCAACACACAGAGAGGGTGGCGTCTGTGCTCACACTGTGTGATGTGCTTCTACATGATGAAGATGCCTGCAGCAGCGATGGAGAGAATGACTCCATCCAGCAGACCACACAGCGTCTGGACCAACGCTGGAGAAATATCTGCTCCATGTCTCTGGAGAGGAGACTGAGGTATGGCCATTTATCCACATGACTCAAAACACAAGCTCTATGGATGTTTAGTCATTGCACCCCTTCAAGGAAATTAAATCTGAGTTCAAACTTTGTGTATCCAGATTAAAAAAACGGTTTTATAATTCATTGCTCTCTATATAGCAGGCGGATATCTGTAAAAGGTCACTTTGCACATTAAAAGGCATTAAAAATTAACACTTTTATCGTCACAATATTTGAACAGATGTATGACATCACATATTCATTAAGAGGATTTTCAGTACCTTGTGTATCGGTATACTTTTCAGATATTTTAATTTAATTCATGATAAATATAAATTGCTTTACAATTTATTACTAGAAAACTTGGCTTTAACAAAAATAACCCACGGAACCTATATACTTTTAACAAAAATAAATTCAGTAAATAACTTGCTGAATAAATAAAATGTTTAAATATACATATAATTATAATTACCATATTAATAACCACTATAGTTCAAACAAAGTGTGTAAAAATGGATATTAAAATTTGAATTATTCAGTGATTCACTCTTCTTTTATTTGCTTAACATTAATAATCTGTTACACATCTGACATTGTTGACATTCAAACATATTATGGTAAACTGAATTGTGGTCGTGTGTTGTCAGAGAGAGGTGTTTGTCTTTGCATGTGCTTCAGTTATGTGCCACTCAGCACTAGTAACTCCCTGAGTACAATATTTATGTTTGATTTAGAATCAGGCACAGCACGTGTTATCATCTCATTCATATAAGTAAGATATGAATGCTAGGCTTGCTTTATTTTTATGCATCTGTCATTGGAACAGATCAACATATTTCCAATTTCTCATGCCTTAAAACCAACATACTGTAAGAGTTTTGTCCACCACTGTTCTTCTGTAATCATTATATATTAATGAGATATAAGCAAAAAAAAATGCTCCTATACATGTTCCGGTCACATGAACGCATGAATGCATTCTCTATATAGTTTCACTACAACTTGAATTTGGAAAAATATGTGATCTTTAAACTTTGCGATTAAAATCTACATGTAAAAAAAAAATTATTAGTGAATTACTTGTCATGATCCAAACAGAACACAGATCAGCTGTAATCCGTTTAGCCCCGGACGTAGACATGCTGATGTGGGCTTAGCAAATATGTTGTTTCTACATTAATGGGCAAACATGAATTCCATAGCAGATTAAGACTTGTGGAGCTGGGGAGGTGGAGGGTTTCTGAGAACTAGCCTACAAGACACACTAAAACAGACTGTTTAAATGCCAATCTAACAGGCTGCATCATTTTTCAATGATTGTTGTTTTTATTTGGTCGTGTGTTTGTGCAGGATTGAGGAGACGTGGAGATTGTGGTGTAAGTTTCAGGAGGATTACTCTTGTTTTGAGGACTGGCTGAACGCTGCAGAGCACACTGCTGCTGAACCCAATTCATCAGATGTCTCGTACACTGACGCCAAAGAGGAACTTCACAAATATGAGGTTTGATTGCAACACTCAGCTAAGAACCTTTGAATGGTTGTGCTACTGGACCACTTCTGTCTTTTAGCATGCGTTTAATCCTGCTGTTTTATCAACATGATCAGTTATTAAGGGAATACCAGATTTCATCAGCAATCATGTATAGCATGTCCATGATTATTCATTTACTAAATATTTTAGTCAATCAAGCTCAAGCTATGAAGTCTTTGCAATGTTAAAAAAAAGCATAGTCAGTATTTGTTTTGGCTGTAACAGTTTTTGTAGTTTTCAATGTCAACTTTAATACTGCTTAATGGCAGTTCTCAAATTAGCTTTTGCATTCATAGTGTTGGATTTCTTGTAGTATTTCAAAAGACGGCTACATGAGAGTATGATTTCATGTTTTATTTATTTCTGTTATATGGACCTTATATTGATTTGTAGAACTGGATTTTTTTAGCAAAGCAAAAAAAAAGTGTATATATATATATATATATATATATATATATATATATTTTTTTTTTTTTTTTTTAAAGCATCACTGACTATTTATATACTACTGTATATACTTTACCACATTATAATAGTGGTCCTCAAACTAGTTAGTGCACTCATAGTTAGTAGTGTGGGGTTTAAGGTTTCCAAAGGCAGGTACATGAGAATCAAATTTGTTGTTATAGGGTTTCCAGAGGCGGGTACATGAGAGTCTGACCCAGCTGGAGATCATTAATAACCAGTACAGGCGACTTGCGTGGGAGAACCGCACTGATGCAGCCAGCAGACTCCGAGCCATGGTGCATCAGGGTAACCAACGCTGGGATGCACTTCAGAGGAGAGTGGCTGCAATACTGCGCAGACTCAGAGTGAGGACAGCAAGCACTTGTGTTTCTATACAAAGTTGTGAATTTGCATCATTTGCCATTTCCATCCCATCCCAAAATCGTCACTTTCAGAAATACTCATCCAACTTGTCAGTAATAAAATGGATGATTCTGCAACCAGGGAAACCACTGTAGCTCTTTGTTTCTTGGATAATAAATAAACTTGCACCTTAGAGCATCCAGACAACACACACAGTAGCAAATGTTGTGTTGTGTTCTGATCTTTGTGAACACAGTCTTGCGAGAACACATTTTGAGTTTTACACACATCTTGGTGCAACGTTTTTTTTGTGTAGTATTCTAAAATGCACATAATATATGGATGAAAACATAACGGGGTTAAAAAGGGTTAAGCATAAAAAAACAGAACATTTTAATTATGTATATTAGAACGTGTCCTGTTACATTTTTCTTATTACTTTTTGTTTTGACTATTACACATTTTTACCATGTTTTACAGGACGCACCTGCTAAAATGTATTCAGTGTAACGATTGTTTAGGAAACAAATAATCTTGTTCGCCATATTTAGAAGAAAGACATTTGACTGAAATGATAGTGCAGCCAAACAGTATTAGTGATCAGTCATTTTAAATCATTTGTCAAATGTCATTCAAAATAAAATGCAATTTTGTTTGATCACTTATTGGTTTTTATCTTTTTGAATTAAAAATTCAGTATATTGAATTTGAATGAAGTATATTGGGTCAGACTTAAGTGTATTGTTTTATTGTACATATTTTGTTAAGTTTTAAATTAAGTTTTTTTTGTCCCACTAAAGTTATTGGAAACATATTTCAGAATCAAAGCAGAATTAATGCAGACACCAAAATGGAATGTCTGGTCTCAGCGTCTTAACCATGGTTATCTATTATACTAACAAAATAAGCTTTTTTTCTCACTTTTTTCTCTTTTTTTTCTGTCTGATTTAGCATTTCACAGGCCAGAGAGAAGAGTTTGAGGGAATTCGTGAGAGCCTCCTCGTCTGGCTGACTGAGATTGAACTCCAGCTCACCAACATGGAGCACTTCTCCGAGAGCCATCATCAAGACAGGATGAAACAGCTGAAGGTTGGCAAGCAATCTGGTTCCTTTAAGTCCGGTCATTCAATCAGTCCATAGATACGGAGAAATGATCTTAACTTTCTGTCTCTCCGCTTTCAGAGTTTCAAGAAGGAAATCACTCTGAACACCAACAAGATCGATGCTCTGATCGTGTTTGGTGAGGGTTTGATTCAGAGAAGTGCTCCTCTAGATGCTGTTGTGATAGAAGATGAGTTGGAGGAACTGCACACATACTGCCAAGAGGTGTTTGGCAGAGTGGCCCGATTCCACCAGCGCCTCACCAGCCTCCGCCCGGTACTCACACTTACTGGTTTCTTTTCATTCTATTGTATAAAATACAGTGACTACATTTAAAATACAGTGTCATAAAATACACCCAAACTTTTTGCTCTTTGCTTTTTTCACTGGTTTGAGATCACAATAAAATAATAAATAAACAAATCAATGCTTGTTTTAGCAGGAATGCCTTAAAGGTAAATGCCTTTTTTTTTTAGAAATAGGCTCGTTTACAAGTTAAGCTGTTGACTTAAGCATTTATGCTAAGCCAAGCTAAAAGTGCTCCCACCAGACCCAAAGAGTGGCTGAACAGATTTAAAAATTGTAAATCTCAACTGTTTTATTCTAGGAAACTTTTAAAATGAGCCTATTTCAAAAAAGTTGATGGTTGCTTTTAAATAGAAAGAAATAAAGAGCGAACAAATAAGAACGAAAGAAAGATCAGTGCTTGTATTAAACAGAAATGACTAATTAGAAATGACAGTAAAGACATGAATTATGTTCTAAAGGTTTAGCTGATTTTTAAAAACTTATTCCTGTTAATCACAAAACCTTTAATTAGGAAAATAGTAAGTAAAACGGTTTCCTCAAAATTGATAAGAAGCATAAATGTTTCTTAAGCTGCAATTCAGCATTTTTCTGAAGGATCATGCAGTTGTTTAAGGCTGCAGTAGATGCAAAAATCAGTGAATAAACTGTAATTTAAAATATGTTCAAATACAAAATATTTCTATATATTACAATATTTCACAATATTCTAGTTTTTAATGTTGTTTTTGATTAAATTAATAATCTTATGCAAATTCTCTTTGCCGTGACCACTGTATCAAAGGTGTCCAAATAATTTTGCTTATGTTTCAGATAACATGAGTATGAATAACAATGTTTTCCTTCTGTAACAGTTGCAGGAGCAGCCAGATGTGTATGATGGCGAGCGGTCCAGAGAGACACAGAGCCCCCCTTCCTCCAGTCAGCCCTCCATGTGCCTGTTATCTCCACCTCAGGAGCGTTCGGGACGCGAAACCCCCGTCAGCGTGGACTCCATCCCTCTGGAGTGGGACCACACCGGGGACGTAGGCGGCTCGTCTTCACATGATGAGGAAGAAGATGCTGCCTTCTTCTCTGCCCTGTCAGGTAAATTTCTCTGCCCTGTCTGCCCTTTTGCTGGTCTCGACTTAAGATCTCATCACATTTCAGGAATGAGATCTTTCAGCTCAAAAAAACCCTCAGATCATCTATTATGCCATGCTGTAATTTCCCCCTTTTAGATGGAAGAAAAACGCACAGTTTTTGTGTGCCCCTTTAAATGCAAATGAGCTGCTACTCCCCACCCACATTTTATGAAGAGGGTGGAGTGATTAGAGTTTTTCCATTGGAGACTCTAAGACACATTTAACACACAAAGCAAGACATTTTATTTGTTGTCTTTTCAGTTTCAACTTCTGATGTACTGTTTTCAGAGCGTACAGAAGAGCACAGAAATCTGACTCAGATAAAAATGTTAATTTTCATCAACTGTCAATTTGATTATGTCAGAAGTACACACATACACACACAAACTGAGGGCAAAAGATTAAGTTTGCTATATACGTCAATAAATTATTGACAGTAGATAATATACCTTTTTAAAATCACTAAAATGAAACATTTATATCCCTTCACTTTTGATGATCTTGATAAAGTCTGTCCCACTGAACTTGTAGTTAAAGGGTTAATTCACTCAATAGTTAAACACTCAATAGTTCTTTATTCATTTCTCACACTTATGTTGTTCAAATCCCCTGAGACCTTCTTTCACCTTTGCATCACAAATTAAGATATTTTAGATTAAATCTGAGAGCTCTCTGACCCTCCATAGACAGCATGGTACCAAGACATTGAAATTCCTGAAAAGGAACCAAAAAATGTCAAAATATTCCTTAAGACTTTGTTTGCCAGTCTCTTTCATATCAAATCAGGTATCTGTTTACTATGGCTAATATGGCACCTGTGTTTCACGCAGATGAATTGGATGGAATTACATGGTAGTGCCCATAGTAAAAGCACATGATGAGGAAGAGAAAACATTGGTGAACAAAGCTGTTTTTACTGTTTACTGGGTTTTTTTTGGAACAGACAGTGTTCTTGGAGCATCATACGATTACAGTTGAACCATTGAAGTCACATGGAATGTTTTGACAAAGTTTTTGGTTCCTTATCTGCACTTTGAATGTCTAAAATATATCTAAATTTGATCTAAAATATCAGAATTTTTGTTAATCTGCGATCTCATAGGTTTGTAATAAGGGTAATTAATAATATAATTTTTATTCTGGTGAACTAAACCTTTGTCAGCTGCCAGCATTGGCATGTAATGACTATCTGAATGTTAAGTGCCCAACCACAGTTTTTTAAATCCATTTTTAAATATATATTTTATTTATATTTTTTATACTCGTATCACGTTTTTTCCATATGCTAAAATCTGAAGTCAGATATGTATGAACTGTAAATGAAGAGGTGATCTCAGTAATATTTAAACGGTCTAAAAGAAAACTCCCTACTATCTCTTAGAAGGCAAAGAAAGATTATATCAGAGATTTATAAAGATTTATATCAGATTTGTACCTTTTAGACAACAATGTGTTTCCTGGCTTTCTGATAAACAGCTGCACACAAACGAATTGCTTAAAACTGCCAGCCAATCAGATTGTAACTGACAGTTTTAACATGCCTGAAGTCAATTTTATGTATGTTAGTATTTCATCTGAAGCTAAGACTTCTTCCAGCTTTCGGAATGGCTTAACATGTTACTGGTTTGGCCATACTGTTTTATGAGGTCACAGAAATCCCAGAATTGAACTGAAGTGACAAAGAAACCTTTTGGTACAATTGGTCTTCATGCCACTTTATATGTGCTTGGCATCTATCTGTTACATACTGTAAATATGTTAACATTTTGTTCACAACTGTCCAGTCGAACACCTCCCTCCTTTTCTTTCCACATCATTCTTTTTCTCCATAATGATTTGTTCCTACATCAGTGTGGGTATGAATAGTCAACGTTTACCGGATCATCAAAGGCCTGGTATTTTTTTTTCCTTTGATTGTAGAACTTTTTTCTCTCTTAAATCAAAAGATTGAGGCGTCCTCGCCTCACCCTGTTCTGCTATGTGCTCTTATCATGAAAGCCTCAGGCCAGTGGGGAGGCTCTGTTGGGGAAGAGGAGGCCTGAGAGCTGGCCATGTCCACATCTCAGGGAGTAAAAGAGAGGGCACAGGAACGTTGCACAGCTCAATGCACCTGCTCATCCCCCTCCATAGCTTTCATGCTCACTCAAAAGATAATAATGGTCGTTTATCTGAACTGCTTAGCTCATTACTGGAGAAGCGTATATGACATACCAGTGAAAAATGTTTTTCCTATTGTTTTTAAAAGGAAATATTCGACTATTTTCTGTGCTTTCAGTGATTCTTAGAATAAATTTTTTGACTAGTAATATGAACTATTGCTTTGAAATACTCACTCTGCAGAAACGTTTTTATGAGACTAAATGTATCATATAAATTTAATTCTTATCTATATAAAGTATATTATATTGTAATGTAATAAATTACATTTTACTGTATTTTAAAATAGAAAACTGTGAAACATTTAACACTGGAACTATCAGAATTCTATAATCACTAGAATGGCCTTAGCAGTCATTCTGAACGTACTATAATGAATAGAAAATTTGTTCACAGTTTATATAATATATAGTTTATGAAGTTATATTTTTGCTAACAGAAAGTTGTTTTTGTTCGTAGAAAGTTACTGGGCAACAGAGGTATGCATATTCAAAGGCACAGGAATGCTGCGGATGCTGAAATGCACGCAGTCAAGTTGACTGTTATGGCCTTGTAAGGTAGAAATACTCAGAACTCTTTTAGTGTTAATTTATATAAAATAAAACTCTTAGAATAAAATGTACACACATTTAAGAAAAAATTTAAAACTTTAAAAATGGTCAATTTTATATCTAGTATTAAATTATAATATATTATTTAACAAATTAGCTATTGACTTTATTTTTGATTAAATAAATGCAGCCTCATTGTAAGCATAATGGATTTATAAAAAAAAGACAAGAAATCGAATCTAAGATATACAGAACCAGAAAAAGTGCAGTGTTTTACAGACTCTCCTATAATAGTAATTGTCCTACATCACCATATCAGGTCAGACCAAGTTGTAAATGTGGGTGTCATATGCAAATACAATTATTTGTGGACCATCATAAAGTTTAGAAATCAGTTTTGCTAATTAATATGTCAAAAGAAATTTGACTCATTAAAAAATTTTATTCTAAGTACGTATTACACTTTCACACCATCCAAATGAAGTTACCTGTGTAGAGTATCGACTTAAAACTCTCTCTCTCTCTCTCCCTCTCACTCTCTCTCACACACACACACACACACACACACACACACACACACACACACACACACACAGGACAGAATTGGCACTTCCAAAACATGCCTGAAAGGAAATCCTTCCAGCTGGAGTCATCCTCACCTACACACACCAGCACTCCTTTTAAACAAGGTTATGTGAGTATATACCCATTCCTTCTTAAGCCAGCACATCCACAAATCAAACATTGTCTTTCATGTGGAATCACAAAAGATAAACGTATGTAGCACTTGTGTGAAAGGTGATTGTAAAGGGGCATGTGTACTGTACTGTGAAGGTCCAGCTGATGTCTGAGTGCAGCGGCAGCATCAAGAGTGTGAAGAGGGTTTCTATGATCTTGGATGATGAAGAACAGCAGGAGGAACAAGGACTCACTGGCCTCAACACTGCAGACAAACAGTCAGGTACAGACACTGACGTCGACAATGACGTCTTGTTTTGAGTGACTCATCTAATCACGTGTACAGGGAACTAGGACTAGTAAAGCATCAAGACTTTTTGTCATCAGAGCTACAGCATCAAAACAAAAAAAAGAACTACAGCATCAGGCTACTTCATAGTTTCATTGTTAGCTGCATGAGTAGATGGGTAATTAGCTGGATGGATGGATAGATGTCCTTTCTTTGTATTGGTCTTTGGAATTTGGGGTTTTCATTAGTTGCCATCAAAATTAAAAGAAATAAACACTTGAAATATGTATACACTATACAAGTTTCACTACTTGAATGGAATTAGTGAAGTAAATCAACTTTTTGAAGATATTCTAATTATATGACCACCTGTAGATAGTAGGATTGGTAGATTAGTGAATTATGGGTAGATAATTGGATAGACAAGCAGAAAAACTGTTGGTAGATATACTGTATTTATAGAAAGTATAATGATTGACTGAAGTTGTATATGATAGATAGATGTACTAGTGAATATGTAGGTGTGTAGTTCATTTTACAAATGATTAAATGTAAAGAGGAGGAGAGGATATGTGATTGGTGATTGGATAGGTGGATGAACCAATGTTGGAATAAACAGATGGATAGATAGTTGTGTAGACAAATGAAGGAATAGATGGATTGTAGATATATTGACTGGTACATAGTTGGATAAACATGGATAAAATTAATGGATGGATATATGGGCAATTGCATTTGTAGATAAGTGGCAGGAAAATTAATTTGCATAAAGAAAGAAATTGGAAGAAATGTTGGTAGATGAATAAATATATATGATGCATGGATGGATATGTGCATAGATAGATGGTAGAATAGGTGGATAAATTGATGGTATGTAGTTGGTAGACAAATGTGATCGTGAAAAGATGGCTATAGATGAATGGGTGTTAGTTAGAAAGATATGAAAGAATGGATTGAAGGGGTAGATGGGTGTGTGGACGAGTAGGCTGGTGTGGAGCAGAGCAGTTGTAAAAGAAGAGTGTCCTCTGTTCTCCGCAGGAGTGATCGAGCGCTGGGAGCTGCTGCAGGCTCAAGCAGTGAGTAAAGAGCAGTGCAGAACCAGAGACTCCCAGCAGCTGACTTCAGACCTGCACGACATCACTTCCTGGCTGGATTGTATCACTCTTGAGCTGGACACGCTGCAGAGGCCTGAGACATCAGCCAGTGTGGAGGTCTTAGAAGAGAGGGTCAAACAGCTAAAAGTGAGTGAGAACTTTGTTTTGCCCAGGTGGACTCTGCTATATTTCACATGAAAACTATAATTGAATATACACTAGACTAGAACATTAACATCCATATCAATCGCACAGGAAATGCAGAAGACTTTTGCTCGCTACAAGACCATGATGCTGTCTCTGAACCTGTGTGGCCGAGAGCTGCAGCAAGAGGCCGCTGGAGGAGCACCTGAGCTTCAGGAGGGCCTGCGCAGCATGAATAACCGCTGGATGGAGGCTTGTGCTGGTCTCGAGGTGTGGGGGGATAGCCTACGTAACACCCTAGTGCGCTGTCAGGTGAGGCAACAGTGAAACATTAACACACACAAGCCACTTTAGAAGAAAGTAATACTTTTTGTCAGCAAGGATTAATTACATTTAAAAGTCACAATAAAGACTAGTAATGAAAAATAGTACGATTAATGAAAAAATACTGTTCCATTAAGCTGAACTGTCATTTTTCTGAAGTCATTTATACACCTTCCTAGTACTGGGATGGACCTTCAGAAATGCTGTTCTTTGTGGCGTAGATTGAAGCAAAGTCTAGATTTATTTCACATTACAACCGGCAACAGCAGAGATGCATCTTACATACACCAGTGCTGAGCCGCTAACTGCATTTCAATGTCACTTCCTTACAGGTAGTTTATTAGCAAGATGACAGTACCAAATACTTGCCTGGCATACATAGTACAGCATTTTTGGACATTTCCGTAAACGTGGATTGTTTTGAAAACATTGTGTAAATGTGAAACTTTGTTCAAATGCAAGGGAAAAACTTTTTCCGTTTTTGGCTACATCATTTTCATCTAAACGTAGCCTTAAATGAGCTTGCATAAATCACCTTTTTTCCCATTTCTGCCTAGAGCTGAATGATTAACCAAAATTGAACTAAAATCGCGGTTTGAAACGTTGAATCGCAAAAGGCTGTAATATGAATGCATATGAATATACATATATAAACATATTTAAACTGTGTTCAAGAGCAAATGCATGAATCTCCTGTTTGTGTGATGTGCTTAGTAACCAATAGCATGCCGTGAGTGCAGATTCATTCTAGTTTTATCAGTGCATTCACAGCGGATCTGATATGACATTGAGCAGAAGTTTGTGCAGATTCACAAATTATATGAAGTAAGGGAGTCAAACAATGTTTCTTAAATAAAAATAAATTTTATTTAAAGTGTGTAAACTACAGTGTTGAGCTTAATCTTGACTTTACTAAACTAAATCACAATACTGCAATCACAATATCTGTCCAAAAATATCGCAATTAGATATTTGCCCTAATCACCCAGCTCTAATTTGGCCACTCAATTTTTACTTCTTCACATCATCTACATCCCTCAGTGCATTGAGTTGCTGCAATGTGAGCAGTTATAAACCTACACCTAATAAAGGCATCACTGAATGTGTACAAAACCTCAATGGTGTATTGTTTTGTATCCCCCTGCAGGAGTTTCACGAGATGGTTCACTCTCTCCTGCTATGGCTGGCCCATGCAGAGAGCCGACGCTACGCCGTCAACATGAACGATGCCTCTGTGCAGCTCTCCACGCTTCAGGAACACGCAAACACACTGAAGGTGAGCCACAGAAACCTCAGGCATTAATGGATGGCAGCTGCTGTTGTTGTTTGTGTTTTGAGCTCATGTGTTGCTCCCCCTGGTGGCAGGATCTGGCGGTGGATCTTCAGGGCAGGCAGAAGCAGGTGAACTCTCTGCAGGACATCGCCTCTGAACTGCTCCTGGAGGCTGGAGGAGAGGACAGCACCGAAGCCAAAGAGAAACTCCACGTCATCGGAAGCAAACTACGACTGCTGTCCCGTCAGGTCGAGCAGGACCTCCAGACCATCCAGGAGAGGCTGGTGAGAAGCTTCTGCCCAACATTCTGTGGCGCAAACTGCAAATGATTTATATCAGGTGTCTGAGGATTGGCTGAAATAGTTCTTTACAGTATCACACTCCATTTCAACTGACGAAATAATTATTTCTTTCTGAGCACATTTTGTTGAAAAATGCACTTTTCCCAGAAAGGGGATTCCCTGAGGGATGTTCTGCAAAGCTTCACTGAGTGAGGTTTTAGCCAAGAGACAATTAATAGGCAATTAAAGTTTAAACCTTCAGTCAAACGTTGAGGATTTACTTTAAGCCATCAGAAGCACATTCATCTTCCCCATAAAACTTTACTGTTCAAAAGTTTGCGGTCAGTAAGATTTTTTTTTTTAAGGAAAGTAATACTTTTAGTCAGCAAGGACACATTAAAGTCAAAAGTCACAATAAAGACTAGCAATAAAATAGTAAGATTAATGGTAAAAATACTGTTCTAATTAAACGCTGTTCTTTCGAACTGTCATCTATCAAGTCATTTATTGAATATAGATGTCTATGGAAAAACATAAGACCACTTGAAAATGCTCCGTTTCTCTGGATTTACTGTATTTAATAGGTATGGATTTGAGTTATTTGTTTTATTTTGTGAAGGTCTGAATATCAAACAAAAAAGTTCTTTTTTATTATTTTTTGTATATTTTTATGTTAGTATTTTATATATGAAGATCCTTGCCATTGTGTTGACCAAAAAGGAATATGTTTGATAGCGCAGCATCTTTATATTTTGATAAGTTGTCATTTTTGTGCAAGTGTAAATGGCAACATTTATGTTTAAAAATCTTTTTTATAATTTCTCAAACGCTTAACTAAAAATCACAAGACTCTTTATAAGATTGATCATCTTTACTAGTCTCTGAATTCTTCCTGTTGCTTGTATTTTCCTATTATGCAGCATGAAGAAAGATCTCTGATTTCTATGATTTCTGTTATAAAAGTGTTTGCTTTTACAGAATTGAACCTCACTTTGTAATATATTCAAATAAAGTCATTTTAAATTGTAATATTTACAACATTACTGTTTAGCTGTATTTTAATGAGTAAATGCAGCCTTGCTTAACAGCATAGACATATTTTAAAAAAAAACATGAAATATAATGTGAATTATTAAATGTTGTAATTAACTGTAACAATTACAAAAGAAGAGTTCAGATACTAAAGCCTCTAAATGCCATATGAAGTTTCCCTCTAAAATGAGCATTTTTCTTTAGACTCAGAACTATGAATATGTTCAGTCATTTCACTAAAGGCAATGAAAAGAACCTATTCATCGCCATATAAATGAAATGAACCTATGTGAACCTTCACACAGGAGCCAGAGAAAAATGTCAGGCGGCACTTTTGCATCTGAACTAATCAAATTCTTACCAATTCTTACCAACCAATTGGCTTTGGCAACTGTTTTAGTCAACAAATACATACAATAAGCAGTTACTATTCAATTAAATCAAAACTATTTCATATTGTGTGTTTATATTTTTGAGCCATATGTTCTGGTTGAACAGTTGTCATTTTGGTTTCTTTATCGTGTGTTTCAGGGGTCCACAACTGATGCTTCAGGAGACCAGAAATCCCCGCAGTGCTCTCGGTACAGGCTTTTTCAACCTTTTACATTTTTAAAGAACACTTATACTATATATTTAATATATAGATAATATAGATTTAACATGAACACATATTGATAATTAATATTAGTACATAAAATTATTACATATATATTCAATATGCTGTTGAAGTCAAAATGATTAGCCCTCCTGTGAATTTGTTTTTCTTCTTTTCAAATATTTCCCACATTTTTCACAGTATCTATAACAGGCTTTCTTTTGGAGAAAGTCTGATTTGTTTCGGCTAGAATAAAAGCGGTTCTTAATTTTAAAAAAAACATTTTAAGGTCAATATTATTAGCCCCCTTAAGCAATATTTTTTTCCCGACAGTCTACAGAACAAACCATCTCATTATACAATGACATGCCTAATCAACCTAACTCACTCTAGTTAAACTAATAACCCTAGTTAAATCTTTAAATAGCACTTTAAGCTGAATACTTAAATATTATTTACTGTCATTGTGGCAAAGATAAAAGAAATCAGTTATTAGAAATTAGTTAAATATGTTGAAATAAATATATATATATTATTTATATATATATTAGGACTGTATATTATGGAGGAATTGATCAAAAAATTTGTTATCATTTACTTCACTTGTTCCAAACCTGAACACAAAAGAAGATATTTTAAAGAAGACTGGATACCTGTAACCATTGACTTCCATGGTATTTGTTTTCCTGCTTTGGAAGTCAATGGTTACAGGTTTTCAACTTTCTTAAAAACAAACTATAAATAGTTCACCCAAAAATAAAAATGCACTTACTATGCATTTAAATGAGCCCAGAAAAAGAACTTAATAGTAAGGTGGTGAGTAAAAGTACTGTGTGTTGTTGTTTCAGGTGGACTGGTGAGTCGTCTCCTCAGCGCTCGTTCTTCTACCGCGTGTTGCGAGCCGCTTTCCCTCTTCATCTGCTGTTCCTCCTGCTGCTGGTTCTGGCCTGTCTGGTCCCGCTCTCTGAGGACGACTACAGCTGCACTCTCTCCAATAACTTTGCCCGCTCTTTCCACCCCATGTTACGTTACACCAACGGCCCTCCTCCCACATGAGTCCCGCATCCATCCCAGTCGGACTCAAACAAGCACCTCACTTTTGTCCAAGCAATATTTTAACGGACGTATTTATACGATCGATTTTATACTATTTATTCCCCTCGCTGAGAGCCATACTACTGAGAATTTGTTGGTAACGTTACAAGTTTGATGTGATCTAAATTTTTGTTGTCTCGTCACGATCAGTGCTGTAAAGAGCACAAAAGTCAATCATTTAATGAGCATGAATGTATTTTCAAGTTATTATTATTATTATTATTATTATTATGATTTTGTTTTAGATTTATGCACTGGTTAAAGATTATATGAGTTTGGAAAATTCTGTGCTATAATCTTGGGATTATGTAGTCCCATTTTTACATTTTCTACACTATGAAAGCCCCCCAAAATAATGCTAAATGCACATTTAAAACATTTTAATTCACCCAAGTGTAAATAACACATTGTTACATATGCGTTGCAAAGTCGAACACAAAGACGCGTGTACAGAAAGTCAATTTTGAAAACATTTTACAAATGAAACGTATGTTTTGTGTTTAAAAAATAAACATTGTCTTCTTCAACTAAACTGCATTACAGCTGGTCTTTCATTCTTACCAGTTTACAAAAACCTGTCAAATCAATTTTGGCACTTATTTTCAAAACAACGGAGGCTGCCAGCAGATACAGAAACGTTTATAAATAGTTTGCCTCCATTTGTGCGTTTATCAAAATCGATGTTTCTAAATGTTATGCTTCTACAGTAATAATTGTCCTGACCAGGATGCAGTTTCCTTTAAAGAAAGAAAAGAAAAGAAATCATCACTGTAGGCACTGCAATATTTGGGCATTTTTGGATTCTCAAAAGAAGGCTCCAGATATTTGAGAACTTGTAAAGTGCAACAACGAGTCATTTTGGTAGTTGTGGTGCATCTTACATTTTACAAGCACAAGGCTTTTCACAGTGGAATAGATTGATGATTTGTGTCTAGAAAATGTATAAATGTTTTGTACAAGGCCTTTATGGTGTTAAAGGGTGTTCACAGGATGAAAAGGCAGATAGATGTTTTTTTTTTTTTGGCCACATACACGCTGTAACATTTCAGGAGTAACAACCGCATTTAAATAAGGAGTGAATCCCCGAAATCATCGTTCATTGTTAGTTTGGAACAACTAACGCCCTAAATGTGGCTATGCTTATAGCCTAACAGCAACTTAAATACAACTTGTGGTTGGTATTTGATATGTAAAGAATAATTGGCAACGGGCTGTTCATTATTATTTACATATCCAATGTATACCTAGCAAACGAGTGCATTATTTTCGAATAATTCAACAGCGCAGTCAATTAATCGATGGTTACCACACTTTAAGCATTATTTTTGCTGAATGCTTGAATATGATTGGCTGAAGAACATTCCAGATACCCTTGGGCTTGTTGTTTAGACTTGGCTCATAAAGGGAACATATGGGTCACAACATTTTTGTATTATTTTCAGAGTAATGTATTTGGACTGGTTTATTATGGATTTTTGTTTTTATGTATCTTTTTAGCAAGATCTGGCAACAACTTAGTCGGGGCTTATTGTACGGCATTGCCTTTTTTTAATGCAGAATAATATGGAGATGCATGTTTTGATTCGATAACAATTACTCAGTATTTCTATCAAGGATTTAATTGAAAAAAACTAAATTACTTTTTCTTTTAAACACTAAAATTACTATGAAATAAAATTATTATGAACGAGGCAAAATGGCAATAGGCAGCAGAAAAGTCTGCTTGATAAATAGGCTTTTTAGCCTTAAGCATAAGAAACAACACACATGGACAGTTGTTGTCATATTACTTTGGCAATTTTAAATATGGAATGTAATTGTAAACTTATAATATGTGAATATGTTAGGAAAAATGTGATGAGCTGCACCTCCATGACTGAAATAGCTGCCCGAAAGGAGTTAAAGATGGCTGCTGAGTGAAATGCCTTTGGTTTCCATATATACTGCATAGAGTTTTTCTAAATGTGCTTGTCACTACCTGCGTTTTCAGGAGTCAATTTAGTTTATTTAGACAGAGCCGTAACCACCATAAACATTAAGGCGACATAAAACGTTTTTAAACGTGTAACATTATCGCTAGGATGATAATATATTTACAATGTCAAAATGACTGATGAACAATACATTTAAAGAAGGCAGGGTTTATGGTTTACAACGCCAGAGTGCAAAGATATAAACCGTTCTATGGTGAAATATTCAATGGCCAACAGTACTGCTTTTTAACTCCGATTTCATACCTAATTTTCATACCTTCATTTACCTAATTATTGTCTTTTCTAACTGAATGTGAGACATTGCAACATATTAGGTGTACAAATGAATGTGAGTTTGTATATATTTTTTACTAGAATCAGACCTGGAATTTCCTAATTTATAACACAAACCCTCTAATGTCCAAAATATGGTCACCTGGCCCTGGCTGTAAAATGCGGCTGTCACTCCAGTACGTAAATGTTTGTTTGCAGAACAGAATTAATAACTAAAATGTGCACAAGGCCATTTTGCAATGGTTACATTTCTCAAAAACAATAGATGTAAATGAAACGTCCAGCTGACATTCATTCATTCAGGGTTTTTTTTTTTTTTTTGCTCTGAAAGTCTAAAATACTGCTTGCCTTCGGTCCAGAATATGGTCTGTTCACTCTACAATCATTTGTCTTATCCATCAAGAATAATTCCATCCATTCTGTCGTTTTACAAGGGACTGAATTGGATCTGTTTTTTACAGACAGTATTGTCATTAGCCGCAGTTGCTGTAGTAATGAGTTTACTACATTTTGTTTCATTTTGCAGACTGTGAGTAAGCAAGCTTATGTAAGTAAAAGGAAAAAGTAGAAATAGTACACGTCTTGTGTCCATGTTGTCAAGGATCTCATGAAAATGGGCATAAAGCCAATATATTCATGCACATTATAACTCTGTCCCACTTACAGTGGAATTTGAACTGGGGATTTGAGAGGCAGGTTGCTAACAAGGCTAATGCTAGAGGTCACAGTCTCTCAAGGCCAGAGTCGTGGCACCAATGTACTCTCTCAGTAGGGTTTGAACCGGTTCTTTTAGAAGGGAGGTGGGCATGATTGCTTTACTTGGTTTACTCTTACAAGATGGCATCCATTATGTATATAATGTCTGAAATCATTTGTCTACTGGTTCACCATGCAATGAAATGTCCAAAAATGTAGTTTACTTTTGAAAAAAAGAAAAACATTCAAGATATCCATGATGCTTTTCGTCTTGTGAAATGCTACTCTTTGCTTTCATGTGGGTGTTTTTGTTGTCCATCCTCCCAGATCATCCTTTAGTACTGGAAAGAAAGAAGAGCAGCATGTTATTTTACAGTTTTTGGAAGAATTTCAGTTGACTACAGACAAATCTTTACAAAACAGGCATTTCCATTAGTAAAACTGTCTAACCTGCTGGAAAAAAAAACATCATAGAAGTTTTAAAGGGCGCCTATGATGAAAATCCTCTTTTCTAAGCTGTTTGGACAGAACTGTGTGTAGGTATAGTGTGTCCACAGTCATATTGGGGTGATATAAAGACAATAAGTCTCTTTTTTTTCTTTTTCCTGACGTTAAAATAACATCCAAATCCCTCCCGTTTTGAGGCCGACCGCAACTTGACATGTATTAACATGTCTCTGTAATAACATGTATAATTATAATCAACAAGGCAGGACGTGCACAAAGCAACTAGGATTAAAAGATCTGTTCAGCTCGCTGTGCTCATCAATCATCATCAAATGTGATCAATAATGAGTTTTACAAGTTTAAAGTTTTTAAAACAGTCCATGTTTGTAATAAAGACAGTACAATTGCTACGTAATTCATCACCACAGCAGCATAGCGTCAATACAATTATGAAGGAAGACTTAAATCAGGTTAATTTTGTACATTAACATAACAATGTCCATACAGCAGTGGATATTTACGTGTACCCTGTCACATTTGCCGTGTAAAAACAGTGCAAAGCTAACGCGTGTGTGTGTGCATGCGAGCGAACTTTATAACGACATTGTGTGTGACTCATCGCTTCAGAAAGGCTTAGATTAACTCCACAACAAATATATCAAATAACCGCTGTGAAAGTTCTTACTGTAGTTAGGGAGATCTGCTTCATTCTTGTCTGTCACTGAGCTGTTTGTCTACGAGAAGGCTATGGCTGTGACACGCATGTTGGAACGGTGGGCGAGGTGAACCAGCTCATTAGCATTAAAGGCACAGGCAACAAAAACAGCTACAACCATAAAACAGCTCACATTTCCCAGATTTAAAAAGGTATAACAAATAATCTGATGGGTATTTTGAGCTGAAACTTTACAGATACATTCTGGAGACACAAAAGATTTATATTAAATGTTTCTACAGCAAAATATAAAAAATATAAAAACCATCAAATAATGCCCAAATGAAGCCATTTTAATGGTTTCTATAGTATGTTTTAAGAGTATTAAACATACTATAGAGATGTTTTAAGTATCTTACTCAAAGTAGATACACACAAGTAGAGACCGTTCTCATTAAAACCAATACAATTCCCTTTAAATTCTGTAAGCGTTTGTATTCTTTTTTTCAGATGCAAAAAAAAGTTTGTCTTTCAGATTTTTTTTTTTTTACATTTTAAATGAGCGTATTTATCAGGATCATGTGTTAAAGTTCAGTAATTTCAGTTTAGTGGCATGAAAATAAGACATTTCAATAACTGAGCAATAAAGACCAGGTATACTGTAGCTAATTCAAATGAAATTAAAGATAACCAAAAAACGGAAATGACGTCATTTCAAACAAATCCGGCCGAAATTAAGTGCATTTTGAGTTTGTTTTGGCAATTGGAAACAGAGTAGCAGAGCTAATGGTTGGCTACTAATGGTTGAACTTGTTCACTTGTTTAAAAGTGTTGGGATTGTAAGTGGTGGAAGTGAATAACCAAACTTGTATGTTTAATATGTTAACAGATGTCTATGGGTCCTGCACCGCGAATAGAAAACAATGTAAAGATGTGGCGATTCTCATCCAATGTGTGACGGGCAAATCAAAATAGTGTAGCTACTTTCACTCAACCTTTTCAAATTTCTTTTTGCCCCCAAACGAATAACGAAAAAGAACATTGAAGTATTTCATTCACATTCAAGTGAAATGACTAAACGTAGCACAATAAAAATGATAAATGAAAAGGGGGAAGGGGTGACCTTGATTTTTGCATCTGAAACTTCAATTCAACATCACAACACCTACATTAAGTAAGGTATGTAACAAACCGGTGTTTGTGTGTCTGCGAGGGCCGTGTTTAGGGCCCGTGCTGTGAGCTGCAGGGAAAGACCTCCTGGACGCTCTTGTTGTCTTTGTGAGCACCAGGTGCTCGAGGGGCGGGGTGAGACAAACGGGAGCTGTGCATGATGTGAGCGTCCAGCATCTCCAGGAGCAGGTCATACAGAGGAACCATCTTCTTCATCTTCATGCAGTGCAGGTGGTCCATGCCTTTGTTACTGCAGATAGTGGATATATAGTCAGCAGGGGGCTTTACATAGATTGAATACACTTATTCAACACAACATGACTATTTATTCATTCATTTTCATTTCGGCTTAGTCCCTTTATTAATCTGGGGTCGCCACAGCGCCACACATATGTAAATATATGTTACATTGTGTTCAGAATTGTGGGGTCGCCACAGCGGAACGAACCGCCAACTTATCCAGCATATGTTTTACACAGCGGATGCCCTTCCAGCTGCAACCCATCTCTGGGAAACATCCATACACACCCATTCACACTCATGCACTACGGACAATTTAGCTTACCCAATTCACCTATACCGCATGTCTTTGGACTTGTGGGGGAAACCGGAGCACCCTGAGGAAACCCACGCCAACACAGGGAGAACATGCAAACTCCACACAGAAACGCCAACTGACCCAGCCGAGGCTATATATTTACATATATATTACATTGTAAATATATGTTACATTGTGTTCAGAATTGTGGGGTCATTTTTGAAAAAACGACAAACAGAATATGCAGAATTCTAAGACTACACAAGGATTAAGAAAGTTAAGGTATGATTTTTGGCATCTGCTTCTATGGTGACTTGGGATTTCAGGGTTCAGTTGACAATGTGTCTTTTAGTGTTCAGGGTTAACATACTCTGAGTTGACTGAACTTAATCCCAGGAGCCATTTTGGAAGACACGTACCTTGAGGAAATAGGTTTAGTCAACCCAGAGTTCAGGATTTAGCAGATTTAAAGTTAACGTTGCTTTCTGGAATACAATCAGCTGTCTAAATGAACTGTACAGTAATTGTAATAAATAATAATTGTAAAGCCGCAATTTAGGAGAGATTTGCATCCATATTTTTAGAGCACATAAAGCAATAAATGTTGCAGTCTTCAGACAAATGACTGCATGAAGCATAAGTCGGGTCACAGGGTTCTTTTTCTGTCTGAAAACACTGCATTATGCACAGTCATGTCTGTGAAAAGTTGATTAAGTTCAGTATAATTTCTGTTTCTACCTCGGGATACCCATCCCGAGGCCTCTAGAGATGCAGCTCAAGATGATCAGATAAGAGACCTGTGAAAAGATGCGTCCCTACAAGGACTTCGAGGACAGCACAATGTCTTAAAGGGGTGGTCCACTACGATATCATATTTAAAATTTTAGTTGATGTGTAATGTAGCTGTGTGAACATAAACAACATCTCTGAATGAAATATGCTCAAAGTTCAATGCAAAGAGAGACATTGGCTTTTACAGAGTTAGCTTAGCAAAGCCTACAGCGAACAAACTTTGGGGACTACAAAAATATACATCCGGGCAAGTGAGATCACAAGGGCTTCCGGTTACACACATTCCCCACGTGCATACACCCTGCGCAGCGAAGAGGCGTGGCCAGAAGTGTGTAATGTTATAGCAGAGAAAGCTAAAATGCCATCCAAACGCTGCTATTTCCACATAGCATGTTCTGTTTCTGTATTTGGGCTTCCAAAGGACACGACACAAAGACAGAAGTGCTTACAGTTTAATTTTAATTATGTTCCAGAGAATTATAAAAAATATATATAGCTAGCATTTGACAAAGGACAGAAGATATTCAAAAGATATGAGAACGTTTTATATTACTTACACATGCTTATTCCAAATATATTTGAAAGACACTTCTGCTGCATGCTCTTAATTTTTCTGTCTGATTCAAGCAGCTACGCTGCTAACAGCTGCTCTGACTGACTGTTTACACAGCGCAAAAACGCATGCTTGTAGGGGCGTGACATGGTGAAGTGGTCAATCCGCAAATCACAGCACATTATGTTAGCTGACCAATCAGAGCCTTTTTCATGTTAGCTGAGTAGCTGTATAATCAAAGTATAATCAAAGTAAGAGATATGAAAAAATAACGTGATTTTCTACAAGTGAAGAATGAGCACACATTGCTCTGCATCTTATAAACACAACCAAGCCTTAAAAATACACTGTGGACCATCCCTTTAAGCAATACACAATTTGTTCTTAATTATTTGATTGATCAGATCACTCATTGAAAATGTATTATGTGCAAAAAATTATTATTGCTCCAGTGAAATGTTTTATTCTTTTTCAAATATTTCCCAAGTGATGTTTAACAGAGGACAGAAATTTCCACAGTATTTCATGCAATATTTTTTGGTCCCACTTTACACTCAAAAAATGGCTTTTGCTGCTTGATTAAACTACTTATATAAATGTGTTGAAACAACACAATTCTTAAGTTTTTTTTGCTTTATTGCTTTATGTTCAATCCACTTAAATTTGTAAAAAAAAAAAAAAAAAAAAAAAAAAAAAAAAAAAAAGATTAAGTTAACAATCGATTTATGTTGGGAAAAACAACAAAGGTGTTGTGTGGAACCCAGCATTATTTACAGTATATATTAAGTGGCCTTAATTACTATCTACTTACATCTGGCAATAGGTATAATGTACTTATTGTGTTAATATAGTATTGCACAACTCTTCTGGTGCTCTAGAAGTGGGATACATGTAAGGTTAGGGTTACAGTAATTAATTACAGATGTATCATTTCTAAAATGTTCTGTATGTACATATGTTTACATAATGTTTCTGTATGTACATATATAAGTGCATAGTACTAAATGATTCATTTAAATGTAAGTAGCCTACATAGTATTTAAGGTCACTTAATATAAAGGGGGACTTATTTTTTTCTTCTGAAGAAAGTCTTTTTTCTTTTAGTTTGACTGGAATTAAAGCAGATTTTTAATGAAAAAAATAAATAAATAAATTAAAGGCCAATATTCGTGGACCCCTTAAGAATTTTTTTGACCGTCTACAGGACAAACCACCATTGTCTAATGACTTGCCTAATTATGTAAATTGCACTTGATGCTAAAAACTGGTATCTAAAATAATTAGTATAATATTACATGCTGTAAGAAGGTCGCTGGTTCGAGCGTCAGCTGGGTCAGTTGGCATTTCTGTGTGGAGTTTGCATGTTCTCCCTGTGTTCGCGTGGGTTTCCTCCGGTTTCCCCCATAAATTCAAAGACATGCGCTATAAGTGAAGCTAAATTGTCCGTAGTGTATGTGTGTGAATGAGTGTGTATGGATGTTTCCCAGTGATGGGTTGCAGCTGGAAGGGCATCCGCTGCGTTAAACATATGCTGGATAAGTTGCTGTGGAGACCCCAGATTAATAAAGGGACTAAGCCGAAAAGAAAATGAATGAATGAATGAATGAATGAATGAATGAATGAATGAATTAACTATTATCCTTCAAAATGGTGTTGTTGAAAAAAATCTGTCAAACAGCAGTTGGGAAATATTTTTAAAAGAACTACAATTGAACAGGAGGGCTAATAATTTTGCCTTAAACTGTACATAGATGCTTCTTTTTTGTAAGCACTATAGCAGTGTTGTATGATTGATGAAATGATTGAAATGTAATAACTTGCACATGTTGTAAGGCAGCTTTGAAATGATAATTACCATGAAAAGCGCTAGACAAATAAAGTTGAATTGAATTGAGCACCGAGTACCTGACGTGGCGTATGTGCGAGAGCAGCATGAGTAGATGGGCCAGTCTGGTGGAGCGCTGCTGGAAGCTCAGGCCGGTCTTCGAGATGGCCCAAACCAGAGCGTCCGTCACCGAGTCCAGCAGACACAGCAGCTTGGAGCGGCTCTGCAGATCTTCTCCTCCCTCAGACGAGCCCAGACACATGTCTACAATCACACACGTTCACAGAGTAAAGCCACATTTACAGCCATTCCATACCCAAACAAACATCCAACCCGCAGAATATACCATTCCAAAATGACACGACACATCTGGAGCCCTCAAACAAGTGACACGGAGGAGACAGAGTGAAGGCAGATGTTTAGGGGTGAGGATGAGGAGATAAAGAACCAAGACGAGACACATCAAAAGTTGGGAGCAATCAGAGCAGAAAGAAATATTGGTTTCTCCTGACAGGAGACACTAAGCAGGTTCTGTCTGTTACTTAGAAGCCATTGCTACAGTATGAAATGGATAGCTGGTTTGACATCAT
This sequence comes from Danio choprae, assembly GCA_903798125.1. Taxonomy (NCBI): domain Eukaryota; kingdom Metazoa; phylum Chordata; class Actinopteri; order Cypriniformes; family Danionidae; genus Danio; species Danio choprae. The sequence goes on along the minus strand of CAIGQW010015581.1, from coordinate 2,824,665 downwards.
GGCGAGCTCCTCAAAGCAGGCATGTTGTGTCCATTAAGATTTTACAGTGTGTGAGCGCATTTCTTGCCTGGCCTCAGCCAAAAACTCACTTCAGTTCAAGCAAGGACAGTTATAACCTTCTGAGTGCTTTTTATTATGACAGTATGGAGGGTCAGGCATGTGTTTGGCCTTATGATGCTGAAGAGAACAGGAAGTAAAGTGGTGTGTTAAACACTGTTTTATGTCAAGCATAAGTGATCATGTAGGATATGCAGACACAAAGGACAGAAGATGTTCATTGCAGAAATGACAGCCATTCACTATATTGGATCTTCGACATTTCTGTACATTCACTTAATTTGTATGCAGTTTTGTCATTGTCCAAATATTAAAAGAAAAAAAAAGCAAATTAATTTAACAAATTAAATCCAAAAAGTATAAAAACTATCAAAACAGCATTTTTATTAAAAAATGTGTTGTGTAAAAAACAAAAACAAAAAAAAATATTATATATATATA
>CAIGQW010015581.1:2802672-2819167 GCA_903798125.1 Danio choprae | reverse complement strand
CAGGCATTTCTAATGTGTATTTTAGAATAGTGAGATCTGATTTATGGGTTTAATAATGTCTGGGGTGAACATTACTAGAGTTACGCGATGGTCAGATGGAATATGAAACCACTGTTTGCTTTAAAAACACAAGCTGCTAACATGAGGATTTCAGTGATTGTCAGATGAATTTCTCATTATTCATGCACTGTAGCACAAATTCATATTTTATACAGAAAACTCTTGATAATCTCAACCCATCAGGAAAGTTGAGAATGACAGAAGTGAACCCAAAACCTGTGAAATTAATATTAATTCAAGATATTTTCAAATTTAAGATATTTTCAAAATCTAATACAAACATTCAAGATATTAACTCAATTGTTAATCACTTTTATCTCAAAATATCTTTTCAATATACTTTTGCAGTTTATAGCAACAGTGTCCTGCCAATCTGTTACCATAGAAACAAAAACATCAGCACGCACAGTCTCTCCTCTAGTGCTCCTGCGGCTCACAAATGTGTGCGTTCTCTGTTTTATCATGCTAGCTCAGTAGAATATTAATTCTGTACAGTAATATTGTAAAACTTGTCAACCCTGCTCAAGAGCCCCTCAGCTCGAGAACTCTGTGCCTACATTCATAATGACTCAAAACAACATTAATACAAGAAAAACATGTCACAATTTGTGTCAGAACATAGCATGATGTAATAACTGCAATTTAGTTTGAAAACAGGAGATGCGCCTAAATTCTTATCAGCTAATGTTGACCACGTCCCTTAGTGTACTCATAAATCGAAAGCAGCTATTCTGAACACCCATTAGAGATTCCAGAGGGAATCCACAGTGAATCAGCTTTCAGGGTTTAATCTACAAATGGATCCTCTAGCCAAGTGCTCTATTACAAGTGGATTTGCAGTTAGCCAGGTATGTGTTACTGCAAGTAAATATACAGAATTTTTGACAATTTTATTCACATAAGTAATTATTTAACTATTATTCACTTAGAAGTATTGTATACACATTAAAATAATATTATACACCACTGCTCAAAAGTTTGGGATCAGTAAGATGTTTTGGTAACACTTTACAATAAGGTTGTATTAGTTATGTTAATGTATTCACTAATATGAACAAACAATGAACAATATGTTTATTAGAGTATTTATTCATCTTTGAAGGACTTTAAGTCCAAATATTGAATTCTGATTAAAATGTGACCAATGTTCTATTATTTTTTAATTCACCAAGGCTGCATTTTGTGATTGAAAATACAATTAAAAAGATTTTGAAATTGTATTGCCATTTAAAATAACTGTTTTCTTATTGAATGTAGTTTAAAATTGTATTTATTATTGTTATTAAAAAAGACGTTTTTTTCGCACCATTGCTCCAATCATCAGTGTCAAATGATCCTCCAGAAATCATTAATACATGCTGAATTCCTTTCCTATTATGATCAATTACAGTATCAGTGGTACTCTATAATTAATAATGATTCTTATAATTATCAGTGCTAAAAACCTTTTTTTTGTCGTGCTTCATAAATTTGAAGATAGGTGAAAATGAACTTAAAACTTCTTAACTTACATTAAAGAAAATTCTACTGATTTCAGACAGGTAGTGTAAGTTTTTCTTTTACTTTAAATCTGGTAGTAGACTGACCTGGGATCTTCTTGGCCCAGCTGATCATGTGCACAAGCTCTTTGTCAGCCAGGTTGGTCAGTGACATCATGACGTTGGCCTCAGTGAAGGGCTTCTTCATGTCTTTCATGAGGTAAATCTCCGGCGGCTCTGCTTCCATGATTCGGGAGATTAGCTCCTCTGGGCTCAGCGATATGCGGACCACCTCATTCCCACTGAGGGGTCGCGGAACACTCTTTATCTCTTGAGACCTCGGACCAGTCATTCTCATCCTGCCAGAGAATCGGACCAGTCGCTTCTGCTGTGCTCCTCTTTGTTGGTAGCTGCTACGGTCTCGCCGCAATCCTGCGGAAAACACAACGTAACTGCTGTATGCTAGTTTAAAGGATTATAGAGTTAAACGCAAATTGAGTAAATAAACTGGCAAAAACTGGCATTCAATAGCAACTGATATGAATACAAATGTGAGGGTGAAGTCTGTAAATTTGTTAATATGCAGAGAAAAATACAGTATTGTATGTCAGTGGTCATAAAACTTGGTCATGGAGGGCCAGTGTCCTGCATAGTTTAGCTCCACCTTCCTTCAACACACCTGCTAGTATTCCTAGAAAGAGCTTGGTTAGCTGGTTTAGGTGTGTCTAATTGGGGTTGGAACCAAAATCCGCAGGACACCGGCCCTCCAGGGCTGAGTTTGGACACCCCTGCAGTGTGTCATTTATTTACGTCAATCTGTTGATAAGTGTTAACATTCTGACCAAACTTTCAAAACACTGCTTGCTTCAATTATCTTCCCAACCAGATAAAGTTGTGCAATATTGAAGAAAAATGTGATATGTGATAGCATGCTAAATATTGCAATATTCTATATGACACACCATATTTTAAACAATGTTATAACCAACATGTGTTTACTTTTCATGGAAAAAAGGCTTAACTACAACTTCTGAATATGAACAGCCATGATTTAAGAGCTGCATAATAAAGACATTTTAACAATGCAAACATATTAAATAAATTATTGTCACTACCACTTGACTCCACTGGTATCATCAACAAGAAAACACAGTACTATAGTAATAAAAATGCAGAAACTAACTTGTAATAGAACCTAAATATTTCCCCAATCATAATTAAAACCCACAGATAATATTTATTTTTCACTGAATAAATGTGGTCTTTACACTTAAAACTATATAGATCACATTTTAGAACGGGAGTCCCTCACATGAGGATGATCAGTGTTGATCATATAATTTGAGAAATGTTCGTTTATTGTTTGTGGCACCTTAAAGATTGAACATTTGTGGAAATTGAAATCCCTAATGTAAAAAGAAAGCAAACCAACATGTGCAAAAAAAACAACAACTAAATTACAAAGACAGTGTATTTCATCACGTACCACACATTCTAAAAAGTCCATAAACACATTAACCAATGAGATGAAAGTACATCACAATCTCCTTTGAAACGTTGAGACCTGTAAAAGTAGCATGTCCTAAAACAGCAATTACACAAATGGAAAAAGACAGACAGTAATGGTCTATGCAGCAACATAACTAGTCCGCCACAATATTCATTTAACCCAACACCTAAGACAAATGATTATCTCATCCTTTTACTGTTGTAAAGTTCAAATATATGTTCGAATATAAAACTTTGAATTTTATGTCTGTATTGTTTGGGTTCAAGCTACCTTTGAACAAGCCTCCATAAATAATCAGGGCTCCATCACATTATCATTACAATGATGATGCATATCACACGTTCATGGCATGATAGCTGCTTAATATTGGGACATAAACTAAAGTCCATCAATTCAGCTTTGAAGTATCGGTTTACTGTGTGGGCGTTAAAATGGAGGGATGGAGGATTAAAAGGACAGAGACTCACCACATTTCATCATTCCGACTTCATAGCACTTTCGAAGTCGGCAGGCCTGGCAGCTTTTGCGGCGGTTCTTGTCGATAGTGCATTGGTTGGTGGCAGGACAGATGTAGTCATTGTGTCCTGAGAAAATCAATTAGATGTTCGCTTTTATCCACTGAGCAGTTTTTAAAGCTTGGCAATTATTTATGAACTGTATTTAATTATCCCAAAGCACAGCAGAGTAGTCTTGTTGAGACATAAAACATCAGAAGATTGCTTCTATTTATGTCATAAGGGGAAAAAACGTGGAATGCATGGAATTCTGAATGCATTCACTGATCAATTAAAATTAATTACTATTAAAAAGTATTTTTTTAAAGTGTAAAAACTCGTTTAGATGGCTGTGAAGGTGTCATTGTGAACTGTAAATATGACTATGTAAATGAACATTAAGAAAAGCAAGATAAGACCTTTCATAATTCACCATTCATACAGATGTAAAAAAAAAACTATTCATGTTATATGAATTAACAATAAAGGCATCCATTTCAGTTACATTTTGAGTGCTGAATATTCTATCAATGTGAGTGAATTGATCTTACATTACAGCAGGGATAGACAAGATATCAGTGTTGTTCTTATTATCAGCAGTGCTAAAGTGATTGTTATGCTAACATTTATCAGCTTTAATAAATCTGTATTTTCAAACTATCAGTTTAAATTATGATTTAATTTTAAATCGTAAAGCTGAAAATAACTGATTAGGGCTGAGAAATCAATCAATAAATCATAAACACAGTTGAGCAAAGCTGCGATTACCAAGTGCTGTACATCTTGTCAGGAAAGCACAGTTTTGTGATCAGTAATAAATCACACAACTATGTTTTCATCTCACGTAATGATGGATTTTAAACACTCAACTGTTATGAGGTGAGTTTGGAGTAAAAACGTTATTAAATGTGGTATTTTCATGTGCAGCATTTACAACAGACCTTCACCTAGTAGCTACGCAAAAGCTGTCATTATCACAGAACAATTATCTTTATGTCATGTCTGAATAAATCAGGGCGATACAGTGGCTCAGTGGCACTGTCGCCTCACAGCAAGAAGGTCGCTGGTTCGAGCCCCGTTGAGCCAGTTGGCATTTCTGTGTGGAGTTTGCATGTTCTCCCCGTGTTGGCATGGGTTTCCTCTGGGTGCTCCTGTTTCCCCCACAGTCCAAAGACATGTGGTATAGGTGAATTGAATAAACTAAATTGGCCATACTGCATGTGTGTGAATGTGTGTGTATGGGTGTTTCCCAGTACTAGGTTACAGCTGGAAGAGCACCCGCTGTGTAAAACACATGCTGGATAAGTTGGCGGTTCATTCCACTGAGACGACCCCTGATGAATAAAGAGACTAAGCTGTAGTAAATGCAGCTCCATCTGAAATAACGTATTAGAGACTTACTTGAACATGTTGTGCCGAATTCTGTTCTGGTAAGTTTAGGGTTAGGTGTGGGGATTAAAATTAGTGGTTAGTTTTTGGATTAGGCAATCAGGTAGTGACTTCAACAAGGATGTAATTGTTTGGCAGGGGGTCAAAACAAAGCACAAAACTCACTTTATTGACAAAATGCACATAGAATTGCCTTCACTTAATCCCTCACTTAAGCCCTGTAATTTTAGCCTTTAGGGTTTTTTTTTGTTTGTTTTTAATCTGTTTAGACTAATCCAGTGTTTACTATTAACCATTTATCATCTGATAACATTTAAATGATCAGTTATTGGCTATAACAAAAAATTACAGATTTAAATTTCCTTTTTTATAATATATAAAATTGGGCTACTTGAATTTTTACTATCAGATATTTATTGGTAATCATTCATAGCATGAACATAACTTTGATTTGTTTTTAGAGTGAATTAATTTAAAGATAATTTAAATATTAGTCTTTTCTCGGTTATCAGTCAAAAGACAACATTATCGGATAATATATTTAGTAATATATCAGTACATCTCTATGAGTAAGAACAATAAAGTTCATGAGTACTTCCAGAGAGTCTTACCTTGTATACTCCTCTTGAAGAAGGCTTTGCATCCTTCACACGACCACACGCCATAATGATATCCGGAGGCATAATCACTGCAGACGGCACAGTAGTGCATGTCAGCTTTCCCTCTCAGAGACACAGACATCTCCTCTGTATCTGCTACCCGCTTCACCAGTGGTTTGCTAAGGAGGAATGGACAAATACATCAAAGCATCCATTTAGACAGCCAGAGTTACATGATACAAAATGCTCAGTGAAGTGTGTTGTCATTCTATATTTAGTGAATATAATGTTATGCTCATATTACAAAAAAGTGCTATTGCACAATGCAGTTTAATGAAGTGCTTCGTGCCTGGTGTCAATCAAGCAGTGTAGATCATTGACTTTTAACAAGACAGATCTTAAACATGCCAGTGTTCAGTGCTCGGCTGCTTTCCCTCACAATGCTTAAATTTAACTATATGTAACTATATACTGTATCTGACTATAATCTGATTATAAACTAGGTATTAGCCTAACAAAGCTGTTAAAGGAACCTTGTGAAATTCAAGATACAATCAATGTTTCACCGGACGATTTTATACTCGCTTAAGAACATTGCATGTATATGGGCAATTGCAACATGAAAATTCAAACATAGCCCCTTTAATACTAGTATGAACCCAAATTTAGAGCAGCATAAGATCTCCCACATGAAAAATGACTACAGTATTTTATAGCAAATACTATCAACATTTCGTTTAATCTCGTTTTATGGTTAAACAACAATGTTTAGGTCTGTTTAACTGACTATACCTCCAAATGCTTCCAACGCTTTATGAGTTTCTATTGTCTGTTGAACATATGTTGAACGCTATGGAAGTCAATAGTTATTGGTTTTCAAACATTCTTCAAGATATCTAATTTTGCGTTTAGACGATAGAAACTGATAAAGTGGAGGATGAGTAAATAATGGCAGAAAATAAATATGTGTGAACTATCCCTTTCCTATGAGCATACCATTCCTACGGACTACTGAGCTTGAACATACCTGTTTTCCTCTTCAGCATGATCATGTGGTGTATGTTCTGCCCAGGTCCCACTAGTAACATGGTTTTGTTGTAGTCGAGTCTGTTGTTGATGCAATGTGATTGAGGAAACATGGCTGTGAGGTGGCCAAAATAAAGTCGGGCTTAGCGACTGGCGCACAGACGAGCAGTCAGACAAAGGTGAAGTGCTGTACCCCAGCAGAGCGGGACTGTAGAATGGCAGAGTGCTGAAGTCGTGGCCGAGGTCTGTGTAGGGCGATGGGATGCAGATGGGGTGATTCTCCACTGGCAGAGATGGAGAGGATGAGTTGAAGATGGGAGAGAGGATGTGACCTCCCACCCGGCCAGAGTCCACTTCCTGCAGCTGAAGAAGAGGACTGTCTCCTTCGGGATACTCGGACATGGTAAAGACGGATGAGTTCAATGCTGTCGCATCAGTAACGGGGGACTGTTGATGTGTGTCATGGTGAACTCCTCAGTCCTTGATACTGGGAGAAAAAGCAGGAAGATTTACAGTGGGAGATTTGCAGGAAAAAAAGATCAAGTAGACAGTAATTCGTAGCAGCTCTTAAAGAACTTGAATTATGCCACTTTGACATTTCCTATTTTTATTTAGGAAACACTAGGTTTACATGCATCCAAAAAAACATGCAATATTGTACAGAATTAAAAATACATTTAATTAAGTACATTGGAGCAGCACATCTTTTCTCAGTGTCTGAAATGTTTCATTCAAGGATCTGGTCTCTCTAAAACCATCCTCACTGAGAGTCTACTCTGCTCTAATAGGTCAGATGGCTCAGTCTGTTTGGTTGAACACTAACATCATGTGTTGGGAACCAAACACTCCTTATATTTGAATTTCAGCTCTGCATGCCTTGCAAGATCTCTCACACACCGTAACAAAAGCATTAGTTTTACAGTTTCAATGACAACTAGAGTCCACATGCTTTGGAAGAGCATGCAGAGTGGATTTCCTAGAGCAACCAATCTTTTACAGGCCTCAACAAATGAAGACTAAAGGTTGGAATTATGCAAATTTGTTAAAAACCTTCATAGGTTTGTGCAGGAAGTGAGACTGTAATTACTGAGGACTCATTTAAAGTGACACTTCACCCAAAAATAAAAAAAAAACACTGTCATTATGAATTTCTGCTGTTAAACACATTAAAAAAAAAATGTAATGTGGAAACCAGCAGCCATTCACATCCATTGTAGAAACAAAAATACTATGAAAGTCAATGGTTGCTTTCCAGCATTCTTCAAAATATATTCTATGAACAGGAGAAAGAAATTCAAACAGGTTTGGAACAAGTGGAGGGTGAGTAAATGATGACGGATTTTTAATTGCTTGGTGAACTATACCTTTAAGAGAGTTATGAGTCAATTAATTTTTTCCGGAGACATTTATTGTGCAGTGCACTATGAAATCATCTACATTCTAAATTACTGAACAGCTATATTAAACGCTACATGAACCATATGATCTAAAAGCATAATAAAGTCAATTTAACTCAATATAGGAAATTAATTAATTAATGAATTAAGAATAAGATGGATTGCAAGCAAACAAATAATCACTGTAACACAAGCTTTAAAAAAGGCCAAACATGATGCATTTATCAGCTTCTTAAATTCATAAAACCTACATCAAGGTAAAGACTTTTTAAAATACTTTTCATTATCTGTAAATACAGCACAACGCTGTGTTTTCTTCACAGACAGTGTGAATGGTATTCATACAGTATTTATAAGAAAATGGCCTCTAGCAAAGTGGCATCAAATGCTTAAACTTATTAACTAGATTATTATCTGAGCTTTTACCAAACTGTAGTGTGTTTTAGGAACACTGTTTATTAAGAAGCAAAGAAACCTATATTGAATGCCTGAATATGTTCAGTTCTGTGTCAACATTTTGAAATGCATTAAATTTGTTTAAATTTGCATTTTGCCAGGTTTTCCCAAACTGTAGGGTTCATGAGTTGTTAAAAAAATAATAATTAAAGCATAAAATAAAAAAATAATTCATTATTTTAAAATTACTTAAATAAAACATGAACAAGCATTTGTTGCCTGCATGTCAATGTGAAAATTTACAGACATCAGAGACCTTATTATTAGTCTTATTTTCTGCGCATGCTTAATTGCAAGTTTCTTTTCCCCAAAATTTAGAACCAAGGATTGCATTTACATGGCCATTCGATATTGTGAATATTCAAAGTTAATTGATATGACACACAAGTGATTGAAATATATATATTTTAATTTATAAAAATTAAATGAGAAGAAGAAATTTAGATAAAAAATATGAACAATATACGGCCATTGTGTGAATAATATTTAATCATTTGAAATGTAATAAAAATCTAATTACATATACATATATTTGGAATGTCTTTACAGTTGTTTCTTAGGAACAGAACAGCATTTGTTTGAAATATAACTCTTTTGTAAAAGTAACAATATATCAACTGCAACTTTTGATACATTGAATATACCCATGCTGAATAAAAACATTCATTACCTTTTCTAAAATAAAAGAAAAGAAAGGAAAAGAACAAAATAAAAGAAAAAGGTTTTCACCCAAACTTCTGAACAGTGATTTATTTATTTTCATTAAATTTCAACCAGACAAAGGTAGGCACAGTGGAGAGTCGTAATGCAACACATCCTTAAGTTAATGATTACTGACGAGTCCCTCACAGTACACACTGGGTAACAAATTAGATTGAAGACAACAAACATTATTACATGTATTTGGTGTTCCTTCAAACATACAGTAGATGTATACATAACATAAAACACATAACATTGCATTCAGAGCTGATCCTAGACTTCTGGGGCCCTAAACAAAACTATGGGGGGCCTGTCAGTGCGTTAATAAAAATCCCAAAATGACCCTAAACCCCTTATTGTGTTCATTCGGAGGGGTTTCACTGTCAGTAAACAACACTGAGATGAAACACTCAGTAATTTGATAAAAATGAAATTACAAATAATAAAACAGAAATAAAGTGCAAATAAATAAAACAAATTAGCCCATTTAAACTAAGACAATCTCTGGAAAGGATGACGGTGTATGGCTTTAAGGGACCTGAATGGGATGGGGCCATTTTCATAGTAATTTCTTAGTGTTTTCACAACCACAGAAAACATAAATAAATAAATAAAAACAGTTATTTTAAACAGTTTTTGACATTGTTTTCTTTGATAGCAAGGGGCTTTCTGATGGTTCAGTTCCCTGTACAGCATTCATGCTCTGTGTACTGTATAGGACAAATCATCTCTAAATTGCATTACATACTGTACATGCATAAATAAATTTATTTAAAATCCCATTTTATGTATACATATCAACTTTTATACTTCATAACAAAAGAAATGCAAAATATGTTCTACTGCCATAATGACCTGTAGCAGTCACATCATTCATATTCAAATGCATATTGCTGATGCTTTTATCCAATGTGACTTACATTGAATTCTAGGAATATGTTTTATCTGTTCACACATTTCCAGGAATGAGCCTACGACCTCGACACTGCTAGTGCTACGCTATTTAGGAATGCACAAAAAAGCTGCTTTCACTACAGTTTTATAACAGATATTTGCTTGAAATACTTAAATAGCAGCTTGCGAACACTGAAAAAAACAACTTTGTGTTTTGCAAAGCTGTCTATTTTAGGTCAGTTCACTACCTTAAAAAGTGTCACTTCCAGACCGTCGCATACAGTCAGTGATGGCCTGAATCTAAACCGCTTTCTAACTTACATTTCTCTAACACTGAAAATCCATTCAAAAGAATCAATGCACAGTGAAGACACAGTTTTATTCACTCAGCACTTTATAGTCTTTCTTTTTTTAACACAGAAGTCTGTTAAAGTGAATCTTACCTCCTTAGTGTTGTAGACTGTACTGGTAAGCGAGGTGGTTCACCACACTGTCTCTCCAGACGGCAACTGTGACTCAGTGAGGACTTTTGAACTCTTGTTCAGTGCAGACAGGCAACCGGCCAAAACATACCCTGAGCACAGAACAAGAACAAGCACCTGCAGAATGACCGAAACACAAAAGGATGATGTGATAAAGTGTATAGAGCAAGCTATGCTGTGAACTGCAAATAATATAATTTACCATAAAATGGTAAAAACAAGCATTTCTTTCATGCACGCCGTGATTTTGACAAGTACGGTGCAATCCTGGATTAACCTCTAATTCCCTACCTCTAAACCAAACCATTCATTCATTCATTTTCTTTTCGGCTTAGTCCCTTTATTAATCTGGGGTCGCCACAGTGGAATGAACCGCCAACTTATCCAGCATATGTTTTACACAGCGGATGCGCTTCCAGCTGCAACCCATCTCTGGGAAACATCCATACACACTCATTCACACTCATACACTACGGACAATTTTAGCTTACCCAATTCACCTATACCGCATGTCTTTGGACTTGTGGGGGAAACCGGAGCACCCGGAGGAAACCCACGCCAACACGGGGAGAACATGCAAACTCCACACAGAAACGCCAACTGACTCAGCCGAGGCTCGAACCAGCGACCTTCTTGCTGTGAGGCAAACGTGCTATCCACTGCGCCACCGTGAGGCCCCTAAACCAAACCATAACTGTAAATTATTTATAAAATCAGAGGGGAATAATAGTTGGATAACACTCATGTAGAAGTGCATAAACCTAACCATAAGCCTAAACTTAACATAAATGGTAAACCTATCCCTAAATTCTGATTGGCTGATTGGAATGTTGTTCCAGTATCAACATAGATGTTAATCCAGGAACAAGTCCTATTTGGTGAAATGAGGTTAGGGTTCATGCACTTACTCATTAATTTGTTATTGTAATATTTATATATGTAAGGGATAATCAACAAATTACCATATGCCATTTTTTTTTTTAAATGAACTAAGTAGAGGCAAGTAACCACCCGACACTCAGTGAAGGGTAGTTAGCCGCGAAGTGCATTAAAAATACTTTAACGCATGGCAAGTCGGATTTAATGCACATCCTTGTTTTGTCTTATGGTGTGTAGTCATGTTGGAACAGAAAGGGTTCATCCCCAAACTGTTCCTACAAAGTGGAGACATTGTCTCAAATGTCTTGGTACGCTGAAGCATTAAGAGTTTCCTTCACTTGAACAAGAAGGCCACGACAAATGCCTGAATGGCATTACCACATCATTATCCCCCTCCACTAAAATTTCTACTTGGCATAAGTGCTGAGACTATAAATCAATTTCTCACAATTTCTGAATTAATTTTTAGATTTTTGGAATGCGTCGCAATTCTCTCTAGGATCTATTATGAGCTTCATTTTTATCAGCAGATGGTGCTCTATATAGTTTTTTACCATTCATTCAAATATACATGAAGAAGAGCTCATGTACATCCACCTATCTAATTTAACGCAAGTGGTCAAATGTACTTGCACCTTAGCCTTTATGCTATGGGATTCATGTTAAAAGCTCACTATGAAAACTCTTGTATTTGCTTGAAAGTTTCCTAACCCTATTAAAAGGTGCAGTGTGTAGGATTGACACCTAACGTTTAAACTAGGTATTGCAGTCAAAATTCAAAACATTTGAGAGGGTTTTTTTTTTTTCACCCAGTCTAAAACTTTTGGCAATATTGTGTACGTATTGTGTACAATCCCAATAAAATGACAAAAAAACTATAATAATAATAAAATTGTTGTGCAATATATTGTCACAGTAAGTATTATGATAAGTGATATTATTGTAATTTTAAGATTACATTATTGGCATTGATAATAAAACAAATATACAACAGCAAAATAATGCAAATAGGCATACACACTTTCAAGGGACAAAATATAACTCTAAAGGTTATTTAGATTCATTCATTTGACATTAATAAAGTAAAAGTTAACTTTAATATTGACATCGGTGATGTAGAATCTAAATGGCTTTGACTTTTTTTGTGAATGTGTGGACTGCAGATTTGAAACAGAGATTATTTGAACAACTTCTTAAATGTGCTGTTCAGGAAAATGTGAAAGTACATCGTTTCTTCATCTGTCAGTAAGAATCTTTCCTTAGCTCGCTGACACCTCAAACAGAGATTAGATGAGGTGACGGAGGCTAAATCAGCTAAAATGTTGGTAATGGGTGATATACATTTCATCACCAAAAATGATTAAGCTCATGTTTGTGTGTTGCGTAAAAAGGCAATATGTTGATTACTGGGACAGGACAGGTCTAACCGAGAGAATATATATAATGCAAGTGAAGAGTTTAATTTTCCAAATACCTGTAAACAGTAAAACATTTAAATCATTAAAAACATCCAGCAGATATACAGTATGGGTAAATCCTATAGTGGTCTGTAGGACAGTGGCAAAGTATAAAGATTTAAAATGACAATTCATTCATATCTTTGTCCTGTGTAACTCTTTAAAAGACAGTTAAATCAAATGTTTGATCAAATATTTTTTTAAATATCAATTGTTGTCAAAACAGAGTAATATTTGAGTGGATTTCTTCTTTAATTCATTCAATAAATCAGAAAAAAAAGCTTTTAAGTGAATCACCATGCACATACTGTAATATGAACAACATTTTCACCATGCAGCTCCAGAGTTTCGTCACGTTTCACTAATCAATCTGCAACAAACACCTACAGTAAATTCCTCTGTTCGTTCTCACCATTATGATAATGTGCAGCTCTTCTTCCCATTAAAAAAAACCCACTAACCTCGAACCCTCTCACTCCTATAAATCTCCACAGAGGAGACTAAGATAGAACAGAAGACAGAGAGAAGGGGGAGATTTGGAAAGCGGGACGGTCTGAATCTGCCTGCATCAACTCTCTACTGACATCCAGTCTGGCATGATGTTTGTTCTTGAGGCAAAAGAGCGTCCGGCCACCGGCCAGCAGCGCATACCAAACACAAAGCCCAAGGCCGCGGTGCGTTCTCTCCTCTCCAGCTTCCCTCACTCCCTTCTCTGCCGGAAAACGGATAAGGGAAGAGAAGGAGCGACGGAAACCATGCCCTGTGCAGGAGTGCTGGGAATAAGAGGGAAGACCACCGTTGAGCCTGATGCAAACCTTTTCGACTGGGAACTTTCTAGTGGCTAAGTGCATCGAAGAATTTTATGATAAAATAAGTTCTCCAGTACATCACAAAAGTTCCCTTCAGTTTTTAATTGTTAATTCATATTATTATTTTAAAGAACTTTATAATTTCATCTTAAATTACGATAAACTGTCTTAAAACAGCTCATGTTACTTAAAGTTGAAACTTGCATTCTTAGGAAATGTATAAGAACTGATAAAAGTATAAATTGAACACAAATGTGGTTTGGATAAAATCATCTGCCAAATGCATAAATGGAATGGAAATATAAGTGACTGTTTCCTGCTTAAGTGTTGTGCATATCATTTCATCCTTAGATCTGGTTTTATTAAGCAAACCACATAGTTGCTGTGCAATTATGCCTGCAGAGGTCACTTGTATGTTTTATACCTTTAGTGATTGTTATGCAAACTATTTGTCATTCGTCAATTCCAGCACAGTACGTCTATCTTGACTATACTCTTTAGTGTTGATCAGTAGCATATTTTGTCCATCCGCAAAATACTTGCTAATAGAACAATGGGGGGAAAAGAGAACACTCTTATTTACTATTTATAGTTATGTATTAATCAATTTTTCATCAATATTTAACCTTCACTATTAACCACAACAAATTAAAATATTTGTCGTTTTGAGAACTGTCATTTTCTAAAAAGAAAACATGCTTTAAATTACAAGAATTCACTTTTTTTGGCAGACCTTTATAAAATAGAAATAACATTAACAGAAGTAACATTAAATTTTGCTCAAACATATGCTTAGTAAATCCAGAGAAACAGCATCCTCTCTCTCTATTGTATCATATATATTGTATACAATACCTAATCCCTCCTGCTGTATTTCACAAGACCTCTTAAAAAAAAGTCCTGCAATTTCAAAAAGAAAGTATAAAAGAAATCAAAGAGTAATTCACAGAATGCACTGTTTATTTGAAAGTGAATAAAGGGAAACCATAAGAAGCCTCTGTGGCACAATCTGCCTGTTATTAAAAGAAATCCTGCTGGCAGCCTACAGCCGACTCACTCAAGTTTCAATAGTTAAAATAACACAAAAATAGACATATTACTAATGGACAGACCTGTGGCTTTGACACAAAATAAAAAAATTACAACAGCTTTGTGAGGAAAACTTGCATATGAACCACCATTGACTGAAGTCACAATGTCACAGCTCAGCTCACTGACAGTATTGCTGACTTTTGGAACAAATTTCAATTCCCAGCAGGTTTAGTGGTTCACCATCTTTGGAAAATATCAACTTGCATAAATTTGGGTCATTCTGCAGTTCAGCATTAATAGGGCTCATTCAGTGAATCATAAGTGAACTATTTCATAGGTCTTCCAGCAGTTTTCTGTGCTCTTCTTCATTTTTGTCTCATGCATTAACAAAATCTATAAAAAAATCGATTCTATTAAATGACATCATTAGATTCAGTACAATATTTAACATTTTATTTAAAAAGTTTCTAGATTGTACAATATACTGACAAATTATTTGAATATGAATATTTATCACACTTTTAAATGGCCATTGTCTACTAGAAACATTTTACACTCAAAATATTTTAAACTCAAATATTTAGGTCTAAATTGGAGATGCATGCATTTGAAATGCATTTAAAATGTTTATAATTAAAATTAGAATATAACGTTTAAAATTAGAATTACAGTTAAAATAAATAATGCAAGTTCTTAATGCATGTTTATAATCTATGCATGAATTCACATTATGTAGGTTAAAGCATGTTTTAAGTGCACAATAACCAAGTTAATATATGCATCATCAACCAATCAAGTCAGCTTCTCTCAGTATTACACGTGAATGGACCGTTGCTTGTTCCAAAGCTAATCACGTTACCCATGTTCATATTTTTTCAAAATAACATAAATGTGTTTTCACAATAAACATATTAATGCAGACCCTTAGCAATGAGGATAATGCATACTGAAAATATGACTAAACCTATTTTAACGTGGAAAAAAACACAGGCTTGGTTGTATGAGGGTTAAACTCTTCAACTCATGTCAAATGACAGTGAATGTGAAATGATGTTCTGCATACTTTCATTAGTAAGCCTGCTTACGTCAACAGTGCACGCGTAAACATGGACTGTAAGAGAGCGCGCGCTGAATGAAATGAAATACTGCAATGCGTTTGACAATTGAAAGTTTACGAACATCGTCACAAAGAAAAAACGACGAACCCACCTGTTGCAGCTGATGCCAGCAGATGCTCTACTGTAAAGCTTGCTTTCTGAGTCGAAAAGTATCCCAAACGAGAACTGAATTGCTTGATTTGATCGCTAAAAGGTGAAGGATGTCCGCGTTATGAGGATCGGACAGGACGTATGTTAAAAGTGTGCTCTGCTCCTTCTGTCACTGAGCGCTGTACTTATTAGAGGGTGAACGACGTCACTGACCACACCCGCCCGAATCACCTCCTCCTCCATTAACATCTGCTGGAGCTCACTGTTTACCAGGCATTATGATAAACACTTAAAGTGGTAGTTCACCCAAAATGTAACAAAGGGCATCATTTATTCAATCTCAGGTTGCTCAAAACCTTTAGATGAGCATAAAAGATTTTTGATGTGAGTGGTAAGCCAAACATTTTATGGTCCATAGTGGAGATCATAATTTAGCCCATTTTGTGCTAAATTGAAAATTGAAAATCCAGTTGAAATTATGAAATTGAAATTATGACTTACAAATCAAAATTATTAACTTTAACCGTCATTATGACTTGTCAAAATGATAATTTACCAAGTTGAACTCATGAATTATTATAAGGAAAATTTTGACATGTCAAAAACAATATATATATATATAT
>CAIGQW010015581.1:2789245-2802272 GCA_903798125.1 Danio choprae | reverse complement strand
ACACACACACACACACACACACACACACACACACACACACACACAGGATAGTACAGATCTTTTCTCCTAATTCACTTTCCCTATTTGAACTCATTAATCAAACACACCAGTACACCCAATCCTCTGTGATTTAGGTTGTGGTGAGGCAAAGCTTTCCACACACCGCTGTAGTTACTCAAACTCGACCAAGTTACAACTGTCAAAAGTGATACACTGTTGATACAAAAAATGCGCAGTTTTAGCACAATCTACAAACGCTTCATCCAATAAAAACAGACCAGTCATTTTATATGTAACTGAAAGAAAAGCAGCCTATCTTCTTTTAAAAAAAAGTCAAAAGTGGTTTAACGTAATAGCCAACAGCATAGTGGGAGAAGAGCTAAACAAAAGCACATTTAGCCACACAAAGATGGAAACAAACAAATATTTTAAGCGGTGAAGAGGGTCTGATGTTGTTGGCCTATTTCCAGTGATAGTTTTTGGACCTCAGGGAATGGAAGTGAATGGGGGTAATTGTTGCCCTTTAACGCGGTCTCACAATGCTCTGTAATGGCTCTGCAAATGTGGCGAGGTAGAGTCATCGCCGCAGGTGTCCAGGGCTTTAAGCAGAAGCAAAGATGAAATGCTTTTCTGCTACTTTTGCTGTGCACCTGCATTCAGGATGTTAGATAAGCAGGCATGGAGCCCGCTGAGATGATTGCCCCTGTTACCCCTGCATCTCCAGGCCAGCTTTTAGAGTTCTGGAAGTACGTTTGTGATTACAGTTGCCAAGCCACCAACGGGAGCCTAGCGTATTTGCTGTATTCCACATCGTGAATAATCACAAAACACCTTTGACCACCTCACATGCTCTGAAAGGGATTTGCAACAGGCTTCCAACATGGAAGTTAGCTATAGCATGTTATGCTATGGGGGTGATGGGTGCTTTATTTTGATTGGTTGACTTGTGGAAAGTAGTTCCGAGCAAGTGAATACTGTACATATATTAAACAATGCTGACAAATGCAACATTTTCTTTCTTTCATGCACACAGAAAATAGATGTGTGTTGTCAGCTCTGCCCTGACTTTATAAATAAACTAGTTTTCAGATTGAAAAGATGCATGACACTTCTTATATGTACAGTAGAGACATTGCTGTTTTTGAAGTGATTAAACTTGTAGTTTTGTTATTGCCAGACACACATTACACTACTTCACATTATTCATAAATCCATAATCTCTTTAGTAACTACATTTCCATCCAGACATGCAAATCATTTTTTGTGCAAACCTGGAATATCCATATAAAACATTTGTGAAACATTTAATTCATTCATTTTCCTTCGGCTTAGTCTCTATTTATCAGGGGTCGCCACAGCGGAATTAACCACCAACTATTCCGGCATATGTTTTACGGAGCGGATGCCCTTCCAGCTGCAACCCAGTACTGGGAAACACCCATACGTTCTCACATTCACTCATCCACTATAGCTAATTTAGTTTATTCAATTCACCTATAGCGCATGTCTTTGGACTGTGGGGGAAACTGGAGCACCCGGAGGAAACCCATGCAAACATGGGGAGGACATGCAAACTCCACACAGAAATGCCAACTGGCCCAGCCGGGACTCGAACCAGTGACATTCTTTCTGTGAGGTGACAGTGCTAACCACTGAGCCACCGCCTCAGAAGACAAGAACAAAACTCAATGAATGCAGTCATAAGTGGTTTTAAGAATAGTAAGACCACTCTTCGAGAGTGCAGCCGCTCAACCGTTCTGGGATGTAATAACACTGAACCACGTTGATGATGGACTTTGGCTAGGGCATTTTACAATGACCAATTTGAGATGTTGTGCAGTGCGGTCCGTCCGCTGGTTTGTCATTAATGCAGATCACCAAAGTGCATTATAAATTTGGCTTTGTGTTCATGCTAAAACAAAATTAAATCTTTGACTTTTATATATGCATACTGGAAGTTATTCGATTCCATCATAGTTTGTGGATGTTTTATCGGATAATAAGGCCATCCTCAGTTGTGCACATCAGTTGTTTTTTTACATTTATAGAGAGGGAAATGGAGAGAGGTAGATGGAGATAGAGAGGTAAATGGACGGCCACATCATATTGGAATGTTCCTGTTTTCTCTAGTAAAAACATTATAGCATATAAAAAAAAATGTCTGAAAGCATCAATCCATTGTTTCCATCCAATGAGTCAAAGAGAACAAAATAATCACTTCCTGATAAACTGGCACCAAATGTCAAAAATAAATGTTGGAATTTTTCTTATAAATAAATGACTTGGGCCTCAGAAGACAAAGACAAAACTCAAGAAAGAAAGATGGAAAGACGGATTATAGCATACTGTAAAAGAGAAATATGTTAAATTCTCACACCATAAACAAATTATTAGAAACCACTCTGCAACAGTGTTGTCTATTTTGACACAGATATTAATTAGTATGTAATAACATTATAATAACAACCATTTTTAATATTTAAATAACAAATCATCATATTGCAATTATTTCCGAAGAATCAAGTGTCACTGAAAACTACAGTAATGACACAGAAAATTCATCTTTGCCCTCACAGGATTTTTATTATTAATTTAAATAATTAAAGTGACATTTGATTTTACATTCAGTATCCTCATTTTTTTCCCAAACTAAACTAATTATGTGATTCTACTGAATTTCATACCGACAATTGCACCATGCAGTGTTAAAAGGTACATGCTTCTAGTGTTCAAAGTGATGGCATTAATATTTCAATTATTAAAACATATAGCTGGCAACTAAACATCAGTGCATGCCTAGATAAGCATAGTTAGCTACACCTGAGCTTCTGCTCCATTGTGTCCTGTGCTCTAGTAATCTTCAAGAAGAGCGTACGCACCTCATGCTCTCTCCTCTTCAGATCTCATTATTACAGCAAGAAATGGGTCCCGCTGATGAAATGAGATGGAAGAATAAGGAAAAGATTGGGCCAGCTAGAGTAACAGTGGTGTATCTAATCGAGACAGGTCTGCTTCAGTAATAATCACCATTCACTGATGGAGACATCTTCCCTGTCTTTGAGGACTATTTCAATAATCACCATCATGAACTCTGTAGAAAGGTGGAAAAAATGGATAAAAAAGGGGGAATTAGCTCTGTAATACAGCGAACATCACAAAATTCAGTTTGCCTGCCTATCAAAAACAATATTTACACCCATATGCAGGTGTGATATACAATAGTTCAATAAACAAAATGTTTTCAGGCATTATAAAACAGTATATAAGGCGCTGACTGGTCAATAGTATTGGGTAGCTAGCCTATCAGACTGACCACAAAAGGTCTGGACTCCATCACAGTTTTCATTGGCCAAGGATCACCAAAGATGACCGAGTTGTAACCAATCAAAGTTAATTTTGTGTCATGTTTTTGGGGTATGAAGAGCTAGAAAATGTTTCTGCATTAACAAACTGGCCGATATGTATCACACACTCAAGCAGAACCCAATCTTGAGTAGGCTTTTTTATGATAACGGTGCCAAACTGAAACGTTTATAATGATTCTGATGCTTAAAAGAAACCTGAAACAATCATTAAATACAACCACAAAACAGAGTTGAATGACATTCAAGAATAGCTTATTGAAAAAGGGTTTAAATTTTAAATTGTGGTGAGCGTTGGTGATGCAGTTTGAACTTACGTTTTGAAGTTTAACCACAGATGTTCAACTAGGTTTGTGTTAAGCCGAGGCATTCACAGAAATTCATCTTCATGGTCATTGAACCGTTCATGCTGATTCTTGCCGTCTGGCATGGTGCATTATCCTGGTGCCACGAATGGGTTCACTTGGTCTGTAACAATATTCAGACGCCTGACAGCTGTCAGGGATTGTGCTGTTGGAGAACAAGTTTAATATGTCTGAAGAAAACATTGGCCACAGCATAATAGGGTTAGGTACAGCATGTCGCCCAACAGTGTTGTTGTACCAGTCTGATGGTTATCACTCTATTTGCACTTTGTACTGTAGTTGATATGATATAATCTTGATTTGACAGGAATCTTGATTTGTCAGACCAGGCCACTTTCTACATTCCAATCTTGATAATATTTGGCCCATTTGATCAGCTACACAGGCTTTTTTCACAGAACTGTGTGCTGTGACACACTGCCCTGGTCACCACTGTAGTAACTGCTGGTGATGTTGCTGTCTGATCTAGTACAGCTGATTTTCCTCACTTTTAACAAAAATTCCTGTGCAGTCTCTCCATTACACTTCTTTAGATATAGTGAAGTGATTATAATTGTTTCTATGTGCTTTTGATGGAATGAAATGCTTGCTTTCTCTATAGGCAAGTGTCAGCCATTTAACATCTGAATGCCAGTTTTATTTGAGCTCCTTCAGATGAGTCACGTTACACCTATAGCATTCCTTTGCCATTTACTGTTAATGTGAAGGATTGTATTTCTGTCAGAATGGTATTATTTAATGCTTCAAAAAAGGTAAAATATAATGTATATTTGGCTTTAATATCTGTATGGTCTGGTAACCGTTTTATAAAAGTCATTGCTCTGCTGCATAGCTGCATAAGTGCTCATCCACATTATAAACTTTGATCCATAGCAAAGATACACTGTAAAAAAAGTGCAGGGTTCCATACAATCGATTTGTGTTGGGATAACATGAAAGAATGAAGTCAACTTATTAGTTTTTAAAAATTGAAGTGGACTGAACATAAACAATTAAGTTGCAATTTAAACAAATGGCAAACAATTTTTTTGTGTGTAAAAAAAAAAGCAGACAAAAAGACAAAGGTACCAGACTGTGAACTTAATGACTTCAATCAGGGACAGAACTAAAATTTCTATGACACATTGCAATTATCAAAAACAAACCATATCAAAAATAATTTATTGTAACTGTATGCAAAATATGCATAAATAACCAAAAGCATAGTGAGCCCAACTTAATAACGTCATTCGCAGTGTTTCTTGTGAGTTGCCAGAGCAAAAGATCTGTTTTGCTCTCTGCAATATTCTGATTGATGGAATGTTCTGTGTATCACAGATAATGTATTTTTCTGCATATACTGTATAAAATGCAGTATTAAACATGGTAGTTTCATAAATAAGTTCAATTAATATATCTGTTTATACTAATAGAGCTTATTTATGAAACTTTCATGTTTCAGCAAGACCATATACAATCAATGAACATCCTTGAAGCTCAAAATAGTTCTGCCTTGAAAAGGTCATCTCTTATTGCTGAAAATCAATTTTCAAAAAACTATGGGCAAGAACAGACAAGCAGAGACAATACAGTCTTAGTGCTATGAATGCCACTGGACCAAATGAATCTGAACCACTTGTTAACAACCAGTTAGTGTTACTAGTAATCAACTAGTTATTATTCAGTAAATATTTAGTTTCACTTTGGGAAAATATTATTGCAAAAATAATGCAAAACACAATGTTTAGAGGCATGTTTAGGACAGCATTTATTGCTTCTCCGGTTACACATTACAACAAGGTTTCATTAGTAATTGTTAGTTAATGTATTTACTAACATGAACTAATAATAAACAATACATGTACAGCATTTATTAATAATAGTTCAACGTTTGCGGATGCATTATTAAAATCCAATTTCATGCTTGTTAACATTAGTTAATGCACTGTGAGTTAACATAAACTAACAATAAACACTTTATTTCCATTACATAATACTGTAATAAATGTATTGTTTATTACATTACCATTAAGCAATACTACCTTGTTGTATAATGTTACAACTTTTCCTAATACAGACTGAAAATGGTAAGTGACATTTATGTGGCAGCAGAAACTCTACAGTCAATTTTCCTGTTGGCACAAGAGTCAAAACACAAAATTGCAGAGTCAGGGTGAGAAAATGCCAGTGGGCAGAAAAACACCTTCCTTAAATAAACGTGCAGCGAATGTGCCACAACATCAACAACTTCCTCTCTCACTTCTACAAAGCGCCACGTTGACCTCCGATGCCCTCGTGGGTCATCTTGAACCAGCTGGCATTGGTATGACCCTGGCGACACAAGTCAGGAGGTTTTAATTCCTCGTTCACGAGGCCCTGTGTTACTGAACCAATGTTCTTTACTGCTGTTTGTGCCAGTGGGTCTGGGATGTTCCCCTTATTTACAAATCAATTGCTCTCTGGAAGCCGATACTTCTTCTTTTCTGGTCAGCTGTTTTCCGGCTCCGGGGCTCTTGTGACCTGTGCAGCAGATGGCTGAGATCAAATGATGGTGGGATACAGATTTGTTGCAGAGTGTTGCAGAGAAAATACACAAAAGTCTAATTACACAGTAGCTGTAATTCTCAGTTAAACGGGTGTTGGTACCAACAAAATCTTAAACTCTCTTGATTAATTTAGATTGTATTCTGATTATGACAAAAAAACATCAACATCAGTATTCATTTCTATTATGGTGTGAAGCTACTGTATATGTGTTTGAAGACAGTTTGACACAAAGGCGTGGTCTGATTTTCACACCATACATTTCTAGCAAGAATGATTTATACATAGCTTTGATTTAAAATAAAATATAGGCAACACATAAAGAATCTGTCTGAATATCTGTAGAGAAACTCATTTATATCTAGAATATTAAAAATATACACATACAGCAGGGAAAATCAGTATTAAACATGTCACGATTTTTCTCAGAAAACATATTTCTGTTGATTATCCCCGGATGTTGGTAACACTCAAAGAAATCCATATATGCAAAGAAAACAAATGTAATTAGTTTACAAAATAGTTTACAAAATAATGCATAATAAAATGAAATGACGCAGGGAAAAAGTATGGAACACACAAAGAAAGGGAGGTGTAGAAAGACAGTGAAAGCCCAGACAGCAGCTCAAATCTCTCAGTAGTTATTCAGCAATCCTCTGCCCTTCGTCATTGTAAATATAAAACTTTTACTGCCTCAGTCCAACATCTACATAAGCAGGATGATGAAGATGAAACCAGAGAGGACATTTCACCAAGACAATGATCCAAAACACAGTCAAGAAAACTCTCAAACACTTTCAGAGAAAGAAAATCAAGCTGTAGAATGGCCCAGCCAATCACTCGACTTGAATCCAATATAAAATTAAAATTAAAGATCAGATTTGATAGACAAGACCCACAGACAGACGAGACTCTGTTAAAGTCTGTTAAAAAACTCACACCTGAGCAATTTATGTGACTTCAATCTCCATATGAGAGGCGTCTTTTAAGCTGTCATCACCAACAAAGCCTTTTTTATAAAGTATTAAATACGTTTCAGTAGTTCAGTACTTTCTCCTTGTGTCATTTCATTGTTATTACACATAACTCATTATTCTGATTTTCTATTTTTATTTATTTATTTATTTTAAATGTTTTTATTGTTTGGGTTTTTAACAAAGTCTGGTTCAATTCCATGTCAACAGCTCCTTTGGAAATATTATTCCCAGAAAAACAACATGTTGTGTTCAATACTTATTTTCCCTGCTGTATATATTTAAAAAAAATAACTAATTAAAACATGCATGTCAGATGTTAAAAGTCTGATTATCAATAGAAAAAAACTGAAATAAAAGCAGATTTGTCTCATTTTAAATAAAAACCAGAGAAGTAAATCCAGAAATGTTCTTTCACTATAGTTAAATGTTCAATGATATCTTCAAAATATTTTTCAATTTTGGGACATTAATTATTTATTTATTTATTGTCATATAAGTTTTATTTGGTCATTTAATAAACTTATAATCACCACACAAGTTCCAGGATTCATTTTGTGATACGCACATAAACAAAAGAAAAGAACACCCCAACTCCAGCCAGTAAGTATACAATACAGTGATAGTCAAAACAACTTTTCAGTTACGATACATTGATGTAGGGAATATAATTCCTCATGAAGTGACAGAGGAAAGGGACCCAAATCTTGTGAAACTGTCCAATGTTGCCTTTTAAAAGATATTTGGTTCGTTGCAAGTGCAGAGTAAATTTCAATCCTTCAAGCCATAGTTTAGCAATTGGAGGATTAATGTTTTTCCAGAACAATACTAAAAGCTTTTTGGTTGTTATCAAACAATTCATTCATTCATTCATTCATTTTCATTTCGGCTTAGTCCCTTTATTAATCTGGGGTCGCCACAGCGGAATGAACCGCCAACTTATCCAGCATATGTTTTACACAGCGGATGCCCTTCCAGCTGCAACCCATCTCTGGGAAACATCCATACACACCCATTCACACTCATACACTACGGACAATTTAGCTTACCCAATTCACCTATACCGCATGTTTTTGGACTTGTGGGGGAAACCGGAGCACCCGGAGGAAACCCGCGCCAACACAGGGAGAACATGCAAACTCCACACAGAAATGCCAACTGACCCAGCCGAGGCTTGAACCAGCAACCTTCTTGCTGTGAGGTTATCAAACAATATGTAAGGAATTTCTGTTGTGCACTGCTCAGTGAACACATATAATCAGAATGTTCTAATATCATAAGCACTGGGTCAGGATCCAAGTGTAGATCAAAGACATCTGAAAGCACTTTAAAAACCTCATCCCAGAATCACTGTATTTTATGACAGAAAACAAAACTACGAGCTTAATCGGCTTCTTCTGATTTGCACTTATCACAAGGAACATTTTTTCTCTAGATTGTGTTGACATGGTGACTAGCAAACACAAAACGTTTTGCTATGCTAACTTTCTTGTGTGGAAACGTTTAAACCATGTGTGTTTCAACTAAACCTACATTCATTTGTGCTCACCACTAATATCATCTTTATATAATGTTATATATGGCATTCATAACCGAGCATATCTTCAATTATCACAAAATGATACCATTAAAATAAGACACAAAAATACTGAATTAATTACAATGCCTTTTCAGTATGTTCGTATGTATTGAATGGTATCTTTTCCAGCAGCTTATTACAGTCAATTAAAATGATGGCTCTCTAACTCATTCATTTTATAGAGAATTTTTCACTTTTACTTCAGGAATATGTTGAAATCTGGACTTTACTTGAACTTGTTAAGCTGCTTTGACACAATCTATATTGTAAAAAGCGCTATATAAATAAACTTGAATTGAATTGAATCTGTGAATTGAGATAGAAGCGTCTGAAGTTAAATACAATGAATTATTCAAATCACAGTTTCAGTTTATCAGATTTCACTTGAGAGCTTCTGAAAACAATATTATTACTTTTGACCATGTTTTCATAGGCATGAATAGATTAGATGCTTCTGGTCAAATAAATCCTTTCTGAGAAAAAGGAAAAACCACAGAATTGCAGGTTCATATCTGTGATTAACCGCAGAGTTAGCCCAAACACAACATTCTGAATGATTACTGCATATCATACTGCAGGAACTATGAATGCGCTTAATGGGAAACAGCTCACAAAGAGCGAGAAAAGTAAAAATGGAAAACACAGTAAATCCTTCATGGGAAATGAAGATAGAGAAGGGAACAGAAAAAAAAGAAAAGAAAATGAAGACATTTCTGCAGACCACACAATCCCTGTAGATTTATAGAGATTCCTGCACGCCAGTTGAAACAGACATTCCGGAAGGATTCAAAGCCTTAAACTCAATGATCATCAGCATCTTTTAAGCAGTACTGTGCTCATCAACATCGCCCGCTTTTGAATGTTGTTTTTGTCCTGTTTACCATTATATATTAAAAATAATAATTTAAAAATCAAAAGTAAATACACCCTTGTAAAGTAGAGTGCCTTATTTTCAGAAAAAAATCTAAATGAATCATTCAATTAAAATTAAAAATTATGTTTCTGAGTCCACTGGCAATTTTTTTTGTCTTCTTTCAAACATGAACTCCATTTCATATATTTCTGTAAATAATAATCTAATATCATAACCCCCTGAGTTATTGTCCAAGTATCAGAAAAATGCAGAAGTGTTTTATTTCCTATGTTAGGGCTTTCAATGAGAACATTCATTCATTCATTCATTTTTCTTCGTCTTAGTCTCTATTTCAGAGGTTGCCACAGCGGAATGAAATGCCAACTATTCCGGCATATGTTTTACACAGCGGATGCCCTTCCAGCTGCATCCCAGTACTAGGGAACACCCATACACACTCATTCACACACACACACTCATACACTATGGTCAATTTAGTTCATACAATTCACCTATACCGCATGTCTTTAGACTGTGGGGGAAACCGGAGCACCTGGAGGAAACCCACACGAACACGGGGAGAACATGCAAACTCCACACAGAAATGCCAACTGGCCCAGCCGGGACTCGAACCAGAGACCTTCTTGCTTTGAGGCGA
The DNA here is from genome assembly GCA_903798125.1 of Danio choprae. NCBI lineage: Eukaryota > Metazoa > Chordata > Actinopteri > Cypriniformes > Danionidae > Danio > Danio choprae. The sequence continues at coordinate 2,791,958 of CAIGQW010015581.1, read as the reverse complement.
CAGTGCTAATCACTGAGCTACTGTACTGCAAAAACAATATACCAATGTGAAATTAAAAATAAAATAATACAGATTGTTGATCTTTACTAAAAGTTTACAAAGTATGAGAAGCTACAAACCTGAACAATACAACATATTTTGAGTTTTTTATTTTACCTACACATTATTAGAACCCACTGTTCATTCCACTTCATTATAATGGACAGACATATTTTATGTTTAAACCATTAAATATAATTTTTTTGATTGGATGACAAAAGTTCAACATAATGTACATCAGGCTTTAAATTTTGTGAAATGCTCTTGAAGCAAAAAAACAAAAACATGTTGTGGCCTGACAGGGTTCAGACATTTTGTTGCTTAAGTAAATGTATCTTGATTTAGAAGCATTTACAAATTTGTGCTGGAAAACTTGACAGAAATATTGAAGAAAAACTTTTCTGTCTGTGAGAAAAAACGTTTTAGCTAACATAAAACTTGAATGCCTTAGTCGGATTATCCTCCCATAGTATCCAAAACAAGATAGGCAAGACTAATGACAGTATTTTGTTTTCAAGAACAAATTGTAATTCTGCCTTCACATGCTATTGGAGTTTCCTTGTCAAAATATCAAGAGCTATTGCATTCTCTATTCATTGATGTGGTGCCTATTTACATACATACAAGAACCATTTAAAACATGTTTTAATAAACATTTGTGAAATTCGCATTTATTGGTTGAAATGTTAAGCCAGCTGATTCTGTAGGCCGATGAATGCTTATAAAATTGTCAACAAATGGGATGCAAAAAACAAAACACTTGAATGAAACAGGCACATACAGTAATCAAGAACTCAGAGTGGGAAGTAAAAAGGTAGTAAAAAGCACTGCAAACAAGTAAATAAATAAATAAATAAATAAATAAGTTATTTGTCTCTGAAATGGAAGTATATTTTCAGATGATGTCACTAAGGCCATGTGGTCTATTTGTTTATTTTAACCAATAAATTCTAATTGTTTTACTCTGTGTTGGTTTAAAATTTTAAATTAATGCATGTTAGTTATCAAATTAACCAAAGATAAAAAATGTATGAATTCATTTAATTATTAAATTAAATATTTTTATTCGTTTTATTTATTTAATTATTCATTATTACAAAAATATTAGCAAATAGCAACTGATGTGGTAACATTTAGGAAAGTCATTATTAACTAGTTCTTTATAAGCATCCATTTATTTACCAGCACATTAGCAGACTACTAGTGCTTATAAAGCACACATTAATGCCCTATTCAGCATGAACGCATTTCTAGATATCTTAACAGTACCTGATACCTAAAGTACTACTTATCAATAAGCAGTAATTTCTAAGGGGAAATTTAAAAATTGCTAAAAGAAGTATCTACAAATTCTTGCATTTACTTTAAGCATCTACATCCCAATCAATATATTGTTATGGTAAAACTTTAGTTTAGGTCACAATTCACAATATTAACAAATCATGAACTAACACTATTAGCTTAATAAAATAGCTGTTTATTAATAGTTAGTAAGGTAGAAGTTGGGTTTAGGTTTTGGGTAAGATTCGGGATGCAGAATAAGATTATATTTTATAACTACTAAAGCATAATTAATAACTTAAAAATAGACAGATAATAAGCCAGTAGTTACTAGCATAAATTGTGACCTAAATTAAAATGTTACCATTATGATGAGGATCATTATTATTATCAAAATATAGAGAAATTAAATAGCAATAAAACAAGATAAAATTACGTATTCAAATGAAAAATAGTCATTCATAATTAATACATAAAATGTTTAACACTGGCATCATATTATAAAAGTAAAATAATTTGTAATTCGCATTTTCCCCATCAGTGAACACTGATATGCACAAGCAGATAAGATATTCTGTCTCACACACATTCATTTAATAAAAAAGGTCAGTGCTGGCACATATTTAATGTCACAGCACAACGCATTTATTTATTATACAACACAAGGTATTTATTAGAGCAAAAAATATATAATCAAAAAAGTTGTCAAAGAAGTGGTGTTGACAGACAGGAAAACATGAAGCAATATTGTGAGGCAGGCTTGGGCTCCTCTGAGGGCCTGATTTCTTCCAGCGAGACAGCCGGATTTATTGCCAAGTCGTGCTTCACATTCTCCACTGGTACACGCTGTGACGTGGGAGTAGCTTTTCGATTTGGGAAAAACATTAAAGTCACAGAAACAGATTAATAAATACAATGAAGGCCATAATTTTGAATTTGAAGTCTCAGATTAGGATTTATTATTTACTTTAGACCGAACTAATGGCAGCAAATCAATCTTTGTTTCACATGAGTGGGGAAGAACGTGATAAAGGTCAAGGATGAGGCAGCAGCAGACAGAATTTGGCCTTAGGGAAAGGGACATCCTCATTACACACTCTTATTGGACACTGCTATTGTACTCTTATTGGACACTGCTATTGTACATCCTCATAACACACTTTTTATTAGACACTCATGTTGGAGTTCCTCATAGCACAGTATTGTTGGACATCCTCATACGTATCACTCTTATTGGACGTACTTATAACAATCTTATTGGACACTCAAGCTGGAGATCCTAATAACATACTCTTATTAGACATCTTCAAAACACACTAATATTGGACATCCTTATAACACACTAATATTGGACATCCTCATAACACACTCTTATTGGACATCCTCAAAACAC
>CAIGQW010015581.1:2764442-2789235 GCA_903798125.1 Danio choprae | reverse complement strand
ACATCCTCATAACACACTCTTATTGGACATCCTCATAACACACTCTTTTTGGATATCCTCAAAGCACGCAATTATTAGACATCCTCAAAGCACGCAATTATTAGACATCCTCATAACACACTTTTATTGGACATCCTCATAACATACTCTTATTGGACATCCTCATAGCACACTAATATTGGACATCCTCATAACACACTCTAATTAGACATCCTCATAACACACTAATATTAGACATCCTCATAACACACTCTTATTGGACATCTTCATAACACACTCTTATTGGACATCCTCATAACACACTTTTATTGGACATCCTCATAGCACACTAATATTGGATATTCTCAAACCACACTGTTATTAAACATCCTCATAACACACTCTTACTATATACTCTTATTGGATGTAGTATTGTTTATTTTTTATATCCACTTTTGTGTCTTATATGTAAGGAATCTAAACTCCCGACAATACAATGCTTCTGATTTTACTTCGAACTTGTAATAAACCATACCTTTGTTCTTTCTTTGGACCATGTTCCTTGAATTGTATGGTTTAACAGAAAACTAAATAAAGAATTAAAAAACACACACACTGTTATTGGACACACGTATTGAATGTCCTCATAACAGACTTTTGTCAGACACTTTAATTGGACATCCTCATAGCACACTATTATTTTATGTACTTAAAACATTCTTATTGGATGCACTTATAACACTTATATTGGACACTCATGTTCAAGATCCTAATTGCATACTCTTACTGGACAGTCTTATTGGATGTCCTTAAAACACAAACTTTAGACACACTTATTGGAAGTCCTCATAACACACTCATTGGAAACACTTATTGGACATCCTCATAACACACCATTATTGGACGTTCCTCATAACACACTCTTAAAGGCCACAGTTATTGGACTTCCTTATAAAACACTTTGAGTGAACACACTTACACCTCATAACACACTCAAATTGGACATCCTCATAACACACTCATATTGGAGATCCTCATAATATACTCTTTTTATCCACATTACTCTTGATTCTTCTCAGCTCAGCTAAAATCTAACATGCCATCTTAACGTTGTGGTTTGTATTAAAATGTACAATATTTCCACCAGTTTTGGTGCCAAGTGTATTGAGAGATTTGTGAATGTAAGTGAAGCGATACAACTGATGTAGGTTAGTCATGTGATATTGATAAATAATGTTTCATTCATTCAATGTATGTTCATTATATACGGAACATACTATTTAAAATACTTTTAACAATCATTATATAAATGCAAATTTATAGTAGTAGCACCTACTCAGGCATTATGCAATTTCAAGTCAGCTGAAGTCAGTATTTTTTCATATTTACCAATGAGTGATAACAAAAGTCTGTTTTTAATATTCATGTTTTCTATGTATGTATTTATGTTTGTTTAATTTGTTTGTATAGAGACATTAAAGGCACATTTATACATTTAAATACATACATCACATCACATTTATACTCATTCATATAGCAAATTTAAAGAGAGGGGCTACAGATAACGGTACAGTAGTGAATTATATGCATAGCACGCCATGATACTACATAACAGGTCTAGTCGTGTTTCTGAATTATAATCCGATATTCATTTTGGGTGGACAAAGACAAAGTCTATGCATGCACTTTTTCCACTTATTTTTTGGTTATCTTTACAACCTGTCATTGAGACTGATGAGTTATTATTTAAATAAGCATACACTCTACTGGTTTACTACTGCTGAATCATCACATTCAGATAAACCAACACCTAAATGTCACATGAATTATGGTTTGCTTCACAATTTGGTTGGCAGCCCTTTTCTGTGAACAATGGCCAAAATAAATTATTCGTGGACCAGACTTTATGGCGATGGCACTCACTTGTTCCACCATGTTTTATTATTAATGTAATGCTCATGTTACAAAAATAAGCCAAAACACTGTCAGGACTACCGCAAATTCACACAAATGTGTTATTGAAAAAAAAAAGCGCATCAACATGATATAAGCAAAACTTAAATTGTTGCAGGTAATCATTAATGCATCATTATAAAAAAAAATCTGTAACAAACATTGTGTCCTTTAAAAATTTTCCAAAAGACAAACAAACACAAAACGACATGTTTGAAGAGAACATGTAGATGAGTTGCACAATAGCGCCCTCTTCTGACACCATGTCGTCTACTACATTTAATAACATGCATATTTCATAAAACATATAAACTTTATCTTTCTGACAGACTGTGCCATGAATGTAATATTGTTTTCAATTTGATTGTATCTAACTCGGTTAATTTACTGATCTGCTTGACTGCAGATAACGACTGTAGACATTTCAAAGACATTTTAGATTAAATAATTTCAGATTAAATTATTTATTTACTGTTTCATTTGTTGTGTTCATTTGTTATGCTTTTAAAATCATTCCAAAGATTTATTCATTTATTTTAAAAATAAGTTTAAAATTTCTCCACAGAAGTAGTAAAAAAAAAAAAAAAAAAGTCCACAGATTCTGTCTGGCCCTGCAAGGGGTGACAAACTTAGGACACCCCGTAATTCAGATGCATGTTAGATCCACTTTTATATTCACTCAATGGATGGAATGAACCATCCATTTCTCTTGCAATTGTTTTCCACACAGAGGATGCCTTTGTTTATTATATGTGGATGCTAATCTGAGGATTTATTTTCCAAATTTTAAGAAAAAAGTTTATCGTACATTCCTGCAAAAATGATTGGATCATTACTGCAAATAAAATTGATATAATGTTTTGTAGAATGTATGGTATGTGTGCAACCACAAAATGTATGTGTGTGAACTAAAACATGTACTCAGCTTCAGCTAATTGTTATTTAGTAACTAGGTCATTTTTTCCCCACTCAATTTCCCTCTTTGAAATATTACTTGAACAGTTAATAGCAGTAATTTGTAAGTCCAGACCACAAAAGCAGTCATAAGTGAACTTTTTTTTTGTTTTGTTTTTTTAATTGAGGTTTATGCCATCCGAATATAGATATATGTAATCTTAAAGAGTAGTAAATAAGCTTTCCATTTGTATTGTGTTTTTAGGATAGGGCAATATATGGTCATGATACAACTGTTTAAAAATCTCAAATTTGAAGGAGCTAAAAAATCCAAATATGAATAAAATTGCCTTTAAAGGTATACAAATTAAGTTGTTAGCAATACACACCCCAATCATAAAGTTTTCCATATGTTTACAGTAGGAATTTTACAAAAATTCTTCATGGAACCTGATCTTTATTTAATATTGACTTTTTTTGGCATAAAAGACAAATCAATAATTTTGACCAATACAATTTATTTTTTGGCTACATTTGTACCTGTGCAACATACTGTAAGACTAGTTTTGTGGTCCAGAGTCACGTGACTTCAATGTTTAAAAAGTTCTGCACTCTCTGCATGAACTGAAGAGGGCATCAACACACAACAAACAGCTCAGTTCACCAGCAGTGTCTCTCTTCCAACAAATTTAGTTTCAAATCTGGGACATGCGTCCTCTGGGAGCAACTTTACAAAAAGTTCTTAGCAAATAAATGTGAGAAGAAACCAGACATTTAATCAACCCCACCGCCTACACTAAATACAATTAAACTATTATGCTAATTATCCTACACTACATTATCTACCTACAAAAGTTTGTGATCATTGAGATTGTGTATTTGAAAACAAAACAAAACAAAATACAATTAAATAAAATAGTAACATTTGTAAATATTATTTTTAGCAGTGAAATTATATATTTTTTTCTCTTAGTTATTTATGTACCTGAAAGCTACATTTTCAGCACATGATTCTTCAGAAATCATTTTAATTGGCTGATTTGCTGCTCTATTATGATTCATTATCACTGTTGCTTTGTCATAAATGACTAACATCCTTGACTGTTATAGATTGTTTAAAACAGAAATTTGAAAATAACATTACCCTTTTGAACTAACCATTTTTTAAATTATACTTTTGAAAGGTTAGTAAGCACCACAACCATTTTTAACATTAATACAAATAAGAAATGAATTGAGCAAAAAAATTAAAAAATAATTGCTGAAGCATTACGTGATACACAAGACTAAAGTATTAATGTTGAAAATTCATTCATTCATTCATTTTCTTTTCTGCTTAGTCCCTTAATTAATCTGGGGTTGCCACAGCGGAATGAACCGCCAACTTATCCAGCATATGTTTTACGCAGCGGATGCCTTTCCAGCTGCAACCCATCACTGGGAAACATCCATACACACTCATACACTACGGACAATTTAGATTACCCAATTCACCTATAGCACACGTTTTTGGACTTGTGGGGGAAACCGGAGCACCTGGAGGAAACCCACACAAACACGGGGAGAACATGCAAACTCCACACAGAAATGCCAACTGACCCAGCCGAGGCTCGAACCAGCGACCTTCTTGCTGTGAGGCAAATGTGCTACCCACTGCGCTACCATGCTGCTCTAATGTTGAAAATTACATCATAAAATATATTAAAATAGAAAACAGTTATTGTGAATTCAAATAATATTCACAGTTTTATTCCTTTTATTTACATTTTTATCTAATAAATTGTGCCTTGGTGAGCAGAGTAAAAAAGAGTAAATATTAATTAGTAGATTAATGTTTCCTCCGCATCTTATCAGTTATCAGTAAAGCAGTAGCAGGTAAGCATGTTTTCTCAACCCGAGGGCATACAGAACTGTACTGTATTTGCTGAGTGAATGGAGACTCAAATGGAGCCATCGGGTGTTTTCTGGCTCCTGTAGAGACAGGCCAGGCTGATGTGAGAGAGAGAGAAAGAGATAGAAAGAGAGAGAGACAGAGGGTGTGCCAACACATTGCCTACACGCCCTGCACAGGACCGGCACGCGTCAGCTCCACCGCAGCTGCTGCGCCCTCACCGTCATCCACTAAACCACAGGTCTTGAGGCTCAGGCTTGCCTTCTGATCGCTTTACTTTCTACCTTGACATGACTAACATATACTTGAAGAAAGCAAACACAATTGGCTGGGTATTTAACTGAGTGGCACCACAGTTTCTGAGGCTTAATAAGAAGCACATGGTGGTAAATCTTGAGTTTAAGTGCTTCTTTTGCTGTGGTATGACTATCTATCTATATATACAGTGGTATAGCAGCCATTGGCGCTGTAGTCTGGCTCCATCAGTGCTATAAAAATTACATGAAACACTTTGAGTTCACCCAAAAATGAAAATAAGTGACACACAAAGGAAAATATTGCAAAGAACTTTTTTTGGGGTCATTTTTCGTTGACATTTTTAAGGTCAATGGAGCTTTAAATCGCGACTAAGAACAGTTTGAGTCAAAAAAGACTGGAATACTTGGTCACACTTTACGATAAAGTTGAAATTTGTTAACATTACTTTACTACAGTTACCATGAACTAAACATGAAAATACGGATACTTTGAAAGCATTTATTAATCTTAATTGCTTTAATTTTAATATTATTCATTCATTTTCTTTTCAGCTTAGTCCCTTTATTAATCAGGGGTCACCACAGCGGAATGAACCGTCAACTTATCCAGCATATGTTTTGATGCAGCGGATGCCCTTTCCGCCACAACCCAACAATGGGAAACACCCATACACTCTTGCATTCACACACATACACTACGGCCAATTTAGCTTATTCAATTCACCTATACCGCATGTCTTTGGACTGTTGGGGGAAACCAGAGCACCTGGAGGAAACCCACATGAACACAGGAAGAACATGCAAAATCCACCCAGAAATGCCAACTTACCCAGCCGGGACTCGAAGCAGCGACCTTCTTGCTGTGAAGTGATTGTGCTACCCAATGCGCCACCGTGACGCCCATTTTAACATTCTTTAAACAAAATATATAAACTTTTCAATAAGCCCCAGTTTATTACCATTAGTTATTTTATATTTATAACACTGTAAAAAATTATATGATCAAAAAGTCATGACAATGTATGTTTTTTGTGTTACTTATGCTACAGTTAATCTGGTTTCAACTTTATCTATTTATTTTTTTAAGTTATGCAAACTTTAACTCAATGTTTTAAGTCAGTTTTAAGTCAATTGATGCAAGTTGCAATTACTTGTTAATAGATTCAACTTTTAAGGAAGCAACTTTTTTTTACTGTGCATGACCTCAAAATTTAAATAATTTAAAAGCATTTATTATTCATTCATTTTCATTTCGGCTTAGTCCCTTTATTAATCTGGGGTCACCACAGCGGAATGAACTTATCCAGCATATGTTTTACGCAGCGGAAGCCCTTCCAGCTGCAACCCATCTCTGGGAAACATCCATACACACTCATACACTACGGACAATTAAGTCTACCCAATTCACCTATACCGCATGTCTTTGGACTTGTGGGGGAAACCGGAGCACCCGGAGGAAACCCACGCCAACACAGGGAGAACATGCAAACTCCACACAGAAACGCCAACTGACCCAGCCGGGGCTAAGCATTTATTAATCAGAATTAATGTTAAATTAAGCATTTACTAACCAGGATTATTTTATAATAAACTAAAAAAGTGTTACTTGGGATAAAACAAATGGTAGGTGAAATTAAATTAAATAAATAAAACTTAACAGTATTGGAAATTTACAATAATATGTCAAGTAACTCTCATTAGGGGTATTAGTGGACTGTTAAGTTAGGAACAGAGTTACTTATAAGTTGACATCAAAATCACCAAAAGCAAAGTGTTTCCATGTTACCAAAATATCTCTCTTTTTGTGTTCCACAGAAGGTTTACATCAACACGAGGGTAACTACATGATGACAGAACGTTCATTTAAGGGTGAACTGTCTCTTTAAAAGCAGCATTTCATCAATATCTTCTTACACTCATAAACAGTAATTGGTTTTCAAAGAGCCTCGTCCTGCTTGTAGAGAGCTCTTGATGGATGAGCAATTTGAAGACAGCTCACATAAAGAACTGAAGACTCACTTCATCATTACTAATGTCTGGGTGAATGCAGAGGCCTTATCTGCTTTAAAATCCAATGATAAGAGCAAAGGATCACGCTGTCGTTACTCTCTTTCCTAATCGCTGCTCATATACTGGCATCACTCTCTCTTTACAGGCCAGGCATGCCTTTGCACGATTTCACCATCAGCATTTCTACAATACTCCACCCGAGAGGAATTATATTGCCTCTGAGGGATAAAAATCAAACTCGAGCTTTGTTGCATAAGTGCCATGTTTTTCAGCAGCTACAAAATTCATGGCATCCAATGGGCCATGATAAAGCATAATGTGGAGCATGAATGATTTAGTGTTTTCTCTATGGGTACACTAGACTGTGTCCCAAGCATAGAGGTGATCGTGTAACTGGAGAGTGTCTGAGATCCTGAAATGTGCCCTTAAGCAAGGAGCTCTTAAGGGACCGTGCCTGCAATCTGCAAACTGTCGTTTTGGATGGAAACATCTGCTAAATGGTTGTGGAAACCTGCAGTGGCAGGGATAAATGATTTAGTAGTTTCATGCCTCAGTAGACAAGTTATATATGTCACATGTTCTACATGGTACATTGGACATATAGGTAAATGCAGAGAAAACCTGGGAGACAAGATAAAGCGGGAATTGGCCTATAAAGATTTTGAAATAATTGGTAAATAAAGCATATTTCATAAAAGTTGATTACATGATACTTATTGTTTTGTGTATGCGTATTAATACATACATATATATTATATACATATATATATATATATATATATTCATTCATTTTCATTTCGGCTTAGTCCCTTTATTAATCTGGGGTCGCCACAGCGGAATGAACCGCCAACTTATCCAGCATATGTTTTACGCAGCGGATGCCCTTCCAGCTGCAACCCATCTCTGGGAAACATCCATACACACCCATTCACACTCATACACTATGGACAATTTAGCTTACCCAATTCACCTGTACCGCATGTCTTTGGACTTGTGGGGGAAACCGGAGCACCCGGAGGAAACCCACGCAAACACGGGGAGAACATGCAAACTCCACACAGAAATGCCAACTGACCCAGCAGAGGCTCGAACCAAAAAAGAAAAAGAAATTTACTTCAGCAAATGTTTGAAAAAAGTACTGGATGTTTCCCAGTGCTGTGTTGCAGCTGGAAGGCCATCCCTCACATAAAACATATGAGTAATTGGCGGTTCATTCCGCTGTGACGAACTCTGATAATTCTGTGACTAAGCCAAATGATAGTGAGTGATTACTTAATTGAAATAATTTTAAAATGTGAGCTAAGTGAAATGTGAATTTTAATCCAAATAAAGCACATAATAGTTTTTAAAAGTAAATATTTTACCTAATATAATATTTACGTGAATAGAACATTCGTTCAAACATCAGAACACATTCGGTTTTGACACTGAAAAGATATAGTAGTTTCTGTTTTTAGAAAGTTTTTAAAAGCATTCTTTGTTGTTTTTGAAGTTATGTCAGTGTCAAGAAAAAGGTAAATATATTTAGCCTTTTCCTCACATCTCACTCACCTTTGGGACATTAATATGTATGTCTATTGACAAATACATGGTTTCACAAATCTGGATGGTTTCTGAGCCATCAAATAAATGTAATTTACATTCATTCCATTGGGGATACTATTGGTTATCATTAGATTATATGTTGTTTATTCATTCATTATTATGTTACTATTTATTTCATATAATCATATATTTAAATATGGTTTCTTCTTTGTACACATTTGTTATGTATTTATTTAACTTCCTGTTGACCAATTAACAGGTTTTTATTGTATTGTTTTTGCAATCCTTTATCATTAAAATTAATAACATCATTCCTGGAGATTGCAGAAAGGGGGAACTTCTATTACATCAGTAGATTTGTATCTTTTTATATTATATAAATCATGTCATTGTATTACTTCTTTTTACTTCCCGGACATCCTATTAATCACTGACTCAATGAGTAAACATGAAAATACAGGCCTCGACAATCCCGCACAACTCCCTAAAATTCCTTACTGAATCTCCAACAACACAGAAAATAGGCAATCAAACTTTTATTTGATTTAGAAGAATGAGAGCTGTATAAAGGAAGGGCTTATGAGCGGTGAATAGACATCTACACCCTACCTGAATGTGCTTCTGCGTGCCAAGATGTTGCCCAAAAACAAGTAAACACCTCTTACCTCACACACACTGATTGGCTCTAAAAGTGAAAGCTGGGTTCCTACGATTTCTATCATACTTGTGGAAGTTGAACAAATACTTACATAAGAGCCTATAGATCTTCATTTGTCACTTGAAATGCAAGCAATCACCATGCCAACTGAGCCTCGACTGAGATGTATTAATGGTTTCAAGGTTTCATTCAAGCATTTATGATCCAGTTCACAAGAAAGAGTGAACTCAACCCTGAATTGTCATAAGTGCTACATGACACACAAGCCTCAAAGAATGAGCGTCTAACTTTCACTTTGCTTTCTTTGAACGCATGCGCTCTTAAAAGAGTACCCATGGAAATCGACAAATATCATGCCACTGCTTGCAGGTGAAGATCGTTTGCTCAAAGTAATCTATTTCCTCAGAAACTTGTCTATGTGAGGATCGACAGGCACATGTTTACAATCTCTTCAGCATCAAAGGCAATTATACAGCTATGCCAGCAATGTTTTTTAGTCTGAGAGTGGCACTCCTTTGCCGATTCGAAACCTCTGCGTTTTTGAGGGATGTCTGGTTAAATCTCCTGAGGCTCTCTGAGTGAGTCTGCATAATCAAGCATCCCACACACATTTCAAGCAGAATCCCAGCAAGACCATCTACTTGAGTTTGATGACTGCTATAAGCTATGAAAACAGTGTTTCGTAGAACTTAAAGGAATATTTAAGGATATAAATGAATATTATATAAAGGAAATTTGCACGTAGCTTGTCCCTATTATGATTTTTCAGATATCATCTTTTATGCACAGTACATTAGCTGAGAACATAAAACGCTTACTAAGTTTTAAAGATCCAGGTGCACAGCAAAAAAAAAAAAAAAAGTCATTGTCTTCTAAAATAAGTGAAGTTTTACAAACTAATTTCGAGAGGAGCACGTGATATGATTGATCACAGCCGGTCTCTCATCAGTAATCACTAGTAAGCCAATCAGATTAATACAAACTCCCTATAAGTAGCCTGTCAAAAAAAAACAACTACTCTCTTATCTTCGTTTTCGAAGAAACCCCCCATCCACCCCATCTCCTCCTTTTCCTCCTTTACCAGGGGGAGCTCTCGAGAACTATCTGATCTCGTACCCCCTTATATGCTTATTTACCAGGGGGAGCTCTTGAGAACTATCTGATCTCGTACCTCCGTACTGTCACACCCTCTGCACATTCCATCAACCCCAGTCACCATTCACAGTCACCATCCACTACACATCGCACACTATCACCTGATTACTGATCACGTACACCTGCACACGTAATCACACTCACCTGCTCCAGCCATCACCCACTCACTACATAAGCTCACCTCACTCATTCACTCACCGGCTGGAATCAACGTTAGATGGTCACCTCGTTCATTCTCCTCTACTTGCATCTTCATTCGTCCTCCAAGGAATCCTCGAGTCCGACTCCTGTCATCAGTCTGCTCGCTACACTCAGGGAAGTGACTTTAGTGTTTACCACGAACTCTGTGTTGTCCTCACCTTCCGCACTAAGTGCGTTGATTCACTGTGCCTTATTAAAACCCTACGAACTCTAACAGCCTGTCCTCTCTTCCTTGTGTGACCGTGACACTTATATGCTTATTTACCAGGCGGGAGCCCTGGGCTTAATTATCTCCGAGCTCAAGGTTCTCTCCCGGGACAGCATGCCAAACCTGCTATTATTATCAAGCAATATCTAAGTGTGAACTCTTGAAATAATAGTTTTGTCAGTAATTTCAGTTCCTCGCCTCTAACTGATCTGTAACATATTTGCATTGGCTATGGTCTTTACTGGCTGCCCATGGAAAACACTGACCCTCAAACACTTTAATTGGTTTCGGATTTCAAAATCAGGTCGTGAAGAAACATTTAAGACAAAACATTTATTCTAGTGCAACTTTTGCCCAATCACTGAAACGGCAAAATTAATCTGGCCATATACAGTGGACAATGAGACAGGGCAGATTAATGAAGACATCAAAAGATGACACAGGAGGTGTTTGTAAGGAATTAATCTTTGATCAAATAAATTAAGACACTTTAAGAAATGGGGTGATGTCAAATGTTTGGTATTAAAACATTTAAACTAAAAGTAACATTTAAACTAGAGTAATAGGGACACAAAAGAAGAGCTTTTGATGAATGTTGTTAACCAGACAGTGGATGTGACCATTGACCTCCATATTAGGAAAAAAACCCAGAATGGGTACCAACATTCTGGTTACCAACATTCATCAAAATCTGTGTGTGTGTGTGTGTGTGTGTGTGTGTGTGTGTGTGTGTGTGTGTTGATTCAACAGAAGAAACTAACGCAGTTGTTTCCATCCACATAAAAAAGAACCATATACATTTTGAAAATGCACATAAAAAAACTGAGTAAGATAAACAGTTTATTTGATAATAAAAATGCGCATAAACTACGATGGCAACACATTTACCTAATAAATTCCAGCATGAGCATCAAATAAAGTCATGTGATTTTATAAGATCATGTGATAATAAAAATGTGAAGGCATAAATGGACAAACCAGTTACCAACCACATTGTAAAATATCTGAAATGTTGTTTTGGTCATTCTAAAATCCCTTAGCTAAAGTCCGTCATCAAAGTTATTCAGAAGTATTTCCTCCCACAGAACAGTCTCGTCCCTCCAAAAGCCACCGCGTGTTCATTGCATTTCATCTTTTTCTTCCGAGGCGCAAGTAATTTATTGTATAAGAAAAAGGCCCACAGAGGCTTCTCCTACAGCAAATTCAATTTTTCTGTTTGATACTCTTTATCAGGAAGTAGCGAATTTTGTTCTCTTTGACTCATTGAATGAAAATGTCGCAGTTAAGTTTAAATCGTACCTTTACGATTGGAGGGGAGTTAATAATAATTTTTTGCTGAACCATCCTTTTACATAATGACGTAATGTTCATGTTTAGGTGAATTATCCCTTTAAAGGAAGGAAACAAGCCTGTCTCCATCCATACTCAGTCATTCTGCTAAGTCTGAACCTCAACATACACTGACGCCACTGTGGAGAGCTTTGGCTTTACACTCTAGTTGCCATAAAACCCAATGACATCAGCTGAGAGTTCCCACATCATACTGAAGTGTGAGAGTGATTTCATATGGTCCATTGTGTCTAATGCCTCACTAAGAATGAAAGCAGTAAAAATAGGATTATTCAGATAATTAGAAAAAATGCTCTGGTTGGAGTTGTAATATCGCTAATGCAAGCAAGAAGCTCTCAGTAAGCCAACTGAAGACAGCGAAGCTGCTTGGATGTGCGAAATGATATGCATTGCTTGTCAGATTCTGTCACGTACACAGCATCTTAACAGCATCAGCTGCACTACACACCAATTTCATCTGTTCCAACTATAAAACAATCACTGTGGTTTGTGTGCTTATCACATTGACACTCGGCGAGGTTCACGCTGTGCTGAGGTGTTATCGAATCAAAATAAGACTCGTCCACAAATCAAGACAACTGTAATTGCATAAGCAACAAAAACACAAGGTTTGTATCCTTTGCACTCTTGTGATTGATTGCATGGCAAATGGCCGGTGTAGGGCTTTTCAGTAGGAGGCATGTAAAATTAGTTTAGAGTCCTGCACAAGCTCTGTATTTCACAGCAGTAACGCTATCAGATCTCTGCGCTGGCAAGTCTGAGCAGACAGAGCCATTTATCAAAGAGGTGCGAACATCCTCCTGTCCATCACAGCCCACACTGGGCGGACCACATCAGAGTCCTTGAATTTAATACATAAGAATTATAAACGGCTGTTTTCTGTGGAGCTGTATCTCAAATCTGACGTGTCAAGTACAACCATACTGAATTTTCAATGCTTGCATCAATCCATCTGTTAAGGTGACCAGATGTTTGTTTTTTTCTGGGACAGTCCTGTACTGTTAGCTGTTTCATTTTTATCGTCCCAACTTCAGGCTTCCCATATTTCCAACAATGCCCTTATTGGTGAGAAATAAAGAGTATTATTTGGGAATATCAGTAGCAGCATTACATTAGCTTTGTTTTGAAAAACTACATTTTTATCCAAGATCATAAAAATTATTCTACAATTAAGTAAAAACCACAGAAAAAAACAAATGTAATTCAATCATTCATTCATTTTCTTTTCGGCTTAGTCCCATTATTAATCTGGGGTCGCCACAGCGGAATGAACCGCCAACTTATCCAGCATATGTTTTACGCAGCGGATGCCCTTCCAGCCGCAACCCATCTCTGGGAAACATCCACCCACACCCATTCACACACATACACTACGGACAATTTAGCCTACCCAATTCACCTATACCGCATGTCTTTGGACTTGTGGGGGAAACCGGAGCACCCGGAGGAAACCCACGCCAACACGGGGAGAACATGCAAACTCCACACAGAAATGCCAACTGACCCAGCAGAGGCTCGAACCAGCGACCTTCTTGCTGTGAGGTGATCATGCTACTCACTGCGCCACCGTGCTGCCCACAAATGTAATATCAACATTAAATATTTTTGCTTAGTTCAAGCTTGTAAACTGAATCTGGAACTAATCTAACACACCAAACCAAGGTAATCATGATATCTAATTGAATACCCAACACAGAGATCCCAATACTTGGTACATAATAAAAAGAAATGTATGAATGTGTCATTTTGGGTAGAACATTTACTCTTGATGTAGTGTTTCATTTTATTCACTACTATGTATTTTATAGTTTAATGACACCAGACCATTTTTAGAAAAGTTAAATAAACTATGATTATAATTTTATAGAAATAATCTATCTGTAGCTATGATTTAGCTTTGAATTTGACAGCCAGTCAAGCGCTACATGTTTTTAGCCCATCTGACAAACTTGAGGCATTCAGGGGTCTACATTTTCAATGAGTTGGCCATAGCTCTATATTAAACCAATGATGAGTGTAGCAAATGTAGATTTGGCTCACTGTTGTGAGTTGCACAACATCAGACCACTTTTATTGAAGTCATTTAATTGAAACTGTCTCCCATAGACATAATTTAGCACTGAATTAGAGAGGCCATGTCTACTTTTAGGCCACCCGGCAAACTCAAGGCAATCAAAAGTCTAATATTAATGGCTTGGTCATAGCCCTGTTTTAGACCAAGAAAGATTAAAACAGTTTATTTGTCATTTTGCAGACATTCTACATAATTTGCCTTTCATTTTGAGTTAAATAAAAATGCAATTACAATTCTCAACTGCTAGATGGCAACGAGGTCCTCCTAAGACATGACTACTGCTAGTGGCAACGCGATATCACTGTTGCTTGATCTTGCCAATTTTGAATTAAAATTTTGGCAGCGTTCTAGTGAGTACCAATATATTCTGTCTTTTTTTGCCGTGTTCTTGGTTTTATCTGCAATACTTGTTATTATAAGAAGCGTGACATTCAGCGGGTAACATTTCAAAGGTATTTAGCTCGCTGTTGATCTTAGCTTAACATGCTACTGTACATGTTTGTGTACTGTAACCTCTGTGTTTCCTGTTCTCTAAAACTACCAATAATCTCAGTTAAAGGGGTGAACATGAAGAGTATTAAAGCTAACTTTTAATATTTTGATCGCAATACTGTAGACTCAAAAAATAATTGCTTTACAATTAATTTACAATAACATCACAATTATTAAGATTTTTTGGGACAACTTAATTGCTTTATGTTAAATCAGCTTAAATTTGTCAAAACAAATTAACTTTATTGATTTGTGTTGGGACAGCGCGAATGAATTGTGTGGAACCCTGCATTTTTACAGAGACATTTTTGTTCTTTCTTTTTTGATAAATTTATGAATAGCTATCACCAGACATCACCAAATTGTTGGCAACATTAATATTTGCAAACTTTTTACAACTTTTCTAAAATGTTTAAATATGCAAAGTATTTCATTAAATATGTGCTAATATGCATACATTTCTAGCTCTAAATCTATGAACATTGAGTAAAGGTATACTGTAAATTAGAGTCAAATGTTTTATACAGAGGAGAATGTGAGAATCTCTTTTTATCAGTCCATCATTCAAAGAGAAAAAAAATTGATGCTATTAGACATCACCATCAATCTTTTATAAGGACAAAAACTAACTGTAATTCTCTGAATGGACAAGGGTTGGATGTTTTGTTAGTTGTTTTGTTAGCATAATATATCTGCTGTTAAATATATTTATAATGAAGTGGTGGTGGATCGCATCTCTGACAGATGTCTAATGGTTGCAAGGAATGCTACCTGCATGAGCAGGCATTGATTATATTGTTGGTGTAAGTTGGTTATATTGATAAAAGTTAGCAAATTTGTAGTCACTGAGTAATTTCATTGCACCTGCTGCAGCCATGGTTCGGCAACTCAGTTCCTTGACTATTAAGCCAGAATGAAGGTATAGTCCCTTCATTCTTCTGGCTTCATAGTAAGACTAGAAAATATCAACTTTTAATTTTCCGTCTGACTCAGTACACAATATAAATACAAAAGGGTCAAGCTTGAAATATGAAAATTAAATTGAGCGAGATGCTAATGGTCTAATCCAATTAAATGATTTATGCTAAACTAGGCAATAAGTGATCTATAAGACTCCAAGGTCGGCTGAATAGATTAAAAAATGGTAAAACTCAACTGTTCGTCTCTAGGGCAGTTAAATTAGCCTATTTACAAAAAGGCGGAGTGTTCCTTTAAAGCACATATATTGATCAATCTATCAATCAATTCAGATTTCCCTATCAATACTGTTTCATTAAATTTAAAGTCAATTAAAATACAGAATCAATTTCTTTGTTATCCAGTCCTAAGAGAAAGTGCAAACACAAGACAAGTATGAATCTTCCTAATGCACAAGTGTTGAGTGACTGTTCATGTACAATATCAAACTGAAACTCACGTGTTAATGAGACTCATCACTGCTTTTGCAACATGGCTGCACGGTGGCGCAGTGGGTAGCACGTTCGCCTCACAGCAAGAAGGTCGCTGGTTTGAACCTCGGCTGGGTCAGTTGGCATTTCTGTGTGGAGTTTGCATGTTCTCCCCGTGTTGGCGTGGGTTTTCTCCGGGTGCTCCGGTTTCCCCCACAAGTCCAAAGACATGCGGTACAGGTGAATTGGGTAGGCTAAATTGTCTGTAGTGTATGTGTGTGAATGAGTGTGTGTGGATGTTTCCCAGTGATAGGTTGCAGCTGGAAGGGCATCTGCTGCGTAAAACATATGCTGGATAAGTTGGTGGTTCATTCCGCTGTGGCGACCCCAGATTAATAAAGGGACTAAGCCGAAAAGAAAATGAATAAATGAATGCTTTTGCAACAGTAAACAGATATTATATTTCATTATATTTATTTGATTAGTTAACCTTTTCCAAAGTAAAAGCAATTTGTAAAAGTGGAAACTGAGCTGTGTAGGGGTCACTGTTAAAGAGCCACCATCGGTGATTCTACGACCAGTTAAAAGTGTATAATTTTTACTAGCTGTTGCAGGTTAAGTACTGTGACAAAGGTGACCCCCAGTCACCACTAACAACGGCTTTTCAGGAAAGCAGCTCTAACCATGAGCCCAACAGAGGTCAAAGGGCAGGACATCTGTGAAAGCAGCCTCTGACCTCCACACTGAGCTCACTGGAGACAATAAGATCACGTTTCTGACTGAGTACACCATCAGAAGCCTGCTCTGCATCTGTCTTCTTTATTCTTTCGCTTCATTTGTGCTGGTTTTATACTATACATTTTTTTATTTTGATCAAGTGTAGTATAGAACTTTGGTATAGGTATATTATTTGAGCTGTCTTTAGGCTAGAGAGATTTCGTAAAGTTTACCTAAAAACGAATATAACAACTTATATTTAGTTCCTTTCTTCACACAAATCCATTTTATGTTTTATACAACTTATAAATTCACTGGCATTTGTACAAGTCTGTCATTTATATATATTTAAATTTTTGGCAAAAAAATTAACTGATCACAATTTATTGCTATTTATTGGCATAACACACCAATAATAAAGGATGCCAGCAATACGTAAAGAAAACTTCTGTTAATGATTTACTAAACAGTAAGAAATGAGTAACATTATAATGATTCTAGTAGCTATTAACAGCAAACCCTAGTTAACAAAACAGTAAGTAATAGCACTCAGTTCAATTAAATAGATCAAATTTTAGCTAATCAGTAGCTAAATGTTAAAGTAGTAATTAAAATGATTAATTTGGGCTGTATTAGGTGATGTTTATTTTACATTACTGTAACCACACTCAATTACGTTACTGCCACACAATATTTTGCTACCTATTTAAAATGAGCTGAATCAACACAATTCCTGAGGGTTTTTTTGGGGGGGACAAACAAATTGTTTTATGTGCAATCCACTTAAATTTGTAAGAACAATTAAGCTAACTTAATCGATTTGTGTTAGGACAACATGAAGGAATTGTGTGGAACTCAGCATTACAGTGTAGTTAGTAGCTTTTTGGGATTGTTAAAGAAATCATAGTTACTGATTAGCCAGTGAACTGCTGCATTCAGCACAGTGCTACTTACTAATTCATTAATCAGAGTTTCTTGTTACTGAAGAGTAGTTACTAGAATGTTAATATTTCATTACTCATTTATTTCTGTGTACTTACTCGTTAATGACAACACTTCACACTATTACTCTATATCTTGAGCACATTATAATTAATTTTGGTAACACTTTAGTTTAGGTCACAATTCATGTATTAACTACTTGCTTTTTACCTGCCTATTATTACGATATTAAATGTTCATTAGTAATTATAAAATCCCAGAACCTAAATATAACTTCTACCTATTAATAAACAGCTAATTAGTAGTTTATTAAGCTAGTAGTGTTAGTTAATGGTTTATTAATACAGTGAATTGTGACCTAAACTAAAGTGTTAGCTTAATTTCTGAAGGAGTAAGTGACACTGAAACCTGGAGTGAAGTCTGCTGGAAAATGTAGTTTTAAATCACAAGAATAATGTAAACAATATACTAACTCGATAAAAAATATATACTGAATTGTATTATACTAAGGACTGTTGGATGATTGATCCTGATTGGCTGATGAACCTTCTGAGGTGTGCAATTGTTTTCAATGTAACACACAACTGAAGTAGTTCCATGCATACAAAATGTACACACACCCAGTACATGCACACACTACAACCTTAATCTGTAATTGCATTGTTAGGAAGCCCACACTTTTGTAATTTCCCTGAAATATGACCCATTGCAGTGTCTACTAAAATAAGACAATGCATTACGCACATTCAGCTATTTAAAAATTGTGTGATTTGTGTAGCTCTATTGAATTATAGTATTGCATCATGGGTTTAATCCCAAGAAACATAATCAGTGCTATAATGTGTACATTGAATAGACTGTATATCATGTTCCAAAGCCTGTGACGAAAGTGTAAATGTAAATTTTATGAACTGGAAATATAAAAATAGTGGGTAAGTCTGGTTAAACAATACAGCTTGACAACCTGTCCTCCAACCTACACAACCATAGGTCATTTGGCACCATCCTGATATACGACACATAGAATTGTTTATTTAAACAGTGACCCTACTTCGATAATGCATAATTGCCCTTTCATCAACGTAACAAATGAAAAACAACAACAACAAAAACAACAAAAACCTGGATAAAAAAATAAACATTTTCATGATGACTCCTATAACATGACAGTTATTATTTTTGCAACAGACAAATTCAACTATTGTTGTACTTATAGTTCGTAATAAGTTTCTTGCACAAACAACCTTACAATTTTTATATTATATTAATTTGGAGCTGGAAACTTTGACTCAGGTTGCACATTTTTATAGACCGTATTTGAGATGCTACTGTAAGCTGCTTTGTGAAAGTGATATTTCCAGACACAATTTTAAGCAAATGTGGTGTCAATCCCCCTGAAGAATACGCTTTGCTTTTTGCCTTCCTTTTCAATAATTCATCAGTTGTCAATTTTAATTTACAAAATACTTATATTAATGTTTTACTGTATTTTTGATCATATTTTGGGCAGTAGTGTACATTGTAAGAACTACTTTTATGATTAATATATGATCACATCCAAACCACTTTAGAATAATATTATTTTTAAATAGTACATTTACTGCTATTCTGATATTTTGAAGAATGTTATATTGTAATTATTATAATTATAATGTGATATTATCCCTACAATAGTTACAATATGAACAAAATGAACATCTGTAGCCATGCTAAATACATTAAATGATCACTGACACACCGGGGCATGCAAGAGGATTTCAAGAATCTGACATCAACATTAACTGTCAAGACAAACCATTCAGAAACCCTAAAGCATGCATGCATGTCGTCAAACACACATACAAGATTTAAATAGACCAAGATGGACAAATACAACTCCATTTTGAAAAAACATTCCAACTGTCCTAGACGTGACGCAGGGATCATCGTTACGTCTCCGCTATCCCAGCTGCCCATCTACATTTCACAGGGAAGTCAACATGTACACATGTACCCTTTGAGCTCGGTGTCATGCTCTTGGTAAGAATTATAGGTCACAACTGCTTCCTCTCGCAGGTTCAATCAATAGCGTGACCCTCTGTTCTTGGGGGTTTTCATGAAAGCTTTATAAGGCTGAACAGAATCACCCCTTCCCCCAGTTAAGAAACCCGTCCCTCGAGGCGTGGGCTTGGGCTTATTCAAGACTTCTGTCAGATCTTACGGGACATGTCTCGCTGCGTTGAACAAACAGATGTGTTCCATGTCTATCATCAGGAGTAAATGGGCCATATGCTTGCACCGGCCTACAACCTGACATGTTAAAATGGCTTCTTGACATATTCTTCGGTTGAGCTCCGGTCCCTGTGTTTGATTGATAGCCACAGTCCCTGTGATTTGAATCGTCTCCGACAGAGCCAAGGCTCCTGGGGAAGCAGGGGTCAGAGTTCAGGCTGGGCTCTGTGTGCCGTTACACTTCAACGGTGCGTCTCTGAGGATCTGGGCAGCGGGAGAGGTCACACATCACCCCATGAGGTCACTGTGGGACAGTGCAGGCCATATACACGCATTCCCTCCTTTTCACAAAGTTCTGTATTGGTGGCTCTTCTAACAGCATGGCTCAAGGTCAATATGGTCTTATTGTCCACCTGTCCTTCTCAAAAGAGCACGTAGAAATCAGTGTAACATATATGAAAAGAAAATTAGGAGACCACTTAAAAATTCTCAATTTCCTCTTGATTTACAATTTATAGTGCAATTTATGTGTTTGAGTAAAATGTATTTTTTGTTTCATTCTGTAAACTACTGATGACATATTTCTAATTTATTCATTCATTCATTCATTCATTTTCATTTCGGCTTAGTCCCTTTATTAATCTGGGGTCCCCACAGCGGAATGAACCGCCAACTTATCCAGCATATGTTTTACGCAGCGGATGCCCTTCCAGCCGCAACCCATCTCTGGGAAACATCCACACACACCCATTCACACTCATACACTACGGACAATTTAGCTTACCCAATTCACCTATACCACATGTTTTTGGACTTGTGGGGGAAACCGGAGCACCCGGAGGAAACCCACACCAACACAGGGAGAACATGCAAACTCCACACAGAAACGCCAACTGACCCAGCCGAGGCTCGAACCAGCGACCTTCTTGCTGTGAGGCGAACGTGCTACCCACTGCGCCACTGTGAGGCCATTTCTAATTTATTATAAAAATAATTTTATTTATTTATTTATTATTTTGCATAAAATGTCAAAAAGGTGCCATGTTTTCAGACATGTTTATATTAATTTTTACACAGCACAATGCCTCAGAAGAGTTCAGAAATTAATATCTGGTGGAATTATTCTGATCACAACTACATAAAAAGTTGCAATTGAGCAATTATTTTTGTGAGCAATCATTTTTTTTAAAACAGAAATGCTCTCAATGATAATATTTTATTATGAAAATGGGAGGAAATGTTTTCAGACATTTACAAAATAAAACAAATAATAACATATTGCTCAAACCAATATCTAATAAATCCAGCTGATTCAGAGAAGCCTGGATATATTTTTTTAATGTTATGACATTAAGATTAAAGAGCATGTGGTTAAATTGATAGTTCACCACAATTTTTACTTCTTCAGAAGTACATTTTTAGCTGAAACCGTGATCCTTGGGTGAATTAAAAGCATATGCTACCAATACATCATGGGTTTTGTCAAAAGGCTACAATATGTATAGTTTTAAACAACATAAACAAGCAGGAATAAGTATTTGTTTCCTGAATCCATTTTACAATATCACAGGTGTCACTGTGTGTCATATTTACAACCTCCCAAAAGCATATGTTGATACTTCTCTAAAAGAAAAAAACTGATGCTGATAGGAGGATGAGCTCCGGATCTCTCGTGTTTTGTTTTCCCAGAGGCTGGATCATGGATGGAGGAGAGAGGCCCGGGTGGAGGAAAAGGTCTGCGTGTCGGCCATAAGCCCACAGGAAACCAATATCAGGAAAAAGAGATCAGCAATCCCAACATAATGCAGCGAGCAAATCCCACCGACAATGAGCGCGCTCTGAAAACAAGCCATCAAAATATGACAGGGTGACCAGCAGCTTCATACTAAACATCAGTGCTTTCCTGACTTTAGCATCTGTTTCAGACTTTGGGTATGAATTAAAATCCCAAAAATGAAATCTTGGCACTCAGATTGTCAAAATTTGTGGCATTTAATCGGTTAAGACCCGTCACCGAAGCCCAACCCCCAGCTCTTGTCAACTAATGTGATAGGTAGTTGAGGCAATTTTAAGGACCAGAGTTAAGGACAATGCAGATTTGAGGGTGATATTGATGGGATAAAGGAGGGATGTCAGATGAATGTCAGGTATTGTGAAGGCTCATAAAGGAGTGAGCCGTGGACCATGAGGAGGTCAGTCATTAGCCATGTGGAACGCTGATCCATAGAGGTGGGGAGGGGAAATTAAGCACACATCAGCACCCGTCCCTGCTCCCCATTCCATCCTGTGCCCGTACAGGCATCCAGAGACAAAATGCAGAGGAAAGAAAAGAGCAAACAATGGAGAGGAGAATTAGGTGCTCAGAGGGCTGACTGGGAACGACACAAGAGTTCATAGGATACTTCCAAATTATATTATTACACAGAACTTTTTAAATGACTATCCTTCAACTATTACCCGCTTCATGTCTGTGCAAGGACCTTGCAAGTGCTAACAAGCAATCGAATGAAGATCACCTAATGAAAGTTGCATGGATTTGGGCTTTTCTTCAACTACAAGCACTTTTGGCCAAGTTGGCTTATTCAAATATCTTACTTGTTTACTTGAAGGAATGCAGTAGTCAACATTTGAAATGGACCACAACCTTTCGTCAAAGCTGTTCTAAAAATGTTGATCCACTTTAAATGTTGAATACTGTAGATCACTCAAAAATGTATCTCATACTTAGTGCATTTGCTTTTGTTCTGTCAGATTAACAAAAGTTGAGTTATATTAAACAATATACTTTTCAATAATACACTTTTCTTTTCATTTTTGAATTGGCAGTGAATGGTGCCTGGGCATTTGAAGCAACAAAAAGCAGGTTAATAAATGAAAATATCCATATTTAACATTTTGTCTTCTGACTGTTTTACATGGATTTACAAGTGAGTTGAGCTATGATACACTAAAATCTTTATAGATATATTACAAAAGTCCATCCATTTACTTCAGAAGGCATCCCTTAACTCATTGGTTAACCCATAGATTACTTTTATGCTGTATTGTACTGGTTGATAGGACTTTCTGGAGCTTCAAAAACTTAAGTGCAATATTCAATGCAATTACAAAGCTGAAAAGAGCTTTGTGTTTGTCTGAAATTAGTAAGGCATGGAGGGTGAATAAATTAGGGGATCACATTTATTCTTGCACAAAATATTCTTAAATTTGTTAACTTGTGAGTGGCATTTTTTAAATATTAAATTAACTGATGCTTCTGTCAGAAGGCTAATTTTATGTATGCTAAATGTTCACGATACATAATATTGTAATTGTATAAAAGTACACTTTGACTAAAAATGGATATTTACTTTTTTATGTCGTTTGTGCAATCAAGCAGGTTATTATTAAATGTTAAGTGCTTCAGACTCAAAATAATTATACTTCTTTTTTTTTTTTTTTATGAAAACACCTTCCCCACAAAAACAATAGCAAGATTTTAAAATGTTTATGAGGGTTATTTTTACACTTGTCCTGTGTTGAACATAACAAATATCTGCAACTTTACAAAGCACAAATTCCACTCCAAGGAGTTATTTCTTTATTATTAGATTCCAAACTCCCCCAAACATTGATTTTAGCCCAGAGGTTTCTTCCATGCACACTCTGATTGCAATGTACACTCTGATTGCAATATGCAAAGTATTCTCACTCAAGGCATAGTTGAGTTGCGTTAGTATTGTGTTGAATACTGTATGTCCCACAAAATGAACCATTGACTTTTTATCCTTTCCCTGTTCATCCTTGCAAAGCAGCTTTTACACAATCTACAGTGCTATAAAAATAAAGGTGATCGCCATGTCCAAAAGATGCTATTTCACAGATCTAATATATTGATACACATGTAATTTTTCCCCCAACTGATTACAATCAGACATAACCAACATTATGTTTTATTTGCTTTTGACATAACCTTGTGTGTATTTGACATATTTCTTTGAGCACACCAACTGACACGGTTACAAACCAACTGGCAAGCTTACAAGTTTTAAACTGAGAAGATTTCATACAGTATAATAAACACAGATATGCCGGGTGTTGCTAAGAAAGCACAAGCTGTAAAGATAAAGAAACTGTGAATTATGATAACTTGTTAGCTCAACATGGACAGGGGTCCCGTACCAGTGCACACCCCGCAGGGTGCACAGAGGGCCAGGGATCACCTCCCCCTGCTGTCCAGCACTGGACACTCACACAGCCACATTGTCCTGCATTGTCTTTAGGTGACATCACCGACTGATTTATAACATTGGCTCAGAAAGGGATTCTTTGTGTTCACACAATACAGCTCTAAATGTATGACATCCCATTAATTGGCCTGCTAAATAGATGCTTGGGGTAATGATTAAACTACTCGTGCGCAACTGGTTTAGTAACAGTTGCGTTTACGCACATCAGCTTCGTCAGTGTCATTGGCTGGCTGAAATACTGCCTGTGCATGAATATGCTTTCACGACTGGCAACTTTACAGGTATTTCTGAGTAACGTTGATTGCAAGCCTCAAGCTATGCATGTCCAAGCATTATTTGATGAAACCTTCTTCTACATGCAGGCCTTTTTGAGTACTTTCCCAATGCCTCGCATATTATTCCATGACCACATATTGTCTAAGTGCTCCTCATTATTAGTTGTTACTTTGAGATTCCCTTTAGCTGAGGAAAATAAATAAGATGCTTTTCTGAATATACAACACAGGCCAGCAGGAGGCAGTGTGGATTTGATTGGATTCAACCAGCAACATTCAATTGACACTCATGAAATCCAATACCACTGTGCGCACTTTCAAACATACAACACACACACACACACACACACACACACACACACAC
>CAIGQW010015581.1:2739263-2757680 GCA_903798125.1 Danio choprae | reverse complement strand
CTCCTCATATACAGAAAGATCCCACCTTAAGAAAGGATGCGAACCATCTTAATGCTGTTCCCAATATATTCCAATTCCAACATACTTCTCCAATCATCTCAACAGAGTTGAACTGAGATCCAGAAGAGAACCAACTGAGATCATGTCTCGTAGAATCAACCACTAATAGCAAGTTGTTTAACACTAAGCTCTGAACCCAGACTGAAACATCCAATTTAAAAGTTACTTCTCAAATACCCTTGAAATGAAAGGAAATTTAGATATAGGCCAGTAATTTGCGAAAATGTCAATCAGGGGTATGTTTTTTAAGTACAGGGAGTACATGCATGTTTAAAAGAGGATGTAAAATAACAATTTTTAAAATGACTATTTCTAATAAACTGAATGTATGAACCACTGTTATCACTTCAAAATACTTACAGAACATTGTCAAAGTTATTTCAGTTTTCAAAACTGGCCTCAAGATGTTATAAATCGAACCTAATCAAATAGACTGCAGATGATCTGAATCATGGGAGGCTCATAAGAAGGATATTGAAAAATGATGTGTAATTGAATATCTCGCAGTCATCCATATCAATAAAGATAAAAAAACAGGAGGGTCAGGTATGTAGAGGGGTGAGAGGCAAACATAAGAATGATGAAAAAGAGGAGTCACAGTAGTCTAGAGTAGATTGTAGAACTCACATATATGCACAGACATAAGATTGAATGATTATCTATAAACACGGTGACATGTTTAAACCAAACAAATGACATCAACAAAACAGTTTGAACATATTACATGCACATATCTTCTTAAAGACAACAACAACAAAACAATTAATAATACATAATACATCACACGTTGGGTCAGAAATAATGTATAGATAGACACAGTTGTGTTTGTCCACATTTGAAACAACTCAACAGTTCTTACATCAATCAATCAATCAATCAATCAATCAATCAATCAATCAATCAATCAATCAATCAATCAATCAATCACAGTTTAGCTCAGAAATCATATACTATAACAAGTTGGGTCAATAAACTATTTATAAACATCTCAAGCAATCAATGAATCAATCAACGAATCAATCAATCAATCGATCACATTTCAGCTCAGGAATCATACTTTCTGGCTAGAGATCTTCATAAGAAAACAAATATGTTTGCTATCCATTTTTTGGCCAGAGATCTGCAAACAAACAAACAAACAAACATGCACACACACAAACACACATGCACACATACAAAAATATATAAATAAATAACTAATAAATAAATAATTCATTATCCGATAATTTTGGGTCAGCAGTCTTTTAAATAGTGCACCTTATGTTTGTTTCAGCCATCATAACCGTAGCAGGTACGATTATGCCACAGCTCTGACCTTGTGACAGCTGAAATCAAGACTAAGCATGAATCAAAATAAAAGAGAAAGCTCCACCTGTGCTCCTGGGGCTTGGGGCCTCATCCTGCCTTGGGTGTCCATTAACTCAATAGAGCATCCGATTAAAATATCAAACTGCAACGGCGGTGAGTCTTCAGTCAGTCAGCAGCCAAAGCCAGAAACCTGAGGCGTCCACATCAGCCCATCAGTCACTGAGAGATGCTGCAGTCATGCGTACCTTACACACATGCAATGCTTCATACTGTAGAGAATCTCGGGTGACAGGACTAATCATGCATCAGTGCTGAGACACTTACCTATTCTCTGCTTTACAGTGGTCAATAGAATTAAAGCATGTAAATTATAGTATTTAAACTTAAGGGTTATCAGGATTTTTTTTAAACACTGGGTAAGCACAGCAAGGCTTTGTAAGAATTTACACCGTAAGTAATTTTAGTGTCATTTAATATATATTGTATTTACATTTAGTCATTTAGCATATGCTTTTGTCCAAAGTACTTGTTAAAATTGTTTGAATTAGTTTTGCTGTAGCTATATTGTTCTCATTTTATTATTATTATTATTATTATTATTCATTCATTCATTTTCATTTCGGTTAAGTCCCTTTATTAATCTGGGGTCGCCACAGCGGAATGAACCGCCAACTTATCCAGCATATGTTTTACGCAGCAGATGCCCTTCCAGCTGCAACCCATCACTGGGAAACATCCACACACACTCATTCACACACATACACTACGGACAATTTTAGCTTACCCAATTCACCTATACCGCATGTCTTTGGACTTGTGGGGGAAACCGGAGCACCCGGAGGAAACCCACACCAACACAGGGAGAACATGCAAACTCCACACAGAAATGCCAACTGACCCAGCCGAGGCTCGAACCAGCGACCTTCTTGCTGTGAGGCAATCGTGCTACCCACTGTGCCACCGTGAGGCCCCTATTATTATTATTATAATTATTATTATTGTTGTTATTATTTCAATTTATCTATATAGTTTAATATTATGCATGTTATACATTTTATATTTATTTATGTATTTATTTATTTGTTTAGCATTTCATATTTTGATGTGAAGTTATGTTTTCATAAACATATTATTATAGAGTTCCTAATATATATAATTTTCAGGTAATGTTAAGTCAGGTCGAGCTTTATTGTCATTCCGCTACATGTGTGAACATACAGAGAAATGAAATGTCTCACAGGACAACTGTGTTACATAAATGAATCATAAATACAAACACTGGATGTACTATTTGAAAAAAACTATGCATAACTAACATATACTATAAGATACTTAACTATACACATAAGACAGGCTATACAAGTTTTTACTTGAGACTGAACAAGGTCAGTAATGTTCAGGTAATGTTTGTCCTAGTAATTTAAAACGCTTAAAATTCATACCTAATGGGGTCTTTTGACATTAACATTTTGACACAGGTTTTCTGTGAGGGTTGGGTTTAGGCATAGGGGTAGGGTAAGGCATTATAACTGTTTTTTACAGAATGAACTACACCTATGGACAGTCCTCGTAAACCACATATACAAGTACAGGTATGTGTGTGCGTTTACTTAATATTTCAATATCAATGTTTCTTTTAATGTTTTTTTTTTGTTTTTAGGATGCATTTTGATATTTCAATCAGTTTTATAGAACTCATAATTATGCAAAATAATAAGACAACTAGAGTTCACACATATACAGTGTCACATCTTGAAACCGGACTACCTAGGATTAATGACTAACTCAGAGACAAATATGAACAGCATGAAACATGAAACAAGGTAACCTAAGATTACATTTACCCAGGTTAAATGGTTTCGGGTAAACAATTTTAAGCCCAACAGGGAGCAAATAAGCTCTCCATATCCCCAGATAATCTTGCAGAAGTTTTCTCTGAAGTCACAAGCGCGCTTTCCTATCCTTATGCTCCTTTTAGTGCTTCTGTTGTTCTGAAACCAGAAACCAGTGCAGTGAGTACACAAACTGTCAGCTCTGAAATGAGCTGGTCCCCTTTAGGACATCTTAGCTGAAGCAGGTCTCTAGCAGAACCCCACCATCGTCTTCAGGACCCCGTCTCATGGGTTATTTGATCAAGTGATGAGGGGGTGCTGTGAGTGACCAGACTTCTATTTTTAGAGTGTCAACATGAAGTAGATTCTAGAACAAGCTCCTCAGAGAAAACTTTCATGATGTCCTTCACTTTCCTGAAGGACATCAAGCTACAGTCACGCAGTGGCTAAGATACAATGTTACTATTGTAAATATAAAGATTTAAGAAAAATAAACTCAAATAACCCCCCGAAACTTTCAACACCTGACCTATTATAGTGCAGTTATAGGTACAGCACAAAGCAGCGTAATCTACTTCTTTCAGTACTGCCTCTTTAGCAAACAGGTGGGAACAGGGTAACCAGGGTGTTTCTCCATGGTGCCAGTCAGTAAATAACCTGCATTAAGTTCAAAGAGCTGCTGGTAAGCTACTAACTTCTTCCCATTTTCAGTCACATAAGACAGCTGTTGTTGGCCAACCATGCTGAAGCATATGACTGAAGTGACATCAAATAGAGATTGTGTTTCACTACACCTTGTGGTTTATGTGTTAAATACTATTTGTAGTTAAAAGGCAGAACCAAAGGTCACAAATAATCAGATCAGCACAGACTAAATTTGATTTATTTAGACAGCAAATTGCATCTACAAGGTGCCTCTAAGAAAGTATTAGTTTTCTTTTACCATAGCTATTACCTCTCATCTCTCAATCTCTTCTTCAAACAATATTTGAACTTATTCAACAGGGCTGGGCAACTTTCTTCCAGAGTTTTATCTCCAGCTCGGATCAATTTCTTTTTTGGAAACTTTTAGTAATACCTTGATTAGCTTATTCAAGTTGTGCATTATTAGGGTTGGAGACAGACTTTGCAGATCTTTGCAGAATGTAGATGTTCAGTGTCAGAGTTGCCCAGTCTTATTATGCAATCATGAGTTTAAACATGACCAGCAACATAATATGCTGTTGGTCCTCTATGTGCTACCAAAACTGTGACCCACTGGAGTAAGGACTCTTGAAGGTGTCCTGCGGTCTTTGACACCAGGGATAGATACTTCAAGTCTTTGTAAGCTAGAGCCATTGTGGATTGATCTTGTTGGTTCAGCACATCCCCTGAAGCTCATTTGGACTTAAGATCTGGGGATTTTGGAGCTCAGTGCAACACCTTGAACTCTTCGGGTTCTTCAAACCATTCTTGAACAATGTATGCCGTGTGGAATAGTGAATTATCCTGATGAAAGATGCCACTTCTCCAGAGAACTCCACTGTTATGAAGGGGTGTGCATGGACTATAACAATATTTACAGTAGGTAGCGAGCACATAATGGCCAGAACAAGTTTTCCAGCATAACACAGTCCAGAGAATTACTCTCCTTCCAATAGGGTTGTCATCTCATAATGCATCCTGATGCCATTACTTTGACACGTAAGCAACATATTCAACCACATGCTATAAAAGAGAATGGGACTTGCTGGACCATGTGATCCGCATGCCCATTATTAGAAATCTCAACAGTGGGCAGGGGTCATCAAATGTACTCTGAAGATGGGTTTGCAGATACTCCGCCCCACATCCAGCATATTGAACTGTGACACACTGTTCTCATGACCATCATTAATTTTTTGTGTGTCTTGTGTGACAGTAGACCTTCTGTTAGCTTGGCCACACAGTATAGTGTTTATTCCCTTGTCTCTCTGCCTTTGGTTTGTGGTTTGTCTTTGCTGACTACTGTTGGTAAATTCTCACCACCGATGACTGGAAACAGCCCGCAAGCTTTATTGTTTCAGAGATTCTAAGCCTGGTTAGCTTACCATAACATTGTGGCCCTTGTCAAAGATGCTCAGATACCTATTCCTGCCCATTTCTCTGGCATCCAACATGTAAGAGAACTGACAGTTAAGCTTATGTCCAATCTACCCAGACCTTAATAAGTGGGCTTGTTACTGTAGATGCATTTACAACAATACAAGTTGAACCTGCATAGTTTCAATCTATACCACATATTTCATGTTGCCAGGGTTTAATTTCTGCTTTCATAAAGGCACAGTAAGGCAGCCGATTTATAGCCAGTGATCAACTGTGCTGCTTTTACTGTGCAATAACCTCATTAAGGGTAAACAAAATTTCTGGCATGTCAGAAACCCATTTGGCAGTTTCATTCTGATCGCCTCTCAGTACCTTCACACAACAAATAACACAGAAAAAAGCAGATATTGGGGCACAACACAAAAAAATGAATGATGAAAAATACAGGAATCAAATAAAATCAAATTCAACAACCAAACCAAACTAAACTATTTATTTTGTTCCAACTTTGATTTTCAATTAACAATGCAAAAGATGAAATTAAAATTCATCCATTAAGTTTTCTTTCTATCCATTTACAAAGTTAGCCTCCTTTGATCTTTCAGTAAAATACAGATTACTGCATTCATAAAACTACAACATAAGTTAGAGTGGACCAGTGTTCACTTTGCAAAAATAACATTATTCACGCTACCCAACAAATGCTTCAAAGAAAGATTCAATTGAGTTAGAAATAAATGTGTGGGAGTGAATTGTTTGTGAAGTTCTTGCAAAACATTGTTTATTGGAAGGAATTTTCTGGCCTTTGATGCTTAACCACGCATCGCTATTTTTACACCAACACTTGTTCTCCTCGAACGATCAGATATTGTTTTCACCCGGTGCATAAACACACATAAACACTAGTTGGCTTGGAATAGCGGGTCGCTTATCAACAGGAAGTTACAGTTCCTACTATGGAAATGTCATTGTTTGACTCCTACAATACACGTTAAGGGGCTTTCTGTAATCAGCTCTGGGGACTAAAGGGCTGGGAGCCGTAACTGCACTCAAACACAGAAGTAGTGAGTGTACAAACCAAAGAAAGATTCTCGAACAATGGATTTGACAGGATATAACTTATATCAGGAAACTCTAAATGGTTACCCCTTCTAATGTAATCCTCAATCCATCACACTGACCAGTTATATTGTGCCACCAAACAAACCATTTAACAGCCTTTTATGTAATTAATAACAGTCTTAAGTTCAATACTGCACGTCGACCCTATTTATGTTCGGCGAGACAAAAGAAGCCAAAGTTGAGCCTGTATTTGAGGCTGAGATGCAAAACACAAACGCCCTTAGTGACAGCACACAGCGTCTTCTTTCCTTTAATCATTAGCCTCATGGCGACAATCAGACAGCCTCGTCAGAACATTAATCTGGTTACTGAGGCCTTTTTGTGACAGCTTAAGCTCTGCTAAGTCTCATAACCCATGTATCACATTTCTCTATCAGGAGCGATGCTACGTCAACTGTGTAATTACTTCCACTCGCATTCGAACACAGAACTTCTCATTCCTCCCCTCAAGTATTTCTTCATGTATTTCCTTTGCCTGTCTTGGTGTAATTAGGTGAGTCAGAACAACAAGTGGATTTCGCAGGCAAGGTGGGCTTGTCAGAATACAGGGGGGGTTTGACAGCATTGTTGTATCACAGGACAGGATTATACACATACACTTAAGCTAGTCAATGGGGTTTTAATGCAGTTTATATTGCTTGCTAAAAATATATATATATTATAATAAGAAAGAAATTAATATGTGGGACAAAACCAGATTTTGATGTCTTTATCCAACGACTTATAAATCAAGTGTTTTTAAATGCACAGAAAGCATATTAAAAGCTTTGTGTCAACTTAAACGTCTTTTAATAAACATAACATTATGAAATATGATGACAAAAAGTGGGTGAAACAGTGTTCCATTGTCATTGGTAATAACATTTATTTACATATTAAAATGTATTAAAGAACAAGTGGCACAGTGGCTCAGTCGCCTCACAGCAAGAAGGTTGCTGGTTCGAGCCCAGCTGGGCATTTCTGTCTGGAGTATGTATGTTCTCCCTGTGTTCGGTCCAAAGACATGTAAAGTATAAAGATTTCACTATTCATTTGTATTTTAGGGTAGCACTATGATCCTCTTCTAATATGTCATTAAATGGTTATAAATATGCCTGCAAATATATTTTGGTATATAATATTGTTACACTGAATTTTTTTAATGGGTGTTTTCTGAAAAATATTGTAAACGTATATAATCATTGTATTTGCCCAGTAAAAAAAGTATAATTATTCAGGACACCTAAGAAGTTCACACATAAGAAATAAAAACTAAATATATCATACAGTTTTATTGTATACAATTACTTATATACACAAACATAAAAATAAATTAAATAAAGGTTTTTATATTATTATTACCTAATGATAACATTTCTATCCCTAAAACAATTATATTTAAGGCAACAAATGATTTTATGAAAACAAAACTGTACAAGTTCACTGGCTTATGTTAAAATCATATTTGAAATGCCTCTAGGCCGCTATTTTGAGCATCCAAGCCTGAAATTTCAAATATGACTCGGCACATTTGCAATCAAAAATCAAACTTCAAAACAGTTACAAAACCTGACAAGTATATGTTGAATTTTTCAAGCTAATGCACGTTAAGTTTCAAGTGCACATCACAGAAATGCTTCAATGAAAAGTGGAGCTTCTAACCACAGATTTAATGATGTGATGACTACAATTGACTGTTTAAATTTAGGAATGTAATACTTGTCTTTGCATATCTAAATTCAACCCATCTTTAATCAAACAAAACTCTTATGTTTGCTACTCTTCACCATAACCCCAACCTCAAGACTCTCAAATCTCTAAATCCAAACATAAAACACCAAGTACTGTAGCCCTAATAGGGTTGTGTGATATGTATTGTCTATGATCATTTCAGTCAAAAATCAAAAATATGTCTTGAGAGTCCAAAAGCATTCGCAGCATGATTAAGTTATGAAGATCAGCAAGTGAATTTAATCACAGAATGTATACTGATACAAATTCAATCGACATTTATGATTCTTGTATCACCTGATTTTACCAGTATCTTCAATAAAATACAGTAGTTCCAAACAAAGACAGCCAGAGGGATGTTTGTACGTCAAAAGGGCACTGTTGTGGTGTTTTGTTCCTAAATTAATGTTTTAAAATTAACCAAGTGTCAATGTTTTTTTTTTTAAATTTATCCAAAAAACTCACACTTCATTTCTAGGCAAGGCAAGGCAAGGCAAGGCAAGGCAAGGCAAGTTTATTTATATAGCACATTTCGTACACAGTGGCAATTCAAAGTGCTTTACATAAACAGGAATAAAAGAGACAAGTATAAAAAATAAAAACAAATAATATGAAAACAGATAAAAACAGATTAAAATGTGTTAAAACAGGTTATAAAAGAATGAAAAAGAAAAGAAAGACATAATAGTGCGATCTGTTGGACGTAGCACAGTGCTCATTCAGTAAAGGCACAGCTAAACAGATATGTTTTAAGTCTGGATTTGAATGTACCTAATGTTGGAGCACATCTTTCTAAATGAATGAGCCATTCTGAATTAATCATTTGAATCAATGATTTAATTAATCACTCTTTAAAAAACACTGGCAGTTTATTTTCACTAGTTTAACTAACAGGCTACCAATCACCATGACACCAGATAACGGTACCAGCACAAAAACACACTAAGCAAAATAATGTTTAATATTCATTCATTCATTCATTTTCATTTCGGCTTAGTCCCTTTATTAATCTGGGGTCGCCACAGCGGAATGAACCGCCAACTTATCCAGCATATGTTTTACGCAGCGGATGCCCTTCCAGCTGCAACCCATCTCTGGGAAACATCCATACACATCCATTCACACTCATACACTACGGACAATTTAGCTTACCCAATTCACCTATACTGCATGTCTTTGGACTTGTGGGGGAAACCGGAGCACCCGGAGGAAACCCACGCCAACACGGGGAGAACATGCAAATTCCACACAGAAACGCCAACTGACCCAGCCGAGGCTCAAACCAGCGACCTTCTTGCTGTGAGGCGAACGTGCTATCCACTGCGCCACTGTGAGGCCCATAATGTTTAATAGTTAATTTAAATTAAATATTAATGTTAAATAATGAACATTTTTTATTAAAAAAAAAATATATATACACATGTTAAAAGTGCACACTTCTAAGTCCTACCCAGCTTTTCTCATCCCATTTAAAAATCGATCATTCAGTTAGGCTGAATCAAACCAACTTGACCTGAGTCAACCTGGGCTAATATTGGTCACAGTTTGATCAGAGTGTGTCTTTGACAGAGGTCACACTGAGGGGAGTGCAGCTCAGCTCCTCCCTTAACTCTGCAGTCAGACAGAAGACACTATCAGGAACTCTGTCTGATATTTGATACATCAGAAACATCCTCAGACTATTGAAGTGCAGGCAGCAGAATGGCTGTTTGCTGTCATAAATAAACCTGGATGAAGTGGAGCCCAGAATGAAGACAATGCGAGAAATACGATTTGAGACAGTTTGAGAGCATATGTCAACCCTGGAGCTTAGAATGACAAGCTGTCTTAGCATTGTGAGTAAAGGCTGGCCATGGGAGGCAGTGCGGCGCTGCAGCTGGAAATGAGCAGATGGAGAAAAAGAGACACTGGGAGCTGTTGATGTGGAGGGACCCACACAATGCCCCTGAAATAGATTTATCTTTAGCACTGATCAATGGTCTCCAAATACAGAACAAGAGTTCAGCCAGTTCAACATACAGAAGTAAGTACACATATGCATGAAACTACACTATGCATGAAAACTTTTGTCACACTGAGAGTCAAAAAGCATATACAGGCAAAATAAAATGCATACTCCTGTCCTAACAATGCATTTAGGTCTTATGAGGTGGAAGCAATTAATCTGTGCAAAAAACAGAATATTATTCATTCATTCATTTTCTTTTCGGCTTAGTCCCTTTATTAATCCGGGGTCGCCACAGCGGAATGAACCGCCAACTTATCCAGCATATGTTATTTTACGCAGCGGATGCCCTTCCAGCTGCAACCCATCACTGGGAAACATCCATACACACTCATTCACACACATACACACACTACGGACAATTTAGCTTAACCAATTTACTTGTACCGCATGTCTTTGGAATTGTGGGGGAAACCGGAGCACCCGGAGGAAACCCACACAAACATAGGGAGAACATGCAGAAATACCAACTGACCCAGCCGGGGCTCGAACCAGCGACCTTCTTGCTGTGAGGGGATTGTGCTACCCACTACGCCACCGTGTTGCCCACAGAATATTATTTACAACATTATTACCTTTAATGAACAGTCCGAAAACTGTAATGAGCATTCATTACAGTCTGGAGGGTCGCAACTCTGAATATGCTGGAGGCAAATGGGATCCGTTTTATGTAGGGTTAGTAAATTATCAAGCACATTTTTAGTTTTAGGGTTATCAGTTAATATGTACTGCTTAATATGTACTTCAGGACCTGAAGTGGGACACTCACATTGACTGCATTGTCAAAAAAGCTCAACAAAGGCTGTACTTCCTTCGTCAGCTGAGGAAGTTCAACCTTCCAAAGGAGCTGCTGAAACAGTTCTACACTTCCATCATTGAATCAGTCCTCTGCACTTCAATAACTGTCTGGTTTAGCTCAGCTACCCAATCAGACCTCCGAAGACTACGTCGAATAGTTCGGACTGCTGAGCGAATCACTGGTACAACCCTCCCTACTCTCCAAGAACTGTACTTATCCAGAGCGAGCAGAAGGGCTGCCAAAATCACTCTGGACCCCTCACACCCAGCACACTGCCTCTTTGAACTTTTACCTTCTGGTCGACGCTACAGAGCACTGTGCACCAGAACAGCCCGACACAGAAACAGTTTCTTCCCTCAGGCAATCCATCTTATGAACACTTTAGGATAGTAATTGTGACAAACATCACTACTTGCTATACACTTTAGACACATACACTTATTTAAAACATACTTTACATGCCAGTTTGCACATAATAGCTGCACATATAACGCTGTATATAGTAATATACCTGTACATACACCTGTCAACCTGCATATCTGCATTCACTACTTACTTCTATTTTTGAAATATATTTATTATCTGTTTTTTGTCCTGTCTCTGTGATTCTGTTGCACTGTAGAAGCTTCTGTCACGAAAGCAAATTCCTCGTATGTGTGAACATACCTGGCAATAAAGCTCTTTCTGATTCTTTCTGATTCTGATTCTGATTCTTACTTTAATGGAATTTCTAATGAAAAGTACAAAACTACTCTGTATTTGAATGAAAACTTACTCTCTCAATATTTGAATGAAATGCTATCTTACAGCTAATGAACAAGATATTTTAGTGACAGAGATCTTACTGGTCTATTTCTCTACAACTGTTAAAATCAATTTAGTAAGGAAAAATCCTTATTGATGTCTTTATCAAACTGAAATTAGGCCTATGACCATGTCATCTTGTGACAGCCTATTTGATCTATAAAGTGCAGAGTGTCTGCCTGTCTCATAATCTCTGTGTATGTGATAAGTTAAGGGCTCGAGGTATCAAATCAGACACCTTGTCAAGAGAGTGCTATCAGCTCCTGTTTGAGCATGGCACCAAGTGCCAGACAGACTGGATAGACACAGGAAGGAAGTCAGTCAATGCCTCTTCCAGCTGTACAGGATGACAGGAAGATTTCTTATGACCTCAGTCACTGCAACAACCCCCAAAACAACAGGGAATCCTATGCTAGTGATGCATGCCGGTTCAAGAAACACAAAGCTACAGCTTAACGACTTTACAGTTCTTTTTGTCTCTGCAGTAAGTCACCCTCCCTTCCCCGCTACCTATTTTTGCATTTATCATTGGCAGTGCTGGTCAGTGCCTCGCGCTGGTCTCTTTGATGTAGTAATACGGCCCTTCCGAAACTACTTATATCTCATTGACCCAATTGAACCCAGAGTGACTGAGAGTTTGTGTTTGATGACACAGTAGGCTTAACGTTAATAACAAATAAAGTAAAAGGGTGGTTCAAACTACTGCTAGTGGTGAAATGGTATGGCGTAGATTTTCTTGGCACACTCTTGGCACACCCCTTTAGTACCAATTAAGTATAATTTAAATAAGACTAAGTCTGTTCCATTCTAAAGAGCTCATCCCTATGCCCTAATCCCTTTGTAGAGTTTACTCTACAGCAGTGGTGGGCAACTCTGGTCCCACTATACTATGGAGTTTACTTTGGTTTGGCAGGTACTGTATGTACCTGCATACTTCAATATGGTGGCCAAGGTTTATCTCATTTGAAACGCAGCATCAGTGGTGATGGAGGCCAGTATCCTCCAGAGATTAGCTCCAGCTCTAATCAAACACTTTGGTTTGGTATGACCCATCAATATGAAGGCCATGATTTATCCCATTTGGATGCAGTCTGACTATACATGAGTGGCCACCAAACTCCCTCCTAGTTGGCCAATATCCTGCAGAGTTTAACTCAATCTTCCCTTAACACACTTGTCTGTAAGATTTCCTCTGCAGAATTAGAAGCATTGTTGTTTTCACCAGGAATCCTGCAGCTGAACATGAACACAAGCTATTATTTAAAAAAAAGGTGATAACAGTTGGTACTGATGGCTCCAACAATAGCCTATAACAATGCCTGAACAATATTGTATCTCACAGCTGATCATTATCATTCAGAATCAATTCCTTTTGGGGAGAATGAATGTGACTTTTATTTCACAAACTGACTGTTGTGCTCCATTTGCAAATATCCCACAGCTGAATAGCATGACTGGCCAATCATAATCAAGGATTCTGGAGTCAATAATCAGATCTCATAAATAGAGCACAGCACTCAAAGAGACAAAGATGAGGTGCATCATCCTGGTGTCAGATGCTAGCCCATATTTCCACCAGCAGACAAGACTCCCAGGGGAATTTTGGGTACCATCAACTCCACATGTTGTGCAAAAGATCAAAGAGCAGCATCCGAGCCAGCAGGGCAGTGTGCCAGCATACATGGTGACCTGCCAACCCCAGTTGTTCCTGCCATGCCCACGTCTATCATGTTCAAACCTGACCTTTTGCATAACAAGCTGTAGCTTCATGGGGAGGTCCCTTCTCTCCCTTGTGCCAAAAAATCTACATCACATTATTACCCCAGCATGTCCTTTTAACATATGATGAATTAGTGCCCGTTTCCTGTTCGGGCTTATGAACAAAATAGGTAAAAGTAATGCTTGCTGGATCTGTGCTCCTTTTCAAACACAACTCCAATGAAGGCCACCACTCCCCAAGCTTTTGTAGAGGCAGCTGTTGGAAAACACAACATCTGTAGTCCAGAGCAGCAGCAGGACCCAACCCTACTGCGGCATTTGACCAACTCCTTGGGCTTTAGTTCACAGATAATGCCAGAGTTCTGCCCTCTCTAATGGACACGAGACAATAAGGTGTGCACAGGATTATGATTATAGTACTTATTACATTGAGGCACGATATCCCAGTGGTCAACATTTTATTCAGTGCCCCTGGTGGTTTTCATACCTTTCAAGTACAGTAGGTGAAATCATTCTTTTGAAAATTGCTTTCCACAAAAGTTGAGGGTTCTTAAGACAAGCCTGGACTGCCATTGGAATGTGATATTACAAAATGATTCTATCAGATTTGTTCATCAAACTACATCTGGCAGGAAAATATGACAAAAAAACAAGATCCACAGGGAGATATGGGGGGAAAATATAGTCCTTTATAAGGGTGTTTCTTCAACTATAAGCACTTTTGATCCAGTGGAGGAAAAGGCTTACTTTTCACTCTGGCTAGTTCGCCTGTCATTGTTTGTTATTTGAAATTATTTATTAACAACCCTAAGAAATTATGGTGTTGGAAAAATGATCCCTAATTTTGGTAAGGGTAATTTCATAGCCAGCATTTTACTGTGTGAAATTTATGTGTATTATTTTCTGTTTTAAATATTTATTTTACGTTAGTTGCTTTATCTTTAAAGAATTGTGTCAAAATACTTGAAAAGTCATTGTCCACAATCCCCTTGCAATTTTAACATTCATTGGTAGTCATTTAAAATTATGAAGAGACAAAAAAATAATGAGTGAATTAATGTTTCCACCCAGATTTGTTTGTAAAACAACAATTAACTTGAACTTTTTTATATAGTTGACCACAATTTCTTAATATAATCGGTAAACTAACAACTCAACTTTATGTTACTGATGTTTCCTCAGTGAAAATACTAACAAGACCAGCACAAACTGAAGGAAAATGGAATCAGGAATGGGAGCTTGAACAATGAATAACTAACATCGGGGTCAGGAAGTCTCTTTCAAGTCTGTTTGATGTCCATGGGCAGCAAGGGCTTGTGGATATTTGAGAGGTGAATCCGTATGAATGTGTATATTTTGGAAGACCCTCTCTTTAATGTCAGTGGGAAAATTTCACTTTCTAGGTCACCAAGACAGTGGTCAACAGTTATTCCATCCAAGCTGAGAAAGGCATTATTTGAATGTCAGCTGACTTTGAAAATAGGAAGATCTGGCTTTAAGTTGGAGGAAGCAACGCCGTCCCAATGTCAACAGATCAACTCAGCATGTTCTCAGGAATAGGGCATACGGCCTGTACTCTTCTTCCTTTTTGAGTTCACCTTCTCCAGCAATGATAACATTTCAGCTGGTCCTTGGCAGCGTGATGAATTTCCCAGTAGCCTATAAGACTGTGGGACACCAGCAAACTGTGCCAGTGATGTTTCTGATCAAGTGAATGTACTCAGTTTCACTGGATTAAAGCAGAAAAACAAGATACACGGCATAACCATCTTGAGCTGCGCTAGATGAATCTGAACATAGACACATGATGACAGTTCCTGCCATGGGAGTAATTCTTGATCTTGTATGGAGGGGGTGATGCTTGCATGGGGGCTCATGACCTTTATCGTGCTGCCAAAGCCTTACCCATGAGACCTTGCCGCATAATCCATGCCTCATTGCTGGAATAAAGGCCCCTGGGTGGAGTTCATCTGCTCCATCCCATATCTAGATGGAGGTCATTTAGAATATACACATCAATGAATGATTTGTCATCTACAGTATGTGTTGTCAGTTATTTAAGCTATTCAAGAACACCTAAAACTATTTACTGCAACATTGAAACATGTGTGATTCATAAAATGCAAGTCAATGGTTACTGGCACTTTGGGATTAAAAAATAAAATCGAGGTCTTATGATGTGAAACAATCCCTCTATGCAAGAAACTGAACATTCTTTACAACATATTTACCTTTAACCCACAGCCTCAGCAAACAGTGCTGAGTTTTGCCATTGTATGTTTATTCAGCTCTTAAATTGCCAGTAGCTGTCTGTCTGGCATTTAAGGAATCATCAAAGACCATGGTTTCAGCTAAAATCTTCTTTAATGATCTACTGACAAAAAAGTCACCTACTTCTTGAATAGAAGAAAAATATCAACAGACTCATTTTCAGAACATTTTTTTTCCAGGCTGATAAAATCTATTCAGTGAAAGGAATAAACATTTGCGTTGTCTGAAAATTTCAACATATGGAAAGCAACAAGGTTTGAATCAAATCTAAACCAAATGACTTGTCACACCATGTCTACTGAGAGACCTTCCTTTGATCGATTTCTAAAGTCTGCATACTGTAGATGTATCCATCTCTGCCTTTTATACCCTACAAACTGACAATTTTAAATTCTAAGAGATCTGAGAAGTTGTGTCTGGTGGTCAGTTTTTGTGAAAATGACCAATTATTCAATTTTCATATTTCTGGTAAGAAATTTGTATTTTAATTAGAAATTTAATACAGATTTTGTTATCAAGTGTTATGCAGTCTGTCTGAATTCACTATGGTAAGGATGTACCTTCACGCAAAAGTCTTGACTTATCTACATCATTGACTTATATAGCAGCAACGCAGCCTGTCAGTTGGCTGAGCTTTTGGACATAGCCATTTACAGCCAATCAGTATCCACCTTCAATGCGACGAATGACAATATAGTGCCCTTAAAATTAACAGAAGTTTATTGAGCATTAATGTGGATTCTAATACTGTCTTTATAGTAATCATTCTTGTTGTACATGGGTCTGTACACCAGTTTGGCCGACTGCCACCACTAACTCAAGGGCCAGCTCTGCCACAAGTCACAAACGCTGTGAGGAAAGGGCTAAATATATACAGCTTGTTATACAATTATGGTAAAGGTTATCCCTTTAATGAATGAATATATTACTTATGTCCTTTGTGCAAGGACACAAGTAGAGGTTCTGTCATTGGTGGGAATGATGGTGTGTCGCATTGACAGTTATCTGAAGACATACACGCATGTGATAAGCATTTCCTGCTCTCCTGGGATCTGGTGGAAATGTCTGCCTTGACATCCCAATCAAATTCATCTAAAGGCCAAAGCAGTAGCTAAAGAGTGA
This sequence comes from Danio choprae, assembly GCA_903798125.1. NCBI lineage: Eukaryota > Metazoa > Chordata > Actinopteri > Cypriniformes > Danionidae > Danio > Danio choprae. The sequence continues at coordinate 2,740,864 of CAIGQW010015581.1, read as the reverse complement.
GTGACAACCTTAGATTGAATCATAATGACCTGAGCCAGCAGAATAAAGCAGTACATAATGGAAAAATCTGTTTTTAGATCAACAGTGACAGACTGCTTTCTCATTTATTTTTGTCCATAGGTATCAAACTATGAAATTAAATAAATCACCCAATTATTCAGTCATTATTAATGACATCTTAATAATCATAATATGGAAGAATGATTCATCAATGCATTAAAAATGTTCATAAGCTGATTATTCTTTTTGAAAATGGTGTAGCTTAAATAAACAACAGCCTTTTCTCTGGTGAAATATGCAGGACTTCTCCAATCTTTTCATCTGTTTTTAATCTGCCTCTTTTTAACTTTAAGTTCACATTCAGCCTACCTGTCTCCATCCAATAAATGGCCTGATTCTTTTATGGAAAATACATTTCAACAATATACATATAGGGGTCTACAATATTTATTGTTTAGTCTACAATAATATTGTAATTGGTGTTTTAATTATATACAAGTTGACATTTTAGAGTAGCTCACTCATGTTGCCAAAACTGTGTAATTAATGAGGAAATTAACTACAATCACGCAAAGCTTTGCATATTAAAATATCTGAAATGAACTGTTAAAATGTATTTTAAAAAATCCCACAATCATATTCACTCACTTAACCTTATATGAGACTTTTACTTTTAAAGCATGTTTGTTCTCAAAACACCATTCAACACAGTAGGCTGACAGATAAAATGTGGATCCACTTGCAGGCAAGCAAAGAACAAAAGTAAAGTTTAAATTGAATCTGCCTGTGTAAATTATTAGACTGGATACTAATAACTGAACCATTTTAAATCCAGACAAGGATAATCCTCCATCTCCACTGGGCGCCAAAAAGTTGGCAGTCGCAAAAGTAAATAGTCTATGTTGGTGTTCCTCAAGTGTTACCAATTACAACTCCAAACGGGAGATATGAAATGCCAAGAGGAATTATTATTGAAGGCATGGATTTCGAATTGGCCCATACTGTTGCTTAATTCTGTAAAGCCACATTTGCTTGAGCTTCAGATCAACTCCGTCATCTCCTTAAAAGCTCAACAGACCACTAGTTAACCCAGACTTTCTCAATTTCTTAACTCGGTACGTTTGGAAAGATCTTGTAGCAACCTGTCCCCAAAGGGAAATGCACTTAAATCAGTGAAATGGGCCATTTTTGAATGACTTTAGATCTGAGATAAAAGAATTGGAGAAGTTTCTCTTGAAGAGCTATCTGACTGAGTTCTGGATGAGACAGACGTACCTTTCATTTCGGGTCATCATGACAGGCACAAAATGTTTATAAATGTGTGTGGGTCAGACGTCCTTGACTGTCGAGAAACACTCCAGGAATCTGGGATCAGCTTTCAGCCACATGCAGTCGTCTTGCACAGGGAGACGTGGAGTGACTTTAAAGACTCCATCACACATGTAGGTCACTCATGCCTGAGAAAAACACATCAGTTTAAAGAGCTTTACATAAAAAAGAAAAACTACAGCAGGATCTACTACACTACAGTGTGTGTGTGTGTGTGTGTGTGTGTGTGTGTGTGTGTGTGTGTGTGTGTGTGTGTATGTGTGTGTGTATGT
>CAIGQW010015581.1:2722115-2738863 GCA_903798125.1 Danio choprae | reverse complement strand
ATATATATATATATATATATATATATATATATATATATATATATAATTATTAATATATATTATATATAGTTCATTGACTAACAACTTATTGCATGATGGAGAAAATACATTGCAGTTATATGCCCATAAAACTCTTCTACTCTTAAAACTCTTAAAAAAAGATATTGATGCAAATTTTTGTGTAATAAGTATATGATGATATAATTAATATCACATAAACAACAAGTGCAACATCAGACAAGTTCTGTCCGAATCTGTGCTTTGAATGAATCGAATGAACCAATGAATCAGTGATCCATTCAGAAAGAAAACTATTTATTTAATTGTTGAATGAATCAAACATCTAAACAAATTGAATGAATAAATGAATGCTTCTATTGAGTTGTTTTGCTCTTGGGCAATTCATGCATTTATTTTTTTGTTTGATTGAATAGTAATTTTTCTCCCTGAAAAAAAAAATGTTCATAAATAAATGCAAATCATGTTAAAGAAAAATGACATCATAGCTAACACCAGCACAAATTCAATAATCGATGGCACATATAGGATAGTTTGGATGTTTTAGTTTAGTTTAGTTTTTTCCATTTTATTTTTTTATTTTCACCAGTTTTAGTTTGACCAGTTATTAACCTTCACACGATAAAATTACAACGTTAAATTAATATCAAATTAACAGAGAATGTGAATGGACAATAAAATAATCCGATCAGAGAAAGGCATGAAGTGAACAGGTGGTATCTCGGAGGTTAGCCGCTAACAGCTAAAGCAAATTTAAAAAGCTGCTTGATATATTTTTAACCATCTTTTGAAATCCTACAGATTTCCCCAATGTATGAAATGTTAAACATAGTAACTTTAAATTAGCACATTTGCTAAACAGATCCAGCTAACACTTACGTTCGCTTTTTGTTGTTGCTTTCCCTCCAAATCATGTCACTTCCTGAAGTATGATGTCATTAGTCGTTTTTAGCAGTCAAAGTAACATTGGTTGCTCACTGAAAAAAGACTGCACTTTTAACAAAATAATAGCAGTACATTTGAATCTATATGCTCTATCTGGCTCGAAAGTTCCCTATGTGTATTTTGTACAATTTGAGACTTTACTTTTATAACGTGATTATGTATTTTTTTTACGAAAAGATGTTTTAGGCATCGACATAAATAAAGCAATATGCTCATTCATTATAATTCCGTATTTTTAATAATTATATTACATTTTTATGACTAAGATGCAAGTGTCTGGTCAGGCATAATTAAAACAATAAACATGACATTTAGAAAGCTCTATAAGGATAACCGCATACGCATTGTCATTTTACTTTCTTTTTTTTTTTTTTATTAAACTTTTTGCCAGTAGTCACTATCCTTCAAACTACACCACAAACGACTTTTACCCATTTGTCAGCTAGAAGTATTTAATCCTTTAAAATGTTTTTAGAAGTACAGGTCAGGTTAATGTCAATGCAACTTTATTTGACCCATATTCTGATATTTTACTCTCGAAAGTAAATGATACTTTCTTAAAAAATATATAAGAAACATTAGACAATTGATTTGGATTTAATATGCTTTCGTGTGTATAAAATCCATTCTGTTCATTCAATTTGATGGTCTCCAACATACCTTTGACCCCCTATTCAACCTATTAACACTTACATCAGATATGGTGTGAACAAATATCTAAACTTGACCAAATCAAAGAATATTTTTACCAGGATCTCTCACTGTTCATCAAGTTCACATAATTGTGGTTAAAAAAAGATGCTTTAGCATTCTGTTATTATGATCGATACTTCAAGAATGTAAAAATACATATTTTACTACAGTGATGGCCAACACTGTATTAAGGCTTTAGCTTTTTTGATATCTTAATATTTTACTAGGTAGTTTATCTTTAAATTTTTTTCTTCTCCATATGCGATTTCAATAGTCACACACAAAAACAATAATCTTTTGTTATATTTTTGAACATTACCAAACTGCCATTAGCTACAGCTCCCAACACCACTGGTTTCCTTTTTCTCAATGGGTTTTCTCTCACAGTACCATTTCCCCACTTGAGTTCTATGAAGTTCAATTACACCATCAGAGACACCTAAACCCAACACTACGGTATTCTGAGAGATGTGTAATGTGACTCCAACATTTCTGTCCATTAGAGACTGTTGTGAGACAAAACCATAACATAAACTCAGCGTCATCATATGCATCCTCATAAAACATTCACACCAGATGAAGCCACGAAAAGGCCATTATCCATTGGCCAGCCAGCAGTCAGCCGAGAACAGGAGACGCCTTTCCATTGGCTGCTTCTTAACAGTAGCATCTCAACTGGAAGCAAGAGTTCCTGTATCGATCCGAAGACGTCCTCACCTCTGGCAGGAGCAGCGGGATTTTTTTTTTTCTATTGGTAATACGATATGATGAAAAGACTTACCCACAAGCCTTCAGTACTAAACACCAGCAGACAGTGGTTCTTGTGAGCACATTGTTATAAAATGCTTTAATAAATAGTTTGATTTATTTCTAAGAACAAACATAAATTCCACTAAATGAACTTTTTTCAGAGCAATTCTTCTGTACAAAAAAATTACATCTTAAAAAAATAAAATAAAATAAAACAGAACAAACAAACAAAAATTCTCCTCTCCAGCTCCACCCAGTTTCCCTTCCATAACGGACTTAACATTGAGCTTAATTTCTACTCGTTTGCTTTCACCTGATTTTTGAACCAATCAGAACATTTTGAAACTTCCCATGAGTCTTATATTAAACATCATGATGAACAAAACCAAATCATAGCCGGCCGTTTCAGAGATAATCCACTTCTTTGAACTGGTACCTCAAGTACAAATGCTTGACAACATAATTGTTCCCTTCATGAAAGTTTCGATGCAAACAAACAAACAGAAAACATTTGGAAGTCATAATTTTGACATATCAGCATCTTTACAAGCAACAAGCATGAACCGGCAGGTCTCGGTTTTATGATCAGCAACAGGAGGACTGGTAAGGAAAGGGATTGTGGGTCTTCAAGGAGGCGAACACACACGCCACAATACAGCACACGATCATATAGGTGTCTAGTGAAAAACAAAAATAAAACAACAACATAATAGGATGATCTCTGATTATATTTCTGCTCTGACTGCGGGACGCTGTATACATCTTACAAAACCTGCCATATCAACTGGCATAAATAAAAGGAATGGTGGAAAATAAAAAATAAAAAAACAATAATAATCATAATATTTAAATCATAATAATAATTATTATAATAATAAAAAAAGTGACTTAAGTTACTAAATTCAAATATACACAGCGACTCCTTTATTATATACACGTATTTACAGATCTTTTGTCTTTAAACAAATACCTTGATGGTGATATGGGAGCTGCTCTTAAGACCAGACTCTCCACCTATTTTTTTTGTGTGTGTGTTTTTTTTGTGATTTATCGGGGCTGGAGACCCTGAAACCGAGGGGCTTGTCTGAAGGCACTTGCGAACGACTCAAAATACTGCAATCCGTTTGTTTAAAGAGCGTTCAGCCAAGTCGGCAGAAAAAAAACAAGGCCACTTTATAGGCACTGTAGCCCTCCTCATGAACGTCGAGCTCTGTAAGGCAGGCGCGGAAGGAGAACAGATGAACGCTTGTCCCACGTGGTCTGCACCGAAATTGGGCCACTCGAAACGAAATCAAAAGCACAACTGTTTGTAAACAACAACATAAAATTCGCAAGTTCCTTAGTCTTGCTTCCATTCCAGCAGTTTAGTTTTTTTTCCCCCGAAAACAAAAATGAGGCTTCTCGATGCCTCCTTATAAAGAAATACAGTCTGCTTCATCTGTACATAAAAAAAAGGAAAAGAAAGAAATTTGCCACTTTTTCAGCTTCAAAACATCTCGAAAGAGTCAAAAATAAAACAACACATGGGGGGGGGGAACAAACTCAGTCTTGGTTTCTGAGATGGCCTTGGTCTCCTCGTCCTGCTCGCCAGAGCTCATACGCAGTGTTCTTTGTGCTCTTGGCCGGCGGTGGCATTATTGACATTTTTACAGTTGTTGTCCTTTGGGCTGAAGCCTGTCCAGTAGGCGGCTTTGAGTGAAGGGCTGCTGCTGCCGCTGGTGCTTCTCGTGGTGCAGATCAGCCCGTTCTTGGTCCGCGCTGCAGGTTTAGAGTACTTTTGGATGGGATGCTTGCCTCCCTCTGTCCCGCCCCATTCCTCCACCAGCTCCAGCTCATCCTCCTCCATGTCCTCCTCGTCCTCCCCACTGTTGCAGGTTCGGTCCGGGGAGCCCATGAGTTTGGTGCGCTCAAACTGCGCGTCCCGGTTGTCCTTGTGCTGCGGCCGCATCACAGGCCTCAGCGGTTCCCACTGGTTGTTGACACTCTCCTCCACTGGCACGCGCTCGCGTCTCTCACGCTCTTTTCTCCGCTTGCGAGTCCACCACACACAGACGATGACGCAGAAGACCCAGAGGACGCATAAGACTACGCACAGCACAGGAACCAGGTAATCTATATGGAAAGAGAGACTACAGTCAGGAACAATTCCACCTTCTAAATAAAAGAGCCAATCTAAAGAGTTAATTGGTAGAATCACTGCATTTTTTAAGCTCTGTTTGCTGTAGAAACAGTGTGTTTTTGAATAAAGACCTGTTAACACCGGGACACTTTTTGCTCACACTTTGTTGAAGTTTAACGCCTCGTGACTAAACAAAAGGCGCCAATGTGATCGTGCACACTAATTCGCAAAATGCCAGCGGTAAAAGTGCAATTTTTAAAGAAACGCCTGAAGCTCGTTTTTTTTATTTTTTTTGATGCGTAACGTCAAACACTTCTCCACCAATCAGATTGGCACTTTTGTTCATGTGCCCGGAGCTGCTGAAGTTACAGTAAACACTACTTTGAGGCGCTCAAGCTCAAAACAGTCAAGGTGATCCCAGTTTCACTTTTATTTAACAAAGAAGCAAAAAGCATTGAGGCAAGATGAATGTGGAGCTGCTTTTTTCATTGGTGTCTGAACAACATGAGCTACATGAAAAACATCTCGAAGCAACAGTCACATCCAGTGTAGTAAGTGTTCTGTTACAAATACTTTAAAACTCATTTAGAATTCCCTCAATCCAAAAAAAAAAAAATTATAAATTTTTCAGCCATCACTAAGTGTGAGCTATCATTCTCTTTAATGCATTGCTGTGCTGTGACAGAGGACTGTGGAGGAGCTGAATGACTGTCACACAGGTTTATGGCCTCCTGCCCAAAACTGCTGCATTCTCTGAGCCTCTCAGTCCTTTCCTCCTGTGACTCACAAAGACAATTAAGCTGCACTAATTGCTGGAAACAGGGAATTGACACTGGGTCGGGGGATGAAGTCTGGCTTTAGCCTTGAGGCCAGTTGGCTCTACTCACCCACTGGCTGAGACGTGACCGGCATCTCCACTTTGACCTCAATGACGGCGAGCATGACGGTGCTGTTGTGCCGCTTGGACAGTGTGCTGACGATGGTACTCGCAGCCTCCTGGATCTGACTGTGACTGGGCTGATCGTCCTGCTGGAACGACTGCAGGAGAAGGAAAAAAAAAGGGAATTTTATATACATTCCAAAAACATGTAGATAAATGTAGAAAAAAATAAACTATGTGCAGGTATTAAGTGAAAATGTGTATGTTTGTGGCTGTGCTTTATTTTCACTCAACATTCTGTATCTGAAGATCTTCTGCATTTAATATCACATTTTAATATGACAATTACATTTTTATGATTTTTAAACATCTTGTGGTTTTCTTTTTATCCATTCTACCTATGACTGTATGGAGGATTATACAGTTCATCCAACGAAAATGTCCATGAATGTATTGTGCATATATAAAAAAAAAACATTAAAATCAGTTCAAAATCAATGATAGATAACAAATAAAATTAACTAAATAAATTTAAAAAAGAAATTAATTGATTAAAAAATAAATAAAAAAGGGCGACGCAGTGGCGCAGTGGGTAGTGCTGTCGCCTCACAGCAAGAAGGTCACTGGTTCGAGCCTCGGCTGGGTCAGTTGGCATTTCTGTGTGGAGTTTGCATGCTCTCTCCGTGTTCACATGGGTTTCCTCCAGGTGCTCCGGTTTCCCCCACAAGTCCAAAGACATGCGCTATAGGTGAATTGGGTAAGCTAAATTGTCCGTTGTGTGTGTGTGTGTGTGTGTGTGTGTGTGTGTGTGTGTGTGTGTGTGTGTGTGTGTGTGTGTGTGTGTGTGAGAATGAGTGTGTATTCGTGTTTCCCAGTGATGGGTTGCGGCTGGAAGGGCATCTGCTGCGTAAAACATATGCTGAATAAGTTGGCGGTTAATTCCACTGTGGCGACCCCAGATTAATAAAGGGACTAAGCCGAAAAGAAAATGAAAAAACAAGGTTCTCAAATGTTTTACATTGTGTATTTCAAGTAAGTTTTTCAATCCTGAACCAAAAACAACAACCCATTTTGGTATTTGAACAACAACAATTAAAAAAAGGTTAAAGTCAAATAACTAAAGCAAACCTAATCAAAAAGTCGGTTGACTCAATTATTTCAACATGCAAAAACCTGCAGTGTTCAAAGTTCCTGCCTACAGGTTCCATTTTAATGAGTCAGGCCCGTTAAACACGGGCCTTCGCTCAGTGACTTGTTATAACACCGCAGGGATTTAGTGTAATCTGACCGAGTATAAAGCATGCATTTGGAGATAACCGCTATTTGCAAGTAACTTCCGTGAGGCAGAATGTTTCATTCAACACAGGAAACGTGGCTTCAAATTGCACTAAACTATCCTGGCAGCACAAAGGTATTAATTTTCTTATCAATAGACAAGTATGAGCTTTTTGTTAATTCACTGAATATTTGTTAATGCCAGCTTTTTTTTGTATAAAGCCAAAAGTGTTTATCCTAAGGCTTTGTGTAAGATGATGTCTGTGCAGCTGGAGGAAATGCTGCAATGCAGTACGACCCAACGCTGGTCACTCAACTGAATCTCATTACGCCATAATGGGTTGGTTTGAAGAGCGGGCCAGTTGGCATTGCTCTAGGCGTCCAGGCATTTCGAGGAACCGCACTCGACTCGGTGAGGAAATCTAATTTGCATCCATTAACAGATTTTTACGATGAGTATAATAACAGCAGTTTTTACATCAAGATGTCCATGGAATACAAATAAATGTTTAATTTTCTGATTTTTAAATGATGACAGTGAAAAGTTCAACATGTACTTACAATGGCTACCTCTACGGCGTCCTGGTTTTTGTAGGAGAGGTCACAAAGAACCAACAGCTTGTGATCCTTTGCCAGGCTCCGTGTGGCAGGCATATACCTCAGCTCCGAGCAGACATTCTCCACTGTTATTCCCTAAAAAAGGAAGCATGGTAGATATTTACAGGGTCATTTCAGAAACTGAAATATCTGTTTACATCGTTGACATGCCAGAGAAAAAAGTTCTGTTTAACATTACTGTAAAAGCACTGGTAATGCAACCTTTCTCGAACATATTAAAATTTTTGGACAGGTTATTGCAAATAACAAAGTACTAATGTTACTTTGTTCTACAGACAACATTTTACACTGAAAATACCATGAAACAGTTGGGTTTAGACAATTGCAATAAAGTACTACAGTATTATATTTCTGACAGATGCCAATTTTTTTTTAAGTACAGTATAGCAATATTAAGTGGCCATGCATTCACCAAAGCGTTTTTTTTGTGCTTTTTAAAAAAATTTTTAAAGGGGGTCCATTATGCAAAATTTACTTTTGCATAATCACAAAAAAATACTCTTAACTTGCCACAGTTATATTGGTTTAAAGAACAGGGCTGGATGAAAAATGATGGAAACGCAGCCTAAAGTACTATGCTACACCTACGGTGATCATGGTACGCTGGTTATATTATGTGTTTTTTTGGGTCAGTAAAATTTTAATGATTTTGAAAGAAATCTTTTATGTTTTATGCTCAAACAAAAATAAAGTAAAAACAGTAATGTTGCAAAATATATTACAAGTTGGGGGTTTTTTACTATGTGGAATTTATTCCTACATTCAACTATTACTCTGTTTTCACATGATCCTTCATTAACTTTTCAAGTTTGCTCAAATTTGAATAACTAACAGTGCTAAACTATTTTTATATATTTTTAGTTCATTTTTCAAAATGCCTTTGCTGTCACTTTTGATCAATTGAATGTGTCCCAGCTGAATAAAAGTATTCATTCAAAGTATTCTTCTCACTGACCCAAGAATTTCACCAGACCAGACTTACAAATTAGACACGGAGAAGGTCAATAAAGTTTATTTTCTTGTTTTCAAAACATTTTTACTTAGTAATACCATGTTTGGGCCAAATCTCATAGACTACTGCAATTCCATTTGATACCATCTGTGTATCATGAGGGCTTTTGTGCAATCCAACAAAACACCAGCCACAAACAAGAATACTTACTGTGGGTAGTTTGTCCCTGTTGAAAATAAGGGTGATGCGAGCACAGCTCTTGTCCAAATAGACAGAGTTGGGCTCACATTTGGTTTGGAGGGTTGGGGGGATCTCAGGGCTTGAACAAAACCCCCATTGGTGGCAAGGGGGAGAGAGGCATGTCAGGAAGTTGTGCTCCAGGCATTCACGACCTCCTGGACAGTAGTGAAGCTCTCGCCCTGGGGTCCCTGGCAAAAGGCATGGCTTCCGACCACAGACCACCTGAGAAAGAAGGTCATGAATGCATTTATTCATATACAGAAACAAAAAGATTTGTGTAAAAAAAAGTTTTCAGACACTTACCTTGGTGCACTCCACTTTGCCGTTGACACACTGACAAGTGTTGCATTCTTCCTCCCAACGGCTGCCATGCGGGAACTGAAGTCCAGCATAGTGGCACGTCTTCCCAATGCCAATGACTGCGCCACAACACAAACAGCATAAGACTGCAGCCAATTCTAATTTAGGAGCAGATCCCCTTCCTGTCTGGAGTGATCGGTCACATGATGCAAGTGTTCCTATGCCCATGCCGTCTGCCTTTAACGTCGATTACATCATACTCTGTGGCTTTAAGTCCACGTCTAGCTTTTAGCTTATTTGTCAATTCGTAGTGTGTCAAATCTGTATATTAGAATGATTTCTGTAGGATCATGTGACATTAGCCATGTTTCCATCCACCTATTTTTATGCACATATTGGCATATTAAATTAAAAATGCTTAATGGAAATCCAGAGATGTGCATACATTTTGAAAATGAGCATAAAAAGCTTTATTCAGTAAGAAAATGTGCATAAACTACGATGGATACTCTTCGTATGGATTTACTGCATAGATTCAAAAAAGTCATAAGAAAAAATGCCCACTATTGCAGCAAACTCCATTTTTGTTTTTGATATTTGGTACCAGTTTATCAGGATGTGATGTTTTTGGCATAATTCACATAGTTTTAAATCACGTCTTTGGATGGAAACATAGCTATTGACCCGAACAAAATAGTATGGACCCCAAAAGTTTGACAAGTTGTGTCGGCATTTAAAATTTACTATCTTTCTTTTTCAGAAAAAAGCCAAACATCTGATAACTCATCCTGCACTTGAGAGATTTTTGGCCAATCCAACACTTTGAAGAGTAAAAATGCCCCTCCCCAAATGCCATAAACCTCTGACTAGCAAATAAACAAATAGGTTTCATGGGTGCCATATAAACAAACCCTACTGGGTATTTCTGAGCTGTTCACTTTGTCCTTCTCCAACTTCCTTTTTAAATGGCAATCGATATCATGGGGACTTTAAGGTCCATTTCTCAATATAGACTAGGTGAGAGAACTGAAAGGAGCCTGGCTGTTTCAATGATTAAACAATAACTCTTACACTCTTGGCATTGAGGTCCAGTGCGACCGAGTGGGCAAACACATCGGAAGCCATTGATCTCATCCACACAGGTGGCACCGTAGGCGCAGGGGGAAGACTGGCACTCATCGATGTCTGGTAAAGCAAAGAGGACATACATTCATCAATAGAGCTACAGCCCAGACAGAAATGTCATATGCAGAGAAAGTTAAAACTGTCATCTTAAATCAATACACATTTGTAAAGCGCCAGGATTGATGGCGTTCCCATGACCGCACCTCAGAAAATGAGGCTGGGGAAATGCATGGAATCTTTAAAGAGTATTTTCTATGTCAGGGGCATCAATGGACACAAGGGACACAAGGAGAGGAATTTTTCCACTGGTTGAATAATTTATCTCCTCTGTCTGTTTGTGAGCCAGGGCTAACCTTTGACCCCCGAGGAGGTCAAAGGCCACGGGATGCTCGGTAATCCACCAACACCCCTCTTTCTATATGTCCCCATTCTTTCCTCTTTGAGATACTCACTGATACGGCAGTCAGGTCCGGCAAATCCAGGAGCACATTCACAGCGAAACCAGTTCACCCCGTCCACACAGATTCCTCCATTGTAACTGCAAGAAGACAATGTTCACTGGCCGAAAGAGACAACTTTCCCCTACTGATTGACATATTATAATATAACCTTCACATCTGTCATCAAAAATGTGGCTAATGATAACTGATAATTATACATCCTCACACTAAAGTGACCATCATTTTTAAACCTTTGTAAAAAAAACTTTTTTTTTTTATCTTTCAGAACAGAAGTTTACTACATGAATCCTTTTTCGAAAAACAAAACATTTTATACATTTTCTTTACAGTACGTAACATAAAAACATTTTTAGAGGCCTGAAAATGCAAGCTTTCAAAAATGGCTTTAAAGCACAGATTTTTAAAACTAATAGACTTATAGTCTCTAAACAACCAAAACATGAATTTGTACTTGACATTCGCCAACTACTGGTAAGCATAATAAAGCTTTTTTAGTCATTTTTGTGAAGATGATTTCACCAATGTTGTCATGTTTACGAAATACTTCAAAATGTGCAAAGGACAAACTCTTCCATTTTTAAGTGCATGAATTTGGCATGCAAACATACAATGGACCTTAAAAATAAGCTAATCAAAAAGGCCATTAGCCTACCCCTGGAACGGTCTTTTCAGATATTCCACATTAAAAGTATGGCTCATAGTGCTTTGTCTGGTCCTTAAATGGTCTGAGGCATAAACTTTAACCATAAAAAAGTTTATACAATAACAAGAATAATAATAATGGCAAAATTTAATCAGACTGAAAAATGCCTTTCATCCATTCAGTCCCTTTAACTGCTTTGCAATGTGTTAAATAAGAGTTTTTGTTAGATCATAAGAATCGTGATTATCCACTGTAATAAAGCTGACTTTAATTGTTTAATCGAAACTGACTGTAAAGCTGCATTGTATGGCATCATCCTCCCAATACACATGAGTGGAGCAAAAGCAGGAAAAGGGGTGGGGGGAACAAGTGGAAGAGAGATGGACGAAGTAGTATGCGAGAGTGCCTGATTGCATTTATCAATACCGGCACTTTTCAGATGCAAATCCCCCCTCAGCGGCTCCTTGCTGAGACCCCGACCCCCTCCTCCCACCCCACCTCCCAAATCCCCTGCTCCCAGGTCAGCGGTGAAGAAAGGCAAGAGGACAGAGTGGGCTGAAGAAAAAGGGCCTGTCCATCCCCTCCTCCCCTCACCGCTGGGGGTGCTCTTTTAGGGCCATCGGCTCTATTGTGGTACCCATTAAAACCAGCCCGGGGTCTCCTGAGCTGTCGGATTTAGGGGTGATTTAGGGACATCTTCTCCCGTCTTTACAACCAGCGTCCCCCTTGGTCCCCTCCTCTCTGTATATCCGCTCTCAGAGAATGGGGGTTAGCGGGGCAGGAACAACAGGGTGGAATAGGGCAGAAAGCCGCGTTATTCCTAGCCATCTATGTTATACAAGGAAAGGGGAGGCTCGGCCCAAACAACACAAGAGATCGACTTAGAGTAAATAAAAGGAGGGACAACTGGAGAGTCACATAGATTTTCTTACCAGGGATGAGGGTTGCAGTCATTGGTGTCTGTGAGGAATCGGAGAGAAAGACAGAGTCAGTGAGAGTCATGGATTGAGTGTAATTTAAGAAGAGTTTTATGGATGTGATGTTTGCTTTCTGTGGTATGCAGACATGCACTGGCAGTGGAGTTGTGAATGGGGGAATTCACTCACTCTGGGCGCAGGTGGCTCCCTCCCAGCCGTCTTTACAGATGCAGGTGAACGTGTCTCCGCCACCCACACACGTGCCTCCATTCAGACAGGGGCCAGATGCGCAAGTGCTGTTCTTCGCTGAGGGAGAAAGACGGAGTAAAAAAGTTAGAGGAAGAGAGTCAAGTCGGTAGAGCAGTCTAGATTTTCATCCAAAAATAGTTTTCATTAATAGCCTTAAAAACTTAGTGAATCAGTCTCATAATAAGTCACAATTTTTGACTTCAACATCCATGTGAAATAAAAATATGCATGGTGCAAGGAAACTAATGTGTTTTGTAGTGCATTGTTTTCCCACGTCCATTGTGAAAGCTGCTTCAGACTGCACAGTGTCTATAGCTGGAGTTTTCAGTAGGGATGGGCGATATCTTATTTACAATATACCAGTTAATAAAAAATTTAAAAAGACTTATTATAATAAAAGCCATAACACCTACAATTGGTCTGTGCAATGATTAATTACAGTAGCACATGTGCAATACACAATTTGTGACAGATTTACTCACATACTTTAAATTCACTTCATAACATCAGTCGAGTGTTTGAAATGTGATCACAAAATGATGAAGAAATCATACTACTTTATAGTAATCAATACAGTGATGAAGGTTAGGTCAATTAGCATTAAATTATGCTAAATATAATTTATGCTTATAAAATACCCAGGATGACTTAGAGCAGAAATAATCCAGATATTGCCATAAGTGTTTGTTTATTGTGTTCATGTTTGATCCATTAATCTGTTTCTATCATCTTTATCCTCTTTGCTCTGAGGCAGCCATAGCTGATGTCTTTTCTTCAGTAATCTATATGTGGCGTTTATGAGCAAGCGTTTATAAGCCCACTAGCGTCCAGTATGACTTAAACAAAAATTACATTACAATGTGTGATCACAACACCATTTCAAAGGTCTTGATCTCTGCTCTTGGGAAGCCTCCTGGGCTCCTGTTTCCAACCTGCTTTAGCACATCTGCTTGCGTACTTTATATGATCCTGAATAGCTTGATTAGCTGCTTTAGTGTGTATATTTATGGTTTAGCCATGTTGGATTGTCTTTACCACTGCTCCATTTTAAATTTATTTTTATTTTTAAAGAATAAAGAAAAAATACATATACATATACACATATACATATATATATATATATATATATATATATAAAAAGAAAATCAATACTTTTTTTAAAAAGATACAGGCCTCCTTTTATAGTCTCTGAGTAGATACTTATGAATTATAACGTCAATAATATTGTTATCGCAATAAATACCAAAACATATTGTGATATATTTTGTGATAAGTCCATATTGTCCATTCCTAATTTTCGGTGGCCGAAAATTCAGTGCATCCCTAATGAAAACTAGACCCAGATACGGAGAGCTCTTCTAACCTGTATTGCATGTACCTCCTCCCCATCCAGGAGGACAAGCACAGCGGAAAGTGTCTCCGTGATCATAGCACGTTCCTCCATTACTGCATGTGGAGGAGTCACACTGACTTTCACCTAAAACACACACAAAATATCACCGGCCAGTTCACATATGCAGTTCAATAGGAAGACAGGAAGAAAATTGAATGTGCTTTGACATAAACGAAGACTTGACTGACGTGAATGACAGGTCTTTCCTTTCCAGCCATCGGCACATTCACAGTAAAAGTCATTGACCAGATCCACACAGTGTCCGCCATTTTTGCAGGGGCTCCGACTGCACTCGTTCACATCTGGGAGCACAGGTGAGAAGGGTAAGGAAGTGAGTGTAAAAGAAAGTTAAGATGATGAGAAGGATGATTAAGAGGAACACTCACTGATGCTGCAGAGGTCTCCTTCCCAGCCGTCTGGACAGAAGCACTGGAAAGAGCTGATCCCATCAATACAGGTGCCTCCATTTCGACACGGATTGCTCACGCAGTCATTTACATCTGGAAGATGATAAATAACATTTGCACGAACATTAAGATTTTAGGATAAAAAAAGACAACAACAAACTCTTCAAAATCTTCAATTTCAAAATGTAATTTAACATGGAAATAACACATTTAAAAGCTAAAACTAGAGCTTATTTGTTTCTTGACATAATGCATCAAGTGTTTTTATCACTACAGCAAATAACTTGTTAAATTAATTATTTTTTGTCAGCTGTTATTGTTATTAGGATTTGGCGTCACTGTGGCGCAATGGGTAGCACATGCTTCACAGCAAGAAGGTTGCTGGTTCGAGTTTCGGCTGGGTCAGTAGGCATTTGTGTGGAGTTTGCATGTTCTCCATGTGTTTGCGTGGGTTTCCTCCAGGTGCTCCGGTTTCCCCCACAAGTCCAAAGACATGTGCTATAGGTGAGTTGGGTAAGCTAAATTGTCCATAGTGTATGTGTGTGAATGAGTGTATAGGTGTTTCCCAGGGATGGGTTGCATCTGGAAGGGCATCCGTTGGAATTAAATGTTTTATAAATGATTATTTAAAACATTAAGCAATTAACACTGTTAAAATTTTAATGATAAATACAAGATATTTAGTGACAATACTCTATATTTATAACAATGTTTATTTTGGTCGTGTGGTGCTAATAACAATTATTCATGTAATATTTAAGCCTGAATGAAAAATCATGGTAAATGTTAAATCAATTATATTTTAAATAAATAATACTTACTTAATACTACTATAATACTACTTACACTTATACACTTGATATCAATTCTACAAGTAAGTTTGGTTGTAAAATAGTTTGATATTTGGCAGCTGACGACATTAACAGGATACAGATCAAGTTGCTTTAATGATCATCTTCTATGTAATAAAGAACTGAGAATAAAGAAGGAACGATGAGAATCTCAAAAATATATTTAAAGCAAGTGGAAATGTTTAAACGTTACAGTAGACTCACTCTCGTGACAGTAGATTCCCGTAAAGCCGAGCTCACAGGTGCAGGTGAAGTTTCCACCCGGCTGACTGATACAGCGGCCATGAGGACCACACACATTAGAGTTAATGTGTCTCACGCCTCCATCTGAATTGTTACTTGCCACAGCAATGGTACAGCTGTCGATCACTGAGAAAGAGACAACAAGCAGAAATGCCTTATTAGTGTTAGATTAGTGCTGACATGATACTGGAATTTCTAACTAAATAAAATACCTTACAAAATAATGTTAAATACCATTTTTGAAACCACAGGAAAATAGTCATATTAATCATTTGTAAACTTAAAAATATAGCACTTTTAGAGACATTTGACATAAATTTTGCCTAATCAATGACAAGAAAGAAGATATAAAAGGGAACTTAGTATTCATGTGCTGAGAGACACAACACTTGAGTATTGAGTTTTCAACCACATCTTGCGCTTAATTTTTAAACGAATAAAACCTGAAACATGTGTGAAGTCAACAGCATTAGCTATGAAACGCAAACATTGTACTGACACTGCTGAAGTGATAGGGTTTCATTTAACATATTTCATTATATATGCACATCACAATATCAATAAAAGCGACATAATATTGTTTCAAATATTTCAGTATATAGACACACATTAAAATATACAGTATCAATATATTGTATTGTTTCAAATATTTAAGCATACATATTCAAATAAGTGATATCATAAGCCACCTTTCCAATATCTGTGAAAAGGTTGTAAGGTACGGTTCCGGTTGTATTTGCATGTCTGGAATGGCGCAGCACCAATACAAACTGTTCTCGATGTGGAATTTTGGGCATGGTTGGACAACTGTGCTGGATTGGTAGAGGCATTTGGCATGACAGAAAATAGGAGTCCCAAAACTAGAAATATCTGATCATCGTCCATATTGCTGTTTGTTTACATTACACTGTTTACAACGGCATTTATAGAACATTTCAAAGAGTTCTGTTATCAGCACCACAGTGGAAAAAGAAGTTTTCTGTGCTGACTGACTGGACCAAATTGGAACAGTTAGGCTAACATAACTGTTAACAAGGAAGCAAAACCCAATAGTGCAAAAGTGGCTATATGGTGGTTTCAAATACACAAATCAAATTATATTGATACAAGTTATATAATATTGTTTTAAATATTTCTATAAAGACTTCTGACAACACTTGTGCCAGAAATACATTACCTTGGCAAGGTGTCATCTTGCAGTGGTCCTTGCGGTTTTCGCAGGTCTTGCCCTCATAGTCTTCAGGACAGGCGCAGTAAAAGTCACCCGGCAGGCTGTAGCACAAAGCCGTATTCTGACAGGGGTTCGGCTCACATGGGTTTGGGTGAGAAAGACTCTCCACCTTCAAAAAAAAAAAGAAAAAAGAAAAGAGATTGAGTTAATGAATGAGTTTGGCATAGGCTTTGAAAATGTAGTCCTCTTAAACTACAGATAAACAGTAAGGTAAGCTGCGAAAGCTCCTATAAGCCTCCAGCTAAAGGAGACAGCACTATTACACTGACACAAGAGACCAATCAAAACAAACTGTGCGGCTAAATTTAGACCTCCTTCCGTTCTTACGGAGCAAATTCAACTGGGACAAGGAACACTTTTTGCTCATCTAGTTCTCCTCCAATCTTGACTTGGCCTTGTTCTGGTAAATATTCTTAGAAATCAATCTTTCACACAATT
>CAIGQW010015581.1:2688729-2721209 GCA_903798125.1 Danio choprae | reverse complement strand
ATATAATATAATATAATATAATATAATATAATATAATATAATATAATATAATATAAGCATAATTTCTTAAAGTATTTTTAAATACTTTTCAATTAGAAAGTAATTTTAAATTACCATATTTAAGAATATGTTGTTTTTACTGCATTTTTATTAAACAAATGCTTCCTTGATGGTCATAAGACTTAAATTATAAATCTTAATGACCCCAACATTTTGAATAATATACTATTATATAGGCAAATAGCAAAACCTCACAACAACCCCATACTAATTATGGATGATTTTGCAGCATTCTGCGACGCTTTCATTGTCCTCAATTCCCATTTTACCAAAAAAACAAACAAATGATTAAAAAATGGACCCTTCTTTTAGGAGGGATAAAGACTGTAAAAGGCGTAGGCCTACACACAGCACTTACTCACAGAGCAGTGATGTAACAGGAGTGTCTGTAAACCAGACTGTATCAAGACAGACTACAGAAAACTGCAAAAGCAGGCAGATTTAAGAGATAATCATCCATCTGTACCGGATCCCAAGAACAAACCCAGCTGGACACGCTTCAAACAGCAAGCAAAACCAGTCAACATTTAATGTTAAAACACTGAAAGAAAAATCTCTCTGAATATTTCATAGTGATTTGTAGTTCCAGGGGTTTTATCACTCCTTACCACTCATAACCACAGCTGCTTATAATTGCTTTATTAACCCATTTAATACCACTGCAAACTGTAAATATATATATATTTTACATTTCTAAAGATCTAAAAGTGTTATTGTGCAGTGTGACACAATGAGTAATTTGTACATGACTAGAACAGTTTACTTTCTGTTTGCATCAGGAGAAGACAACGGTGGCATCAAAGCTTAACAGAAATAGTTAGTAAAGAATATACTGTAGATATAATGATCTGAAGAAGATTTTTGGTACAAGAATCTTTTTTTATATTGTCAAGTTGTGCATTTGCCCAAGCAACAGCCTTACCAAAAGAAAAACTGGCCCAGTATAGTGTCTGCTATCCAAGAGACAGTAGATGGTATGGTCTAATGTGAGCGAATGGCACGCCAGGCATGGATATAACGTAAAAATCAAGGCCTACTCTTTCCCGGGCTGATTGTGGGCAGACAGCCAGAAGGCCAAGAGAAGAGTTGCCTCATTCACTACAACTTATTTTTAGTCTGCACGGTAAGACGAGACTGGCTCAGGACCAGCTTCCAGGACCTCTATGGAAGTCCATCTTTAGCTGGCCACTAGACTTACACTGGCTCCAGACCAGAGCTCTCCACCGTCAACAGCAATAATGGCTACATGAAGGAAAAAGATAAATAAAAACACTCCTGCCCTCCACCCAAACCCTACTCTAGTTACCCCGGTGCACCTGTGGCCGAATAGCAGGCTTGATCTGCCTTGCACCAGGACTTTAAACATACATACAAGCAACCGACCAGTTTAGCTGAGCCTATCAAGAGCAAAGTTTGAATAGAGAAGTAACACCATCTGTAGTGCTGAATGTCATCAATTAATCAAGACCCACAATTTCCATTAAATGATCAAACACCGAGATGACCAACAGATGAATCTGACTAAAACTTGAGTAGTTTTTGTTTAAGGTCTGCTCTTCTGATATTTGTAATCTAAACAAAATGTCAAAAAGGTCTGAACACACAACCAAAAAAAAAAAAATTAAGACAAATCATAAATCAAAGCTAAACTAAATTTATTCATTCATTCATTTTCTTTTCGGCTTAGTCCCTTTATTAATCCGGGGTCGCCACAGCGGAATGAACCGCCAACTTATCCAGCATATGTTTTACACAGCGGATGCCCTTCCAGCTGCAACCCATCACTGGGAAACATCCATAGACACACTACAGAGAATTTTAGCTTACCCAATTCACCTGTACCGCATGTCTTTGGACTTGTGGGGGAAACCGGAGCACCCGGAGGAAACCCACGCCAACACGGGGAGAACATGCAAACTCCACACAGAAACGCCAACTGACCCAGCCGAGGCTCGAACCAGCGACCTTCTTGCTGTGAGGCGATCGTGCTACCCACTGCACCACCGTGAGGCCCGTAAAGTAAACTTAACTAAACTAAAATGAAAACCAAAAATAAAACTAAAAGAAACAAAAAGAACTAAACAAAAAAACTAAAAACTAAATGAAAAACTAAACTAAAACAAATATAAATCAAAACAAGCACAACACCAAAGAAACTTAAAACAAAATCTCAATCTAATCATAAACTTAAAACAAACTAAACAACAAAAAAGAAACAAGACACAAAACCAAACAAACAAAAAAAGTTACAAAAATAAAAAAATAAAATAAAATAAACAAACAAAGAAAACTCAAACAAAACCAAAAACACAAACCAAACCAAAATGTCTTTAATACCATAAACATTAAAGCTCCTCACCTCACAGAGCATCCCTGCGTAGTTTGACGGACACTCACAAACAAAGCTGTCCAGAATGACATGGCAGCGCCCACCATTCTGACATGGACCGCTGGCACATTTATTCCTTGAGACTTCACAGTGTAAGCCCACAAACCCTGTAGGACACTGACAGTGGTAACCCCCATGAACCAGCTCCTGCACAGACACAAATAAATCAACACTTCACAAACACCACAACTAACTGACGCACCAAAGCATTATTACAGCATCTTACAGTCTACATACCTTGCAAGTAGCTCCATTCTGGCACTGTCCGTGGCAGCCATTGAGATCTGCAGTCAATGAGCAAAGCAAATCAAGCAATTAATCAATGGCTAAGTGGGGGAAATAAAGGACAGCAGTTGAAGATGTGCAATTAACTCAAATCAGATGAGCTTTGGTGAGTGCGGTGAATGTAAATGTTAGTTTAATCAACAAACACACACAAAAAAGCCCAGCATGCAACAGTAGGTGAAGCCTAAAACCAATGTATGGCGTGAAGAATCCCAAAAGCTATCAAGTGTCTGAAGAGGAAAGCCTGGCTGCCATTATAGAGCTCAAAGATGGAGGAAAAGAGAGGAGAGGAGCTTGAGGAGATACTGACTGATGTCACAGTTCTGTCCGGCCCATCCTTGAAAGCAGTCACAGTGATATCCACCAATCATGTTTTTGCAAGAGTGAGCATTTACGCAAGGCTTCCCCATACACTCATTTGCATCTGCGAAAGTGAGGGAAAGAAAGAGTTGGGAGATTTCGTAGACAATTTGGTAGATTGGGAGATCAAAAAGGAGACGGGAAGTGTAGAGTAGCAGGAGAGGAGCAGGTGAAATCGGAGCTCTTGTTGTGTAACCCCTCCACCATTAAGCCCATTGAAAAGCTTGTTGGCAGCTCACGACGATGCCAGGCTGCTTGACTTCCTGATCAATAAGCATTACACAGGCGCACACACACACAAAAAAACACTTTACTAGTGTATCTGGTTTGTGTTCTACAAAGCTAATTTTACTGGAAAACACGATTTAATAAAATAATAAGCTCTTTTATTATTCAATGAAGAACCTTTTACTTAAACAAATCTTTAAAATCCTAAAAGTAAAGGTTCCAAAAAAAAGTGACGCTTAATGTCTGCTTAAAGGGATAGTTCATTCCAAAAGAAAATTGTGTGATCATTTACTTGACCTTTACTCATTTCAAACCTTTATACGTAGCAAAAACAAATACTATGGTATTCAGCATTCTTCAAAATATCTTCTTTTGTTTTCAAAAGAAGAAAGAAACTCATAAAGGTTTGGAACCACTGAGGGTAGTAAATAGGGGAGTGAATAGTGAGTAAACGTTCATTTTTGGGTGACCCATTCATTTAGCTGAATTTCCACAAATATAAAAAAGAAATAATAATAATAATAATAATTAAAACCACACATTTTAAATATATCTTCTTTCAAGAAAGCTTGATAATTCATTATGTTGATATAATTGTAAACCCCTTAGAATCCACTTACAATCACTCTTTCTGCTCATTTCTCTCCTATTAGCTTACACAGCTGACCAGTCTGTTCAGGGGGCTTCGACACCATGAAAATAAAACGGCCACTTATTAGTGGTTTAAAAATTCATCAGGGGCCCCTAGTGAGGTGTGCTCCGCTCCCCTGCGCACCTGTCCTCCGGGAAACACGACTCCCCACTGCGCTCAGACCCGGCTCTGGTGAGCGAAACCCAAGCTGCAGGCTAAGGTTCGAAGCGTAAGATGAGCAGCACGACTCCTGTTCCCACCCCACGCTTGTTTACAGGTCACAATCCACTTCCTTTCACATTCATCACTTCCCCTGACAAGGCCTACACACCATTGTGAGCAGAAGGATGATGGAAAATCCTGTGGCGCCAGCGTTGGACCATCTAATCTAGTCTTAGATCCAGGTCTGTGGCATATATGGCTGACTTACAGTCAACAAGGATCAGGTTGCCACTGTTACCAAATCCTCATGCAGACTAATCGGTAACACTTTAGTTTAAGTACCAATTCTCACTATTAACTGCTGCCTTATTACCTGCTTATTATTAAGATACCGGCTGTTTATTAGTACTTAAATAGGATCTTATTCTACATCCATAATCCTACCAAATACCTAAACCCAATTATTACCTTACTAACTTATAACAAACAACAAATTAGAAGTTTATTGAGTTTAAAAGTCTTGGTGAATGGCTTGTAAATAGCGAGAATTGTAGATTAAAATAAAGTGTGACCGACTAATCAAATCACTTGTTTAAATTCATACTTTAGCTAAAAGATGCAGCTTGCCAAAGTTCATGCAGTTCAGATTAGGGCTGGGAGATGAAATAAAGACATTTATATTTACAAAATACACATATTTGAAAAAAAATCGGATTATCAAATATTACACAATATAATCAAGACGTTTGTCAATATTTGCAGAAAAAGGGGAAAAAAGAAACAAAAAAACAATAGGGCTGCGGTGTCACGTGATAAACTTGACATGATGTCGCCATTAAAACTATACATTCTAAATAATGGTCACATAAAAGAAATTCACACAGGGGGGTTAAAATGTAAAATGTTTTAAAGGGTTAACATGAATTTTTTTGTAGCACTGTGGTTGAGGCAGAATTGGGAAAATTCTGTTATTAATGTAGAATGTTTTAAATTGGCAATGACAGTAGTTGTTGTTATTAATCTATAGTATTTGCATTTGTATTTGCATCATGTCTTCAAAATCATGGGAAAAAAAAATATATTTCTTGATCTGATATCACCTTTTGGAACATGCATGATCTAAGAAGTTAATTTCACTGATAATTGAAAGAAAATAGTCTGCCAAAAATATTCCAAGCTTAGTCAATAAGTTTTATAAGTGCTTACTATTATAAAATTCTACAACTCAGATTTCATATTCTTAAAAATGTTCATCTGGTCAACATGTTTGCCTGTCATTTTTGTGTGTGTTTGACATATTTTGACATCTAACTTTCTGATTTCACTCAGAAGCATAAATCTGCAATTAAAGAAATAGTGATTTGACATTTATTGTGATAATTATCGACATCGACTGATATATACAATTTTCTCCCGGCCCTAGTGAACCCAACACACCATATACAACCATGTGGATGCATGATGGCAATGGCAATGCAAAAATGAATAATATGGCATGACTGGATGGTACAATGAACAATATGCGCATTAAGAACTTCAAAAGATCAAAACATCCTGGAATAACGGGGGATCTCAATCTTACCAATCTGACAGGTCTTTCCAACCCACTGAGGAGGACAGACACACTCAAAGCCATTTTCCAGGTCGATACATGTTCCGCCTTGCGCACACGGGCTGGAGGCACATTCATCCATGTCTGCAACATAAACACAAAATCATGTTATGTTCTGCAGAATATGCTTAATATGTGCTTTAAAATAACAGCCTGAGAGGCCTCTCGCATGAAAAAAGCTATTACAGGATTTAGATGGCATAATATTATGGGATGTTTTCGGTTTCATCCATATTAACATTCAAACTGGGCAATTTTACACCCAGCATGGGTGTGCGGGTTATTTCACCGCCCACTACCCAACACACAGACACACACTCGCCAGATAATACTAGAAAAAAAAAAATCAGTGCTGCTGCATTGAATATAAATCATAGAGAGTAGGGCTATACATTATGATTGATGTCTGCACTCTTGATTATATAGTGCAGCATAAATAAAATGCAAATCATAAACGGTAAAAAAAGGTCTAAAAAGTGATTTATGTGTTTAATATCTTTTACACTGACAAAGGCTTTGTTAATTTGAGGAAAAATATAATAAAACCCTAACCTTAATGCTTGCTATATTGTTAATATATTCCACAATACTAAATAAATACAGATTATTATTAACTACGTATGAGATATATAAAATTGACCACACAAAAAAAGCATCAAATTCCTCTCATGTTCATCAGAACTGCAAATTTCAACTATAGTCTCAAAGCCACAAAGTGATGCTGGTCAATTGCAGAGCTTGTGCAAAGATATCCTATTGTGATAATCAGATGCTTTCTTCATTTCCCTTTTCTCTCTGCTGTATTTGTTTTTATTATATTTATTATAAGAGGAAGAAGTGCAGGACATGTTCATTTCATCTAAATTTTGCCAAAAGAAGAGTGGACACCGTCTGGCAGTTTTTAAACTGCAAATGTTCTTCAAATGTGTTTTTACTTCTAATCAAATAACAGAAAAGAGCTTTGCTGAATTGTACACAGAGCTTTCATGTAGTTTCCATCTAATGAAAGAAATAAAATAACAATAACCTACTGTAAATTGGCAGTACAATTAAATGGCTATAGAGAAAGAGTGGGTAATAGTGTCAGGGTTTTCATCAGTGAAAGCATAGGCTTTTCTTTATGCAAGACAGTAACGCGATTAGAGTTTGATATAATCCAGGTCGCCAGATTAGCTGCTATTAGAACACAAATCGTTACAGTTTTAATACGGCCACAAAGGCACAAAGAACCGAGCAGCAGCCTTTTGTAATTTGGAGGAAAATAGGAGGAAACAAAAACAAGAGAAATTCCTCCCTCCTTTCTTCTCCCTTTAGTCTTATACATATATTGTTGTGAATGGGGTGGAGCGGGGTGTGTAAAAGGGTCAGACAGGCAAGTGAAGAGGGAAGAGGTGGGGGAAAACCTTTATGGGCGAAATCGTCGAGGGAGGGGGTGAAGCGAATGTCCAAATTCCAGCAGGGGACCCTACTGTTGCTATGACGATGGAAACACAGCCCCATATGTGTGGTGGAAGAAACCGAGGCGGTAGGATGTAGAGAGAGTGAGGAAGAGTGTGAGAAATGCCAAAAATTAAAACACTGGGCATCCTGGAAGTGAGAAATGGATTCACAAATGATCAAATTTGAGCTAAAGTGGGATGCTTTGTCAAACGGGAGGGGTGGAGAAGGAAGGGCAGCCCATGCCACACTGCGTTCTCAATTTGTGAAGCCAAATGCTAGTTCAAAGCGAAGTCAGATTATGCAAATCCCCCCCGCCTCAGTGATGGGTATCACCAGGCTCTAATCCTGGACCCGTAACAGCTCACACTCATCGGCCCCATGAAGGGACCCTGCTGTGCTTCCAAGATCCAGGACTGGCTTCCCCTGACATGTACCTGACACATCCCAGCATGACGAGCAGCACTCTGGCCACGGCATCTGGACACATGTGGGGAGGGGACGGGCATCTGTGCTCTAGTCTAAGTCTATAACTAGGTCTCCAGACTGAACAGATTGACCCACAGAAGAAGTCTGAGAGGAATGTTCGCAAAAGATTCACGCACCTTTAGCGCAAGTGGGACCCTCCCAGCCTGGTGGACAGTGGCACTCGAATCCGGTCGAGACTTCATGACACGTGCCTCCGTTTGCACAGGGGTTTGATACGCATGCATGTTCAGCTGCAAAAAAATGCAATGATATGTGTGATATATTTACTGTTGACAAATCTAATTAAAAGCCACAACAATTGGCACAGCTTCATGTGGTGGAAAATACCATATGCACGTACATCCATCCCTCCAATATTCCCCCACAGTTTAACACTCATCCACTATGACTATGTATCCATTCATTCATCCATCCATCCATCACTCCAACAGCCTAACTATTGATTTGTCTATGATATTTTCCTTTATTCGCCCATTTATCAATCCATCAATCTGCCCCTTCTTTAAATTCTTTATTTATTGAACAATCCATCTGTTCTTTTACTAACATAGTTATTCATTCACCCATCTTTTCATTTCTTCTGTTATCTATTATCAATCTATTCATGTAATTTGAATTGTTTTACCTGTTCATCTATCCATTCCTTCTTTTACTCATCCATCCACACATATATCCCTTCTTTTACCCCATTATCCATCATCATTCATCCATCCATTATTTTAACTACTGACATCTATGGATACTTTTAAATATCTTTTGAAATTGGTTTTAAAAAAAACTTTTTACTTGATTTTATGCATATTAATTGTTTTGTATGATTATTTTGTTTTGTAGAATGTTTTGTGTGCCATTTCAGGGCTGCTATCTTGAGACTGAATTCTCAATGGGACTCTTCCTGGCTAAATAAATAAATAACTCACCCACACATCAATCTCTTTAACCCGTTTTCTATTCATCCACCAAACCCCCATTTTATAACCTATTTTTCTATTCATCCATCTCTTACTCCAATTATGCATTATTTCTATGGATGTGCATCATATCTATGGATTCATGTATTAGTATCATTCCCTGCACCCATCAAGTCTTGTCAACACATTTAAATGTCTATTGATTCCACATTTTAATCACTCAATCTTCCCATTCATATATACCCGAATCTCTACATACGGATGTATCCGTCAATTTGCATCCATCTAATATTCCATCTCATCTGTGGTCCATCAATCCCCCAACCCCTTCATTTATCCATTCTCTTACCTATCTCACAGTTCTTGCCAGAGTATCCTTCAGGACAAGCACAATTATATTCATCCGGCTCAGAGTTCATGCAGGTTCCACCATTGACACAAGGATGATGCGTGCCGCAGTAGTTCAGATCTGAAGAGACAAAAAACACAGTGAATGTCTTTACTTTCATAGGCCACGGGGTGGGGTGGGGGGGTTGGGGGGGGGGTAACACTAACACTGTGTTTGTTGTTTTTCTGGAGGTTTTTTTTTTTTTTTTTTTTTAGTCCTACATTTACTCTTTGGATGAAAACAGTTGGCAAACTATTGCTGGGCTCCCAGCAGGCCTTGTAAGGCAAGGCCGTGCACATAAAAGCTAGTAAATAAATAAACAGAACTGTAGGCACCTCTCAGCTGCTCCTCATTCCTGAGCACCTTCCAGGACATACGCTGACCAACGGATCAGATATCCGAGCACCACTCCAATCACAACCACAATATCCAGAGTACGTGTTTGTGTGTGCGTTGTCACACGATGCGCAGCCAACAAACCAGCTCAGTGTAAGATGCTGTAATTCTATTTAACACCATGATATGAATTCGCTGCCTTGGCACCTCCACGAGTGCATGTTCACAGGCTTAACAAAATCATTCTGATCTACTGCTGGCGATTTTATGGGTCAATTCCAGGTTGACCTCAATTTTTCAAAACTAACTAGGTCAAATTTTCAGCATCAGTGTGTCGGCTGCGTTCAAGACCCTTACCTTTATTGCACAGGAGGCCGCCCCAGTTCTTCTCACAAGTGCACTGCCAGGGCATAACACAGGTCCCATGCAAACAACCAGGATAAGGAAGACACTCGTCACAGAACTGCCCCTGCCAGCCGTAGTTGCACCTGAAATACCACATGATCGTGTTAATGCTTAAAGAGCCATACAACTATGACATCTTAATGACAGACAGGAATAAACATACAGCTGCACATCTCTGGGCTGACACCTAATCTTAGGACAAGGCGACATTCCGGGCGACAAAGGTTAAGAACACTTTCCCGATCGTGCACAGATGCATACCCCCCCCCTCCACCCCCACCTTCAGATGGTTGAGTCGTAGAGGGAAATGCTGCAGAGGGGTTAACTAATCATTGGTTTACAGCAACACTCCGCTATTGCAAGGCCAGTGGTGTGCTCTCTCCATCCCCCACCACACCCCTCACCCAGCTGTCTTGTCATTTCTGAGCAGGCTATTTTAAGACGGCTCTCCTGCAGAAGAGGTATGGCCTAACTCCAGCTGCCAAGCAGAGAGACGCTGTCTGCATATCTCAACCTTAGCGCTAGGAGAGAGACAGTGGGTTCAATTGGAAATACCATGGAACTTTGAAAAACTTAGTGCTTCTACCAATAATAAAAATTCAGGACCACAATACCACTGGACTAACATTAGCTTACAACGACTCCACAAGCATTTAAGGTAAAAAGCAATGGTATTTACTAACTAAATAAGGCTTCGAGGAGGTGGGCAAAGTGGATTTGGCCACTACATACATACCTGGCACATTCTCTGCATGAAGGCCTTGATCCAAATCCACTTATAACATCTCCAATGAGGTCTCTGAAATAGCCCCTAGATCTGTGCCCAAGGGGCAGGCCAGAGGCTGGATTACTTACACCAGAGCACACACAGCCTCACGCTGCCCAGTAACAACCTTACTAGTATTGTATGAAAGAGCATGTAGGCAGCAGAGTGTGTGGGGAGAGTCTGAACCCTGCTTGTGCATGGGGGCGTTCAGCTCTGCTGAGCACTGCCAAACATAAGCTCGCTCACTAACTCACTCCAAACAGAAAGTTGCATTGCATTTACTTATATGTATCAGGACATGTCCACTACAAACACCAAAAACACCTTAAACTTAAATCAAGTGTGTTTCTCTGTCTTTTTGTTTCACATTTAATTCACAGCATAGGCCTGCAGTGGCTCCATGAAGTATTTGGTTTTATCCAAAACGTCAATCGAACCCTAATGGACTTCATTGTTTACATGCCTATCTGACAGTTTTAATATGCTTAATAAAAACAATACATCAGTTCAAATACATTAGTCAGCACCATTGCTGGACATTTTCTCCTCAAAACAGCAGCGTACTAAAGACATGACTTAAAACCATCCTTGTTTTCCTTTTTTAATTTAAAAAACAAAAACAATTTTTGGAATTTTTGCCTTTATTACGATAGGACAGTACATTTTGACAGAAAGGGAATTTGGAGGGAGAAAGGGCAAAGCCTATTTAAGGCAAGCATGGAATTATTAGCTTAAAAGCATAATAGCCAATGCTAAAGCTGCCTCTATGGCAGTACACAGGGAAGGAGACAAAAAGCCGCTGCGTGATTGGCCAAGATATGCTTCATGTGACCAAGTTAGTGTTACAGGTTTTCCAATGGTAAGTAATACAGTCATATTATTATCCCATAGTAAGAAAATCTCTAGAGCAATGGCCAATAAGAGGTGCTATGTTCCTATTATGTCATTATTCCCTTAGCACTCAAAACCCTGGAGTTCTATTCAGCACGCCACACGCTAGCAAACAAAGTTCAGATGCTGTGAGAAATTCACGGTGCACTGCAGAGCACTAAATAAAGCATTACAGCTGTATAGCATTATAATGCAACTTTGTGAGATCCCAATAACCTAAGATGAATGACAGATTTTCAGTGATTATAAGAACAGCATACGTTCTATGCTTTAATCCATTCAGAATGAACATTATCACTTGCCATAGAGTAAAGTGTACTAAAGTTAAGCAAGTGAAAAAGGAGCAGGTCTGACCTGGAGTGATTAACTAGACATGAGGACTCATTAGCATATTCATAGCATACTAAACACATACTATATGAAGCTAGGGTGTAAAATAAAATTACAAGTCATTTAAAATGTAAAGTTCATGGGGGAGTTTTCATGGGGATAAAATAAAGTCAAATTTAAACTAAAAGTCTATGCTTTTAGGTTTGGCAAAAATAAACCAACAATTCCGTAGCTCACTAATGCATCTACCAGTTAACTGTGATTAAACTCTGTGACAAACTCAGTCCTCTAGTCTCCACCTCCTTCCTTCCCAGGACTATCAAGCTAGTGACGGCAGGGAAGCGAGTCACCACTTCCTGCTGGGGAATGAGGCTTACAGAACTTCCCAAATACTTCAACTCTGAAATAACATATTGGCCTCTGTTTCCTAGCCAGAAGCTCTTTCTTACAGGCCATCCAGAGGCTTGAGTACATGATGTCCTTAGGCATGTTTTTAGCCCACTGTCCCTTGAGGCACCACTCTTGGCCTTTCTAAATGCCTGAGGCAGAAAATACCCATGTCCTTTTTAACTACCCAGTTCTCACAGCAGGTAAAGAAAAGGAGAAGAATGAGGGCAGGTATCTGTTCTCAGCTGTGGTGAAGACTGGAAAACGGATGCATCTATTTGTTGACAATAGACTACAGCATGTCTTCATCACTATTTTTGTGATCTTAAACTTAATGCGGTTGAAGGTGGCATGGGCAAAAATGGCTTTCTTCATGCCAAAGCATGCCAACGACTAGAAGCTTTTCCTTTGGCAAAGGAAGGCAGGCAGAGCCAAGCTACAGGAAGAGAACGTGATGTGGAATGGTAAGGTGGATTTCACGCTGAGCTCCAACACAGGAAGCATCAGAGTTTCCTGTGACAGCAAGAGCAAAATACCACCATTTCACATCCAAAACACAAGGCATGATGGAACAATGCTTTGGGCTTTCTTAAAGTAACTAAATAGTTTTCAGTCCTATTGTGGTTTATATAATCAACATTAGGCCATTTAAAAAAAAGGTCCACAGATATGACTCTTCAGTCTATTTTTTTTTAATTACTTGATGTAACTGCTGTTATACATTTTGCATGAAAGTGTGAATGGTTTTTAAACTGTTAAAGTTATGCTCATGTCATCTTAAACTTATTAGACATGTTTACCATCTTCAAAATACACACTTTTGTTCTTCCGTTGAAAGTCAAAATGTTTCATACAGAAATCTATAAAGTAATCCATATGAACGGAGCAGTTTACTTTTGAAGAGATATGATCACTTTATAGGATGAACCAATTTAATTTAGTCATTATTTAGAAAGCATATAAATATTGACCAATGCACATATATAGATCACATCAAAAAATGTTGTAATGTGTATTTATTATATAGTGCATTAATTGCGTATGGTCATACACCAAAAGCTCTTTACAATGGTGTGAGGGGGTGTAAGTGTGCAGCATCCATGTTGTAACATCCAACACCAAACTTCAACGGTTCTGTCAGTAGTTTTGCTGAATTGACATTTAAATGTATACAGTGCATACAGTATTAATAATGTTGGTTAATGTATTTACTAACATGAACAAACAATGAACTATACAATTATTACAGTTTTTATTCATCTTTGTTAATGTCAGTTAATGAAAATAAAGTTGCTTATAGCTAGTTTCTTTTTAACTCACAGTGCTTTAATTAATGTTAACAAGCAAGAACATGAATTTTAGTATTGCATTAATAAATGATTAGAATTGTTCAATCTTAGTACACGTTAGTAAATGCATTAACTAAGATTAGAAATCTTAACTTAAAATTAATTAAGATTAAATAATGCAACCTTATTGTGTGACCGAAAAGTCTTTTCACGTATTTTTGTTTAAAAGTTTCAGGCAACATTGAGATTTTTTGTTTTCGGAGAGCTATCCATTTTGAGGATGAGCAAAAGTGCTAGTGACGACTTTAAATGTTTGATCTCATCAAATGACAATCAATCACAACTTTTAAATGCTACAGCATCATTTAAAAAAAAAAAGCATAATAAACAAAAACAGCTTGCGCAAACAATGTCCTCACTGCACTAATTAATTAATGGCAAAGTAAACAAATGAAAAGACCTTATCAGCATGAGCACATATGGCCCTGCTGAAATTAAGGAGCTAGATTAGCCGGGCCAACCGACCATGAAATGATGCTCAGACACTTACTTGCATTCTCCAGGCACCGCACAGCCTCCATGAATCAGATTACAGCCCTGCTTGCAGATCGCTGAAAGAAAGAAAGAAAGAAAGAAAGAAAGAAAGAAAGAAAGAGAGAGAGAGAGAGAGAGAGAGAGAGTGAGAGAGTGAGAGAGTGAGAGAGAGAGAGAGAGAGAGAGAGAGAGAGAGAGAAAGGAGAGGTCAGTCTTGTTTGTTTGTAATGCCTTACAAGTGCGACAAGATAAATTCATCATGCTCGCTGTGACAGAAAACAACTTTATGGCTCAAACACACTCTTGCCCCCATCCACCCCCGTTACGCCCACCTACTCGTACCCTTGCTCATTAAGATGGTGTCTAGTGATTTACTGCCTTTCTTTAGTGGGTTATATGCACACATAGGAACTAATAGCATTGGAAAAGAGAGGTGTTTAGGTTGCCTGCAGTGGTGGGTTGAAGACATCAAAAAACCCCAGCATCACCCAGATTAATTGAGCTAATGGAAAGTGTGACTCCAGAGGTGTCGTTTACAACACAATCTCACCTCCAGGCAGAGAAGCAAAGATCGCAGGCCTGTGAAAACACTGATAGCAGCAGGTCTTTTTACAGGGTGGTAAAGAGCCAGATTTAACAGGGTTCATCTCGATGTACACTTCAAGATATTTTGTCAGCCCTAGTTCATCCTTCATTAAGGACAATGTGGTTATAATACTTGGCAAGATATTGGGGACCTTTCATTACAATTAAACTGTTAATTTTCTAAATTGATCTCTATTATTTATAGTGTACATTATAGTGAAGCTGTAATGTCATAATTTAAAATAACAGATTTACTGTTAACTATAACAACTAAAAATAATATAATAATGAATAATTATAAAAAATTATTAAATAAATAATTTTAAAATAATTTTTTTTTTTAAATAACATGTTTAAAGGGAAAGTTCATAGGGAAAGTAAATAGGGAGTAATTTTTTTATTTTTAATTGAACTTTCCCTTTACGTTGTACTAAAACGACTTAAACTGGAAAACAATGTAAAATAATTCATAAAACATAAAATAAAAACAAATATGAAAACTAAATTGAATCAAAATGCCAAAAGCACATGAAAAAAAGCTAAAAAGCTAAAAAAAAAATTAACACAATTATTTAGAAATACTTACACAGTAAGTAGTAAAAAAAACAAATAGTATAAACAAAAATAGTAAAAAAAATAAAACATTGGTTAAGTGTTTTTACACAGACAAAAAGAACAACAAAATAATAACAAAACACTTATTCATAGGAAATATGAATATCGTCCATGTTCAGGTCATAACTTAAACTAAAATGCCAGGTACAAAATGCAGATGATAAACATCACCCACCTGTCCGACAGTCCTCTCCCATCCAGCCGTCAAGACACACAATATTTCCAGATGGATCGCAGCGGTAATGGCCGAAATAGTCATCTCGTGGGCGACACTGTTTGTTGCACTTACTCCCATAGTAATTCTCATCACATCTGACCCGAATGCGGTACTCAATGTGGGCCGTGATGCCAGGGTGCCGGATGGACTGCCAGTGGTCGCCAGGATTTACCATGCTTGCGTGAATGTGTCGTTCGATCAAATTTTCTTCACCGTCTGTGGAAAAAATAATCATTATTTAAACAAACCTATTTATTTGTAGGTGTGAGTCATAATAACAAATTAGCAATCAATATTTATAGTTTATTTTGCTGTTTTATGTAGTTAAAACATAAAAATACAAGAAAATGTACCAGTATTTTACCTAATAAACAACAACATACAAATAAACAACACGCAACTTGTAACCATGTGTAAGACAGAACTAAAACTCATTTACACAATCACTACACTGTGATAACAAATGGGTGTATGTAGATCAGCTGTAAGACTACAGACAGGACAGACCCTGATTTAAAGCTATAAACTCGCTTGTGACTCACACTGTCCTTTCTCTGCCAGCTTCCTGCCTCACAAATCCATTCAGACAAATCACTGCACAACAAAAAGACACTCACACATGAATGACACCACTGCCAAAACAAAGGGCTCTCAGATAACCATCCGAAATTAAGTAATTTATTAGCCATCACTACAGCACATTTTCAATTAAACCCATGCCCTTGTTATAGAGATGGTTCAGACAAAAATGAAATTAATATAAATCATGTATTCGCCCTCAAGTGGTTCCAAACCTTTAGGAGTTGAACACAAAAGAAGATATTTTGAATAAAAATCTGAAAACCTGAAAATTTCACATTAGGAAAAACAGATGGGATGAGTAAATGATTTTAGGGTGAACTATCCCTTAAATTGTCTGCATAGACAGGGTGATATTGTATGGCCTATATGAGATGAGGTGACAAATTTCAAAAACTAGGGACTATAAAATTTTATAGATTTAGGGTTTGTACAGAAACCTCACCACAACGATCTAAACACACAACTAACACTCTTAGCAACTTCATTAAAGCACCTCATCATCATAGCAGTGGCTTGTCCAAGCAATTTCTAGTGAGTTGTAGTCAAAAACAGAGTTCTAATAAAAACATTGATGTCTGGCCGGAGGGAGGGGTGTGAGTTTGACTGCTGTTACCAGGGAGATCTGGAAAAGAGCGGCAGGCGGAGGAAGCCACTGGTCTCCATAGCCGGCGACTTTCAGCTCTTTGCCCAAGCTGTCCTTGAAAGACTTGTATCCCACCCTAGTCCTAATCATTAAGTACATTGTCCAGGTCTACCAGGACACGGACCCTCAGCACGAATCCCTCCTGCTACTGAGAGTAGTTAGCGTTCACATTAAGAGCTCCATTTTCCCAAGCTTTCCCAGCCTCGCTGCAAAGAAAGCAATCTTTATCGCAGTGGGATCGGAGACGGCGAACAATCACGGTGGAAACGGGGGGCCTGCGATTTCCTCTGTCTCGACGCGGAGATCGCGTCCACGTCTTTCTCCTCTTGCAAACACACATGCGGGGCGCACATACACATACCTTCCTCCCCGTCCCCTGACAATGTCGACCGAATTAAGCAACAAAAACAGAAATAGCCCTGGCGCTTCCAGATAAAGAACAATGGAGCGAGCTTTTGCCGGCCCATTCTGCCCAATGTCTAAACACTGGGCAGTACTGAGCCCTTCCTGCAGAATAAACAATGCTACAGGACTTTTCCTGCAGCCTGCAGGGCCCTACGGCAGACACGTACACATGTGAACCACTCTGACAGATCATTTCAAGCATCTATGAAAAATGCATGCTTGCTAATTTGGTCGGTTCAACTAGAACAGCGTCTCCAAGTGTGCAGGCTAAACTTTACTCGCCCCAGCGAAAGAATGAGAGAGATATTTTTTGCCCTTGGGTTTCTGACAGACAGACAAGTAGGCGTGGAGACGTGTCCAGTTTAAGAAAAGAGGTGCGGCAGCTCTGAGCATTCACACTGCATACTAAACAAGTAGTATCAAACGGCATCGGAGAGAGGAGGATGCTTTTGTTGCCAAGCCTTGAGTGAGTACAGACTGCAGATAGTCGCATCAGACAGACCTTGGCAGCATTTTCTCTCTATGACAAGATCATTAATGTCTGGCATGCCTACTCTACTATGGGCTCATGTGATAAATGAAGCCACTGTCTCAAACAGAGCCTTGCCAAGTCAACGAGGGCTCCAGATCATCAAAGGGAGCTGGTCAGTTTCAAGCATTTCCAATCAATGTTCACCATTGCTTACAGGTGAGTCAGGTGAATACTAAATCCTTATGTAGGACACATCCTATATCCTAAATAAATAATTAAATAATTAGTGCTGTTAAATGACTCGCACACATTTATAACAAAAAATCCAGTAAATAGGTAGACTCAACGATGAGCTAAACAACCTGCGGAAATCTGCAGATTTCTCTGGGTGCAGAGCCTAGTCATGCCAAGCGCACTCCTGATGAATAAACTCAGAAGAGGCCTACAAGATGCTTGACTCACCTCAGTGAGTCAAATGAGTGTACTCTGGGACATTGTTTCAGGCTGAAGTCCATCCAAAAATGAAAACAAAAAACAGGATGTAATGACTTCAAGCAGAGGGTGAGCCGTGTGTTTGCATTTGGAATTTTTACAGACACTGAGATATACAGTGATTTTACAGATCACATCCTTAGATCAAAGCCAGAAGCCCCCCCACCCACCGCAGTCTCTCCTGTTTTACCAGCGTTCACCTTTCTTTTGCATATGTAGAATTCCTTCGCCTGACCCTTTCCTACCGACAATTCCTCAAGCCAGACAAAAGCTGAGGGAGAAAACAGGATACAGCTGTGGAATTATGGTGCCCATGTTAATTCCCCAACATCTTTACATGTTGGTAGCCTTCAAGGACCGAAGTTGAGACTGAGTCAAGATTGCCTATCCAATTGATATAATTTCATCACATTTGGGCTTGAATCAACTAAATATAATTGCTACGCTGCTTACAGATATGATCAAGGCTTACAATATTAAGTAATGTTTTAAACAATCGAACATTGTCAATCTGACAGTGTGGCAAGAACTCATACCCATAATTTATTTGTATGACACAACACTCAAGTTCCTCAGGACATTTCACACAGCGGTTACAGTCAACAGAGGTCTTCAAATGATCCGATTTATTGGGAAATCTCAGTGGACTTGCGTGCACTATTGAAGCATGTGCGGAAGACGCAAGATTGTGCTTGTTTGAGCCTAAAACTACACATCTGTGTGAGTTTCCCTGCTCTGGAATGCTTTGGAAGCTCAGGTAATGATTCTTGGGTAAGCAACACATCCAGCCAATATATCTGTCAAAAATTATGAGCCCCTGCTTAGTGTGGTTAAAAATATCAAACCAAATGCATACCTTCAACCCACTAAATGCCTACATGAAAACTGACAACTTTCACAGTAAATGCACATAACAAAGTCCTTAAATAACCCCATTCGGGCCTGATAAAATCCTGACAAGCCAAAACAAATTCCCCCAAGATGAATTTACAACATGTCAGGGGTACAGCTTTAACACTTTCATCTTATCATCAAGGATCAGGTTTCATCACCACAAATGAAGTCATCCCCTAAAGAGCCAACAATCCTCTACAGCCACTATGAGCAAAAAAATAAATAAAAAATAAATAAATAAAACCCAGAAAGGTTACAGCAGCCTGCAACAGAGAATCATATTGGAATAATTCAGAGAAATACTCACTGTTCTGAGTGGAGTTATCCAAGTCCCAGGCTTCAAGGATGAGTGTGTAGGATCGCTGAGGGAGAAAGAGAGAGAATATTGTTATGAGACAAATTACAACAATTCTGAACACACAACAAGAAACAAGGAAAGTTTTACACTTTTACATTTTTTTCCTAAACTGAAAAGTACAGTAAGTACTGTTAATACCCCTCATGAAAACATCCAGGTGGCGCACACAGACATAAATAGTTGTACCAATATATTGCACATTCCTATGCTGAGTTGCTGTGGTTCTTCTAAATCTTTTAAATCATGACACAAAACAGACAGTGTGGCAATAATGTTATGCATGGACACAGACTACAATAGAATTGTATATCACTCATGGCTTGTGTCCTGCCAATGCGGGAAAGTGAAAGTACTGCAAATGAATGAAGCATTGTGTACTACGTTTTAACTAGTTCTTTGTGGCTAAAAGCAATTCTAATATAATTTATATATAAATATACATTTTTATATAAACATTTTTTGCATTTCTTTAAATGAAGGTTATAAACAAACTAAAACCAATATAACGCTCTATTTTTGAAATACGAACTGTTCTTTGTAATCTATTCTATCATCTAATCTATCATCTTGCTGAATAGAACCTTGTTAATGAATTGAATCATTAAGATGGCAGTGCTGTCATACTTGGGTTTCAATCCTAAAATAAAAGCCTTAAAACCCCAATTCTGGTCAAAATGTAAAGTCGGAACGATACATTTACGCAGCAGAAGAAATAGGGAAAAATGTAAAACAAGAATAATTTTGGAATCGAATCGCAACTTCCAGAATTCAGATTGGATCGTGAAAGTCCCAAAAGATTCTTAACCCTATTTTTTTTATTCCACCTATATTCTAGGTGGTTGCTAACTGACCCAGGTTGACAGATATGGGTCAGGTAGCTCTTCCAAACATACATGACCCGTTTTATATTCTCAAGGTAAAAAAAGGACAAAGAAACAGCATACTCTAAACAATACAAAAAGCAGAAATGGTGGCAGACACTTTACATAGTTTTATTGCATTCTGGATTAAAGGTGTCTGTTAAATGTAAATGTAATACAAGGTTAGAGTTTTATTCAAGTTCTTGACCTCAAGTATGAGCAATAGAAATAGTGATGATTGCCTAAGCAAGCAGACCAAATGAAATGACAGAGATGCTAAAGCTCCATTACAGTCCTTTCTAACGACAGTGGGCAGTGTTTCAGTTGAGTTAGGTTACCCATGTGATGGAGGGAGGGAGAGATTTTCTAGCCACACCTTGAATGTTCAAACTAAATCTGGAAACATTCTTAATGCTCCTCTGATATCTGAGAGAACATCTAGTTTAACTTGGATTGATATAGACTGTTTATGCACACGCTATAAAAATTTCATAGTTGCTTTAAAATATTCAATTGAATCAAATTAACCCTGAATCATTTTATGTAACTTAAAATTAAGCTGACTTAAAAAAACTTGTATAAATTAAAAGGAGGGCTGCACAATATATAGTATTAGCATCGATATTGCAATGAGCGACTCTGCAATAGTCATACTGAAGGAACTGCAATCTCAAATTGGGATTATAATAACCATTCACCACAGTTCAGAACTTGTGATTTGTGGGGTCAGGTCATTGCAAAGTGTAACCCTGACAGAGTGAAAGATTAAGAAAACCATAATACACAGTTTGTTCCATTTGTATTTTTGTTCAATTGTATTCGTCTATGCTTGTAATTAGTTTATAATATATTATGCAAATATACCCCTACAAAAGAATCCCAAATCAATGTAAAATAATGAATTCTTTCAAAATCTAGTCATCTTGTGAAGTTATTTTCATATCCCAATATGTATTGGAGACAATTAATATAGTTACACTGTCAGTGTTTTTCCCACTATAGCGAAAATATATAGTCAACCCTAATTTAGAAATATACTGCTAAACCTAGTTTAATAAGTTATAATTAACACAATAACATTTGTTTTCATGACTTAATTGTGCAAACAAACTAACTGAGCAG
This sequence comes from Danio choprae, assembly GCA_903798125.1. Classification (NCBI taxonomy): domain Eukaryota; kingdom Metazoa; phylum Chordata; class Actinopteri; order Cypriniformes; family Danionidae; genus Danio; species Danio choprae. The sequence continues at coordinate 2,700,074 of CAIGQW010015581.1, read as the reverse complement.
CCTTATATGTATTGTATTTGTTTTGGGCTAGTTATAAAAAAAGGGAAAGTTGAAAGAAATTACAGGGGAAAAGCCACATGTGCTAAACCCATGCTCTAGCCACTAGACTAGGGCTATCTCTTGTCATAAATGTTTAGTTTGAATACAGACTGAAAATGTGTGCTTTTGTGATACAAAAGACATAAATGTTTGTCTGCCAATCTCAACTCTTTAGGCCTATTTACACCACAAATAAGAGTTATAACAGTATGTGACAAAGTAGGGACTTATCAAAATGTTGTAATTATAATTGTCAACATATGTACATTATTCTTCATGCAAACAGTACTTTGGAGCATTAGCACTGGCAGCATGACCTCAGACAACTGAAACATTATTCTTGCTGGGAAATCCCAGAATGCACTGCAAACAAATAATAAAAATTAACAGCTACAAACCGGACAAATTGACGAAGCCAAGATACAACCACATTACCTTTTAGTACAACTTCCGTGATTGTCGTTGTCTAATTACAATCAGACTGTGATGAATGCGCACAAACACACAGAGGGAGGCAACCTGCTAGATTTACCCATGCTTCTCCAGAGGTGGAGTAAGAAGGGCGGAGCCAGACAGCATGGATGTGTGTGTTGGAAAGGCTGGGGGCTGAGGGACGGTCTGGTGGATGCAGTCAGGGATTAGCGTCAGCACCAGGTCTGTCTGGATGGGTTGGATTGGGAGTGGGTGGGCCACATATCCATGCAGACGTACAACAGATGCGTCTTAAAAAGATGGATTATTTGACATGAACGTGGATCATCCCACGACATGCTACTGGGCTTCTGACCTCTCCTCCCCTCCCCCAACACGAGGGGCAGCCGGTGTGAGAGAGCGTATTAGTGGGGTCTCGTGGTAGCGAGCATCTGCGTAAACGTGAAATGCGTGTTTGTGTGTGCATGCTTATCTGTACATGTGGATTTGGTCCAAAGCTCCATCAGTAAATGAATATGCTAGATTGATCCGGTTGGTCGCGCACATGAGGTCAATGCGCACCAGAGCATAGCATGCGCATACCCAAAGAGAAAGGTCAGAATGTCAGGGTGTATGCGTGTGAGAGAGAGAGAGAGAGAGAGAGAGAGAGAGACGGTAACATGGGGACAGTCCTGTTCCCACACACTCGGTCTCTGATTAGCTGGATTATGTGACAGCTGCCCAAAGGGCTAGATGCGGATAAAGACTGGTGGGGGAGGTGACCAGTGAACAAAGACTTCCATCTAAAACCCATCACTGCGAGACACCATCAACCTGAGTCTCGTGACACTCCGAGAACATTCCTCCGGCCACACACACACACACACACACACAGTCCAACCCCTAAAAGCAGCACATGCAATGGCAGCACAAAACACACCCAAACAAGCTCCCTTGGAAATGCATGTCATGTTTAACTGCAAGTAATTCTTCCCTCCATATCATGGACTACTTTCGCTGATAGCAAGGATATTTATAGCGGGCTGTGAACAAGCTAGCACAGACAGCCTGGCATGGTATACGTGGGCCGGTACTTATCACAAGCTAAATCATATACCTGCATTATGTACTGGAGTTTTGTTGGTATGTGAAGACTAAACACCATAAGTGTGCGTGTGTAAGTAGGTGGGTGGTTAGCGGGGTGATGGTGGAGGGAGCCACAGGTGCAGGTTCCCACAGTCGGTGGACGGGGCAGTTTAAAGAGGGGCAGGGCTTAAATTAGAGGGGGCTGAAGTGAGAGAGGCTAAGAATGACCCTGGAGACCTTTCATCAGGCTTCTCATCAGCTTCAAAAGGCTCCCACACCGCCGTTTCAATTGGCAACAGCACACACACGCAATCAGCTGTAATGCATTCACACACAAGAACTGTCTTAGTGCAAGTCTTCTGTTTACAACATTAGGCAAAGTTTATTTTAAAACAATTGATGATCACATGAAAGGTTGATATTGGCATTTTGCTCACAGGGTAAAGTGTTTACCACTGGCAGTCACGAACAAGTGACATGCAGCTGACAGCGAGTGTGAGGTGAGGCAGTCAGAGCTTTCACACACCTTATCTAAAGTACTGAGGTCTTTAGCACCATGTCAATACCCTACAAAGAGAGCGAATGAGAAAAGAAGCAGAAATGGAGAGATCTGGGTCTGGTATGTGAAAGAGACGGAAAAAAATAGGTCTCCATTCCTCGGTGACCTCAGTGAGAAAGTGTACTTCATTTTATCAGCTGCATTTGGAAAAGGAATTGCAGAGAGAGGCAAACCTCCCTTGTCTGACCTACCAGGAAGATACTTAAATCTTAAATGTATCCCCTTAAAGCACTAGTGCTACCACCATTTATTTTAAGGATGTTTTAGTCTGTTTTTTTTTTGAGAATCCCACAACTGTTTCAATTAAGATTCTATAATGTTGGCTTTGTCTAATTGTCATAAATACTTACATTATGTGAACGTAACACCCCAGCAAAACAAAATAGACCTGAAACTGTCCTAGTTATACAGTGGTATTCACTTGAATTTTATTTACCCACAACTAGCAATCTTTAAAAAATATATATATATATTTCACTTTAAAAGTTAAAAGCAACATGTTTAAAGTGATATATTCAAGTTCACATACACACTAAACCCTTCACTCAAAGAATGAGAACATCGCACCAGTTCTGTGCCAGACTTATTGATTGTCCTCAGGGGACCTGCAGGTCATTTATTTATTCCATGGTGAGCAACTGCAGCATGTAATCTCCATTAATCTGGCATCCCAATCCCATCTTTTTAGCCGAACTGTTGACTGACACAGAGATATGGGCCAAACTAGAGTGGAAAGGCAGTGGACAACACTGATCACAAACTTCAATTACTACAAATCCAAGACACCACCAGGCCAATTAAAGGCCAATGACATGCTTTTTTGCATCCAGTTGCAACAAGGCAAAAACGTTTCCCATTCATTTGAATTGTAGATTTTAGGATGCAACAAGAAAATCCTCATTACATTTTAGAAAATATTGCTAAAATGAAATTCAGACAAACATAGTCAATCCTTAATGAATTTCATTCTAACCACAATATAGACTCTAGAGCAATGAATGTTCCCATCTTTCACCCATGCCTGAGTAAACACAATATATCAAATAAAGATGCAGAATATATTAGTAACTCCAAACAATATCACAGGTTTTTTTTAATGGTATCAGTTTATAATGCATTTTATTGCAGACAATTTAATTGCCCAATAATGAAAGATTCAAAGCTAATCAAATTTGGCACAGCTAGAGATTCTGCTCAAGAGTGCCCTCTGGCCTTAAGGGAATAATTTCGACTTACTGTATTACAGAACCGTGCTTCTCTGACAAGAGGTGCATGAAAGTCACAACTTTTGTGGTGCATGACAGTCACAATGATTCATCACCCTGATTATATATTGTATTTGAAGGAAGTTATTGAAAGGATTGTGATGGACATTAATCAAATAGGAATCCCTCTTTAGTAAATTCAGCACATTATACTGCAAGAATCCACATCGACTTTAAGAAGTAATGTGCAATCTAATCCCTTAGATAAATTTAACAAGATTCGGTCTCTGTTCTTCCCCAGAGTCCCACAGCACAGGTCTAATCACAACTGAGTGCACTTTGTTCTCACTGGCCTTCTAAAGCAAGAGACTTGATGGCTGTCACCCACCCCAACATGACAAGGTCATGTTTGTGTCAACCAAGTCTAGACTTGGTCGGGGGTGTCAGGGAGGTCCAGTCACCACACAGGGTCCACATTATTGCTTCAGTGATGGGAAGAGGAGGTTGAAAAGCCAGCTCTGTAATCAATCACTCACAAGAGAAAGGTGTCCCCTACTCTATCACCAATACGCAGGGGCCTTAGCCACACTGTCGACAGGGGGTGACCAGGTCATTTCATTTGCACTCTTTCTCGTCTGTCAACCCTTTATTGATTACACATCCATCTTAAATTCTAAACCCACGATGCAATTTTTTGTTGCATCTAGCTCCTTTATAAGACCAGCCACAACAACTCTCCAAGGAAAACAACAGTGAGCTTGCAGTCTAATTAAACCAAAGAAAACAGCTCCTTGAATCAGAGTAATGACAGGAGAGCAGGGTGGGGAGGGGATGGGATCAAAGAAAACGGCTGGCAAAAATTGCTGTGGAAGAACCTGGAGAAAAACCCTTATCCAACCTGTAGCTCAAGAGGGATTCTCGGCGGCTTTGATAGCCTTTCATTCCGAGAATAATGTGATCTTCTCCATATACTCTCATCAATAACCCCACATTCAGCCCCAACCAAAAAGCTTTAGCTCAACAGGGATTTCTAGGTGTCTTTAAAAGTCACACCAGAGGGTAGGGGTTATACCGGTATGAACAGGACTACTGGTATTATGTTGTGCCATGATATGGATTTTGCTATAACTTGAATATTGTCGTTCATAAACTCTAATTTGCCATTTATTAGGGATGCACTGAAAGTTCAACACCCAAAATTATCTAGTTAAAAATCCCAAGTGAAAAGACAATGACAGAACAATGAAGTTGTTGATGATGAGGTCAAATAGCAACGTTTTAAGACAACACTGGATGTAGGATTAGGACACTCAGGGGGCACACAGCACAGGAGAGGTCAGAGTATAAGAAGGTTCCATTTTCTAAAAGGGTTTTTTCTACACAGAGAATTATGAGGTGGCCACCTTCTTCAAATTTTAAGCTGCTTCTGAATTAGACAAAAATAAGGCAGCCAGTTACATGTTCCGACAAACCTTATGTGATGTTCAGACACCTGCCATGTGGGCCTTTGACTTGAGAAATGAAAATGCATTACTTTATATAATGTAATATATTATAGATTTTATACCACAATAGCAAGTTAGAATTTTGCATGAGCACATGATTTGCCTATAGCTCAGTGTGGAGCAACATCCTTTTCTTTCAACTTTGGAGAGCAAAACTCATTAACCAGACCGGGGACCAGATCAGTGCTTCTCAGCCTCAGTTTTACATAGATAGAGGATAACATGGTAAACATAAGACTTATGTGCATGATGGCTGAATGCAAAGTGCTCACCGAGAGCCAAGTGCCAGCTTTTAAACTCTGTCAAGTTTGTCAATGTAAACATTATTTATTATGTATAATGCATGTTGTAAGTTGATGTATTACGCAGTCATGCATGTATACAGTGCTTATTTTAACTGTGAACACATACAACATTGTTAACAGAATGCTGAATCCATGAGTCACCATGGAAATAGATGCTAAAAACCAGCCCACCGTGCTGGTCGAGTTAGTTGATTTGTTTTCTATATCTCCCCATATTGGTAGTCGTAGGTACATTTTTATTGTCTTATTAATCTTTAATGTTTGATACTTTTGTTATTATTATGAACAATAATTAATTTGCTGTCAAAACTACGTAAATTAGTTCTATGTTCATTTAAATAAGAACAGTTGTGCTTGCAGTACAAGTTTAAATATTTTCAAACTTTGATCATAGTCCACATGTTTTATAGCAAGTACATAAAATGTATAAAATATGCAATATATAAACAAAAAAAGTCTTACAAACATTTACAATTATTTTATGATAGTGTTTAAGAAATGTATTAAGAAATGCATATAAAAATATAAAAGTAAACCCAAAATATAAGCTGCTTGAGTAACTCGAGTTAAGGGCATAAGAGGTTACTTTTAATCAGTTTAAGTAACTTACCGTGTTCAACATTTCTGAGTTTGTAATTACCTTCATGAAATATTGTATGTAATATGCAATGGATAAAATACAGGCGACTTTAAAAATAAAGTCGATGTCCAATCCATTACAATTTCTAGTTGTATAAGGTTAAACTAAATATGTATGCAATTGAACTTATTTCTACTAAAATAAAAAATCCTTTATTTGTCATATCATTGTATAATAATGATATAGTCTGGACAGTAGAAAATATTGTGATATAAATAGCTCATATCGCCGACCACAACAAGAAAGGTCTTTGACATCCCTCCTCATCAACAACACAACCTTAGAGGAGCATTTCCTGGTTATTCCAACTCCGAAATCCCTCTTCTAATGTGGCAGTGACCTCTGCACACTACAAGTCCATATGACATGACTTGTTTCAGCTCAGCCAATTGTCATTTTCCGCCAGGCTTCCAGGGCACAAAAGTGGACAATAGCATTGTTTAAGCTGCATTATGGCCATGGGAGGACAAGAAGACGCAACCCAACGTGCACTCTGAGCCCTAGGGCCAGTAAATGATATTCTGGTGCTCTGTAACCTCCCCTCTTTCAGCAAATTCCCACACTGGGGTTGAGTTCCTACAGACACAATAATAAAGCACCATCATCGACAACAATGCGTCTAGTTAACCTTGCAGACCCATGAGACATCGTCATCAATAAAGCAAGTCAGACTAGTGTCCGGTGAGTCTGAAAGGCAGGAGCACCAAGCGAGATACAAAATTATGCTTGCGTGGTGCTTATCGCTGCAGACTTGGCCAACGCAGGGCACGCTCTGGGTGAGTGTGTACACACACGGCTCATTTAGCATTCTGCTGCTATGCCAACAAGATCATTAGCATTGACAATACAACAAACCCCTCCCCTCTGGGTGCTAATTAAGCAAGAAGGGACAGCAGTGGCCATGAACACACACACACACACACACACAGTCAGATACTGTACATACAGAAACACAAGTAAAGGTGTGTATTAGCTTGTCAAACTCTGTACTATATAAACAAGCCAAATTAAAATAATCCTACCTAATTACTATGTCTTGATTCTTGTCCAATTATCTAAGCCTTTTTAAAGTGAATTTATTTTATAGACAAGTCAAATTTATATATATATTTTTTGTTTTCAGAAAGCGCAAAATAATTAGTTTTTTTTTAAACCAGCAAAATAATATGCCAGTGTGGTAAGTAAAATATTAATATACAATATTATGGCATATTCCTTTGCTTGTTTTCTTACAAAAAAGCTTTTTAGCAGTGCATCAATACAATCCTCCAAATAAACGTTTAAAAATGTAATGTTAAAAAATAAAAAATAAAAACGTTCATGCAAAACCAAATCAACCTAAAAACCAATAGTCTAATGCAGTCTAGTTTAGTATAGTATAGTGAAGTAAAGTATAGTATAGAGCCAGAAGGGGCAAGCTACATAAAATCACCATTCTACAATGAAGCGATCGCTCATATCCTCCTCATTTCAGAGAGGTTTTAACTGCAGCATTTGTAGAAACTGAGACTAGCATGGCTGCTTGGCAGCAACCGAAACAGGCTGTGAGGTTGGAAGCTGCCATATCCCAGTGGGCACAGCTCACAGATCTCCCAAAGACGCTGGCCTGGATCTATTCTCACAGCTCTCAATCCTTCCAAACCATGTATTACACAGCGGTCCGGCCATACTACTTTAAAGTAGGCTTCCAAAAAATTAATGTAAATCAATCAATGGCATCTGTGAAACTATTCCACCTGAGAGCTGCTCTTACACTAGTGTTATGAGCTCAATATGGAATGTCACTATTCCATATTCAACTTCTCATTGGCAAGCGTTCATTTGGCAAGTAGCCCTTCGGTTACTACAGTGAGGCGGCCATTTGACACTCTAGACTGCTAGCTCATCATCAAACCATCTGACAAGCCAGTTGTCTCCCTGTCAGTCTAGTCCAGTTACAGTACTGCCGATTACTCCAGTTTCGGCATCAAGTTAAAATGGCAGAGCCTTTGCTAAGTAGCTTCACATCACGCTGAACAGACCTAGTTGCGGAATAGCAATCTAGCATAGTGCTGGTCTCCCAAGAGGTTACAGTCACATGAGCAACAACTCCATTACAATCATTATCATTTTGAACAAGGTCAGAGGTCAAGCAGGAATTAAACTTGCCATGCGGTAATGCACTTTAATCACTGCAGCACACCTGCTCGCAATTCATTAGCTCCCTCAGGAAGGTGCGCATGCATTAGTCAGACACAATCACACTTGCGCCACATCCATGTACGCTAACACAGAAGAAAAAAAAAAACAATCAGGCTCTTCCTGAACAAATTCATACAGCTGGAAATGAATAAGCAGGCACTTTGTGTACTTGCAAGTCATCATTCATGCTGTCATTTGTAAAACTGTCGTTAAGGAACCCAGTCCCAGGGAGGTAGAGCATCATGGGTAGTTGAAAACAATTAGTTGAGAACAGGAACTAACAACAGAAACAGCTCTCTCTCTCAAACACATAGTATTTTCCAGTTATTGTAAAGGGACATCAGGGTTAACCTCTCTAACTCCCACTTCTTCCCACTGAAAGGACCCCATGTTTTCTATGACCCTTCTCAGCGGAGAAAGAAAGTCCATTATAATTGCTCTGCCTAATACAATCATGTCCACCACTGCTCGGTACGTTCAACCTAATGGAAGCCCTTCTTTTGGGAACCAGTTTATCTTGCACTCTTCATGAGGGTAACACTCAACATAGTCAGGCTCTTCTAAAAGCACCAACATGCTTTCTTGAGTACTTAGCTGAAGTACAGCACAAAAGAGTGGTTATTCTTCAGTTCACTCCTCCTGATGCCAGTCCTAATCACTTTGATTTACACCAAGAATGAAAACTATGCACACTGAGAACAAATCTCAATTAGTTTCAATAAATATAAAAACTTTTTGTATCAACAATTGATGTAAATGGTTAATGACCCTTCTCAGAAACCTACCATTATAGTCTTTTCAGTTCAAGCATTTTATTCTTTAATCAATTAACAGCATGATGGCAGAGGCCCTTCTGCAAACTCCAAACCATGAAGGCCCTTTTAATAGTTTTGAAGAGTCCATCGTGTGGGAGTGATAGAGTAGGAAGTGCCTGGATTTTATCCTTCACAAAGAATCTAAACATTCTCTTTTTAAATGCTTTATTACAAATAAACATGGTCAAAACTAGGCAGTCTATGTTTACAAAATGTGCCATCCCAAGCCGACCTCTCTCAAACCACCCTGTACCGTAAGAGATTTTGTTCATAAAGTCACCTCAGGCACACTGTCTTTTAATTGGCCCAGTCTTTCCACTGCTAAAAATAATCCTACCATGACTGCTGCATTCAAGAGAGGGAAAATGCAGCCTTTCCCTTCGTTTAATGGGAAGACATGGGTACAAAAAACCTTTCTCTGCCCCAGGTCACAAGAAAGAAAATGTTTATTGTGGTTGCAGAACAAAAAGCTATTTCAGGGTCAGGAAGAGAGAGAGAGAGAGACTCTCACATCCAGATAGAGATTCCTCATGATTTTAAACTTCCTGGTGAATCACCACAGCGGATCTCCATGGAGAGGGAGGAATCAATACTGGCTCTTCCTGTAACATCACAAACCACTGCAGATGACTGCAAATAGTGCAGCCAGTTTCAACAAAAGCGGCTCTGCGTGGATGTACCACAGGGTCAACCAAATCATCCACTAACTTATGCATTAATTAGAGAGCTAATAGCTAGCTGTTAAATACTTTGTGACAATGACATCATCATGGAAGTTGCATGTTTACATTCAATCTCTTGAACATTAAATGGCTTTTAACGCAGTGAGTCACAACAAACAATATTTTTGCTGTGTCCTGCAACAAGCAACAAGCATTCTTTAGTAGAACATTTTTGGCGGAAACCTTGGTTCTTGTTGATTCACTAAATCCAACAATCCAGGAAATCTATCAATTTGTGGCCAGTTTCATTGATTCGATGATCAGTTTTATGCACAGACCAACTGCTTCACTTTCTAAGATATCAATGTATTATCAGAAGCCATGGGTGTTCCTTTTATTTATCCAGTATATACTACTTTGATACATCCCAATTCTCCATTTATTACTAATAGGGCTGAAAAAAATAAATAAATAAAATAAATAAATCACATTTGTAATTTAGCAGAATTTGCGATTGCCATGCACATCTTGTCAGGGAAGCAGGGTTGTGTGACCTCAAACACTCACCTGAAGTTATGAACCGAGTTTGAAGTAAAAACAGGTCTTTATATGTGGTATTTCCACGTGCTTTCTGATGTTGCATTAGTAGCATTTCCTAAAAAGGGCCATAGTTCACTGAGAAGCCACAGAAAGTTGTCAACATCGCAAAATGATTATCTATGATTTTAATAATCGAAGGTTACATTTTGCATAGTATGTAATAAACGCTGCTCCATCTGAACGCACGTGCTGGAAATTAATCATTGATTACACGACAATCGATGGCTTTATTCGACAAATGCGCACGACAATCGATGTGATTTAACATGCAACCCTTATTAGGGATTGTCCTTACAATGAAGTAGCAGGGAAAATGTGAGACCATCCAAGCTATGACTGCGGCTTTGGGTCAACCCACTTAACAAGCCAAAACATCAACCAAAAAAGGTGGACACTGGTTCCTTGGACATTTTTAGGCCTTGGGGGAGCAACAATCTATAATCAGTCCCAATCAGCAACCACCTGCTCTGATGCTGAACTGGACAATTACTGCTTTTTGTTGTCCGGAGACGCAGCCAGCTGTGACTGGCTAATTACACAGTCAATAGTGTAATCAGTTGTGAGGCTCTAGCACTTCTTTCCCAGGTGAGATGGGAACGAGTGGTTCCACTGAAAGACCAGTTAAGGGGGAAGGGAACTCAGAGGGCAATAGATAATTGTTTACTAAAGGCCCATGTAACCGTCTCCTAGCAACAGCCCAGCAAGCTCCCAATCAGGTGTGGCTGACGCTTCCATTTAGCCTTGAAGCATAGTGGTCCTCTGACAGACAGATACAGCTGCCGTCTCTATCGTCAATATCACTGTGCCACCAGAGAGGCTCTCGTGGGTACCGTCTCTCACACTCCTGAAGTTCAACATCCACTAAAACTGTAACACAAATCTACAACTAACAGGTGAAGAACTTACTAACCTGCTGCTGACTGCATGCACCATTTCACAAGAAAAAGGCCAGAGGGATACTTTCAAGAGACCATGGCTTTCATCATATTGTAACCATCTGATAAAGAGACCTAATCTATAGGCATGGGTCAAAGTATTGTTTTTGGAGCACTCAAGATCTATATTTGGTCTTTATATGGATTTCCTTAAAGATCCATGTTTAACTAATTCAAGTATTTCCTGCATCCCTGCCAATGAATCTACACACAGTTTTAGACTTGTTTGCAGTTAGAATTGAATGTAATAAGATTTTTAAGAAAGGTAATAAAATAATTTAAAAAAAATAAATGAATAAATAAATAAATTAAAAACTTCCTTGTGGATTGCATACAATAACACACAGATGACAAGATTCCTTGGCCTTAAACCAGACCTTTAGGTTGTTGATGTTTCATTTA
>CAIGQW010015581.1:2674485-2688329 GCA_903798125.1 Danio choprae | reverse complement strand
GCATTTCTGGGAAGAATTGAGAGAAATTCAAATGGTGTTTTCTTTTTACTTTTACATTCATAATATTGAGATTAAAGTACCATTTATAAGTGCTGCTTTTCTTTGTTTACAGTGGCTACCACAGAAACACTACATTTCTTCTATTCCTGCTTACACTGGAGAATGAATATGTTCTTTTTGCCAATCTACTGTTTTTGTTTCTGATGGTACGTAAAAGGTAAAGTCAAACATTTAGTTTTTAGAAAAATTGAAAAAATAACTACATTTAAAACAAAAACTGTTCATGTTATGCTTGTATGTACTACAACATGCTTCTTGGACTGTGATTACCATGCAGTAACTGACTCAAATTTCAAATGGCATGTAGCAGAGCAAATAAGCATAGTTTATGATCTTATGTTTTCTTGTATCTTACACTGGGGAAAATACATTTTTAAAAACACTAATTGCAATTAGACCATTTTTGCTTGTAAAAAAAACGCAGCTGGAATTGGCCATAAAATAAACTACATTTTTCAGAACCGAATGGTAATTCTATGAAACAATTTCACACATTGCTATAAAAACAATGTTTTAAACATGTTAAAGTGCAACTGAACGTTTAATTGAATTCCACATGCAGCAGAAAATAGAATCAAAATCAGATTAAAATGACACCAAAAGCTTCTATCAAATCAAAGCGAAAAATCTAATCAAAAGCAAACCACGAGGGCAAAGGCTTTACAAAACCAATCTTAGCAAACAAATCAGTGATACAAGCAAACAAACTACACCAGGTGAAACCACAACAAACTCGGTCTCCAATGCCGAGTTTGCTAGACATCTTTGCATGAGGTGCTAGACATCTTTATACCATGCACCCTAGATGAGGTTACACTGAGCACATCAAACAGATGTCCGGATGCAGACACACTCAGAAACACATTCCACTGGCAATTTCATTAGCTTTCATGGGACACTAAGGAACTGCGAACACGGCATTTGAAACTTAAACTCAATCACAGGCTTTCAGGCACAAGACTATAGCCACACATCATGTGATCCGAGCTATATAGAGACATCTAGGTGAAATTTCAAGCAGGGGTCAGAAGAGAAGCAGGTGTAGCATCAAAGACGGCCCTGAAAGGGTCAGTATGATAGCATGTTACACATTAACTTAAACGGTTGAGTGTTTGTATGTTGGGGGAGCAGTGAGGTAGTAAATGAAAGACCAAAGGAGAGCTGGTTTTAGGGGTCTGCCATCAAACACAGGTGAGTATGTGCATCTCACCGGGCTGCCATCCAAAGCTTAGAGTCAACACTACGTGACATCTATCTTTTTGTTGTTGCTGTTGTTTGCTGGTGTGACACTGAACTGCATAAAACATTTGCAGCGATTTGACACCTGATATCAGCATCAGTAATGTGCCTGCGTGTCTGGAGAGACACACGATAAGTTTTCCCCCCCATATCAGCACAAGGGAGTCACAATCAGTACACGGATACCATTACAACAAATTTCCATGACAACTAAACTTCCCTCTAATGCCATTTATTGTGGGATTAGATTATTAATTTGTGGTATTAGCCAACATTAAGAAAATACTTAACTGATAATCAAACTCTAAAAGCTTTATCTTGGAGTAGCAGAGATCAAGTAGGGTTTGTTTTGGTTATGTGTTATAGGAAAAGATTAGCATTCTTTTTCTTTTTTTTGGGCATATTAACTACCTTCTGCATAACCATTTTCTACAGATAATTAAACTATAATTAGTGTGGCAAAATTGATGGTTAATTTGTAAATACAATGGTTTGACAACAAAACCATTATTTTTTTCTAAGTTGTAACTTTTAACCTTACTAAAAATATTTAGATTGGTAATTATTACAGTAAACGTTTCAACCAATTTTTAGCAAACCAATAATAAGGAGAATCAAACATTTAGCCAAAACCACTTACAGATGTCAACCCGCGTTGTAACATTAACAGCAGTAAATATGGTATTTTTAAGTAAAAGTGTGTAAGGTATAAATCTGCTAAAAAGAGAAATAACAACATCATAAAGACCAAGCAGCGCCATAAGTACGGATAGCGCGTCACATTTGAATAGCCAGTACACTAATTGAGAAAGATTGGCACCTTGAGAATGAGAAGTCAACTACACCAAAATCAGTCTACCTATCACGCCTTGTATGCTCTTATGATGCCCAAAAATGATGTACTGCTGAGCAGCTTTGAAACAGACTATAACAAACATATTTTTTGTTCGAAAGTGTCTTTTTAAGCTTCCGTTTGACAGAATGACAGACTTCAGTCACCATTCACTTTCATTCAATATTTCTTCATACAACGCAATAATAGTATCATCTAATTACTTTGTGTTTCCCCCAAAAAGTAACCAATACAGGTGTGAAACAAGGCGACTAAGTAGCAGAATTTTCATTCACCAGTGAACTATCTCTTTAAGAAGTGCGTGTAACCTTAAATGCACCTTCAAGCAGCCCGTTTCAAACACGCACAGCAAAGTGAATGCCCTACAGATGAAGCGTTCACAGAAATAACAGAAAAATCGTTAAGACCCAGTAGCCTACACGCCCCGCGATTAAAATAGAGACCCTGTCATCACCCTAACAATATAGTGCACTCAACTTCCGAGCAGTGACAGCTCACCGCGGCGCTTTTTTTTATTACAGCCCATGAAAAGACGCGCACTTACCGGCCAGGCGAAGTGAAAAGGGATGATGATCTTTCCCACGTCGCTCGTTTTGCTGGGGTTGTTTTTTGCGGTCTTAAAAGAAAATATATTTCCACCAAGAACGTCAGTAGATCCAGAGCCGAAGGTGCACTGCCCAGTGGTGGTGACTTCAGACTGGTACTCCTTCAGACACACTTTAAAGTAAGTATCGCACTCGTCCCGCACGCAGCGCTGGTCTTGAGAGTTCCGCGTGCCGTCGCAACATTCCCCGTCCCACAACTCACCGTTTACATTTTCTACAGCAATCAGCTGCAGCTCAAAATAGCCAGAGGACTGGGACACCTAAAAACACATTGGGAAACAGAAAGAAAAACAAATAAACAAACAGAATCACAACGCTGATTGTTTATTACAGAAAGGCAGACTGAGGCGCAAATCTGTGCTAATATTAATTTGAGGGAATGTGTCGCGTGCGCTTGTGCATTCAAGTCTCCAGAGAATCAGTCTACAATTTTTCTAACCTGTTATGCGGATGAGATGAGATAAACGGTTTCATATTCTAGAAGATCCCACAACTGATCCACCCTTGCTTTTAATGAGGAATCGTCTTGCAAGTTAACATTTCTTACATCTGACATTTCCCAATGCACGAGCACATGTGGCTGCGTAATGCAAATATCGATCACTTTGAGCAGAAACGGTTGAAATCGTCAGCCCACACCCATCAACTTTTGCCTCCTGAACAGTGCTATGGCAATTAAATCGATCTGCAACCCTAATAACAATCAGAGCTCTCACCTTCGTCCATATCGTTAACAGCAGGCACGCGATTGGGAGCCAATTCCTAATCCTGATACAATTCCACATGCCGCCGATTTGATGTGTTATGAATGCAAGATGGAAAACGGCCGATGACCGGCGACAGGATCCTCCGTTCCTGACATGCAAAAATTCACGAGCGTGGTGTGTTTGCGCGGTGATGGTCTGGGCTGATCTCTCCCTCGGTCTGATCACTTCACGGCAAATGATATGTTTCACAGCTACCACACGCCTGAGGAGATCTTGCGTGATTGACAGCTGGAAGGGCCAATCAGAATCCCCCCTGCTGATGCAGTTGGCCAACCGCCACTCGGGGGCGGGTCTGGCCAAAAACTTACGAGCTCTATTCCCCTGTTTCACAACGAGCAATTAAACGGCGTGCTTTCTGTTGTCAGGAATTCGGATTTTGGTAATGCATAAATTGCAGAATTTGTATTTTATTACGTGAATGATTTCTAAACACATAGTGATCACCAAACCACAAATGTACCAGAGATGTTGCATTTAAAGTGCCCACATGTTGACTGGAAATGTGTATGTTCTCAACAATACTTTCTTAAATTTAAATAGACACTAAGTTAACATTTGTTCATTCTTAGGATAAAGCTGTATATCCTCGCTGCAGTTTGATGTCCTGATGCGTGCTCAGCCTGCTAGTGTGATTTGCCACAGGTGAGAGCGCCCTCTACTGTACATCCGCGCATTGACCTGGAAAGAAAGACCCCCCAAAAAATTAAGACAAACTTGGAAAAACATTTACAAGCAAAATCTGAACTTCTACACATAACTCATTTAGACAGGGTCCTATTACCTTAGTATCCAATGCAGTTGTTCTCAATCTTGCTGGAAACATTTAAAATAGTTTATTAAAACATCTGAAAACCTATCAAAGAATCTAAAACAAATCTAAATAGATCTTGAGCTGGTTTTACATGCGTTTTGGGCACTTTTCCCCTGGTTGCCAACCAGCTAAACCAGCTGAACATCAGCTTGGCTAGGCTGGTAGACCAGCTAGACCTGCTTGTCCTCGATTGTACCCCAACACTGCACTTTTTCTATCTCTCTCTTACACTTTATTTATATCAGAAGCTTGTTAATAAAGGCCTCAAGACCTGAGTGCGTCAGATAAACATTTTACTTAGTCTATCTATTCTTTACTGATATAAATATTCATCCTCATATATTTATGGGTGTGTTCACTCTTGGCAGATTTGGTTAGATTAAAACAAACTCTGATGAGATTGCTCTGTTACTGTGGTTCATTTGAATAAACTGTTACACTGCCATCCAAACCATGGAGCAAGCCATAAAGCATACTAAAAACTACTTCAAAAATGGTCCCAGTACACTTCCAAAGTGTGACTGAATATGAATTCAACATGAACCAATGACACCTACAGTAAACAAAACAAAAGCATGATGTCACAAGCTGCAACCATAATAGGACAGAATGCTCAAGCACACCTGTTTTTTCTCTCTCCTTATAGTCACAATGTTGCCCATTACAGGCATCAGAAACACGTCTCCTTGCTGCAGATCTTGTGTGTGTGTGTGTGTGTGTGTGCATGAATGTATCCCTAGCTCTGTTTTGACTCTTTTACAATTTCTCAAAAGTCTCAACTGATAATACCATCACACATCCTGCACATCAGAATTAGCACAGCAGCCAGCATTATGTTGGAAGTTTGGTAACTTCCTTTTCAAAGCATACATCATTTTTTTCTATCTTTCAGTTCAGTCTAAAAACTGACCGTGTAAATGTTGAGTGACGTAACTGTATTAATTTCTCTTTTATTTGTCCAGGTGAATTAACTTACAGGTATAAACACAACATATGTCTACAGTCTATTACTTGCATGAATTTAAGAATGGTGTGGAGTAAAACAGGCAAGCAGCGTGGATAAACAGCAATTCAAGTACTTTCATTTTACACACAAAAAATGCCGTCATTGGTTTTTGGCTGAACAAGAAAAAGGTCAAAGAGCTGAGAGTACAGTAGATATCTAAGTTGAAAGTAAAATCAATTGCATATTACAAGTTGTTTAGGCATAGAATAGTCAATACGAATGTTGACTACACACACACACACACATGCATTTTTAGGGCACATTTTGGCATGTAACTTCACCAAAATTTAGTCAATCCTAGTAGATCACATATTTATGTATAGCCTGAAGTTAGGGTTCAAATATAACACACAAGCTTAGATCTTGAGATTATCCTCATTACATGGTGCTTTGATAAAGATACACTCTTAAAAACAAAATGGAGTTTTATCAGCGGGATCACAGAAGAATCATATGATTCCCAAAAGGACCTTTGAAGGGACACTTGTTCTTAAAGGGACACATCTCCCAAACATGGAAATTCTGTCATCATTTACTCACCATATACTTAATCCAAACCTGTCTGTCTTTCTTTCTTCTGTTGAACACAAAAGAAGATATTTTGAAGAAAGCTGGAAAACCAATGACTTCCATAGTATTTTTTCTCTCCTACTATTGGTGTCAAAGGTTAGAGGTTTTCAACTTTTTTCAAAACATCTTCATTTGTGTTCAACAGAATAAAGCAACTTATAAAGGTTTGGCAGCACTTCAGGGTGAGTCAATAGAGAGTAAATTCACATTTTTGGGAGAACCATCACTTTAAAATCCCATTTTTTTAATAAGTTTTCTTTTACTTTTTTTTCACTGTAAAGAACTCTAATGCAGTGTTTACCAATGCCATTTGACAACACTGACAAGATCAACCAGCAGAAATTGGATCTCAGCTATGGTAGGTAGGGTAAAGAGCAGTCAGGGACTGTTTTACAGCAATGCTTGAACTGAACTGATTCACCACAGAACAGAGGTACAAGATCCAGGTTCGCACCAGAATCGTATTACTTATTATTTTCTTTTTTTTTATTATTATTATTAATTATTGTCATCCAGGCAGCATTTTAATAGTTTTTACAAATTAAGAAATAATAATTATGTATATTTTTATTTTATTGTATTATTATCCAAGGAGATACACAAATTACAGGCAATAAATCGTGTACAAAGACAAAACAAAAAAGGTCAAATAAAACATGCAAGTCAGCCAACTACAGCCAGATTTATGTTTGAGTGTGAGTGTGTGTGTGTCTCTGTGTGTATAAGAAAAGAAACATACAGTAAAGTACAACATAAATAACAACGAGTATAATAATAGAGGGCAGTATTAATGGTGGAATAATAAAACAAAATAAAAAAACAAGAAAAAGGTTAAACAGGGAAAGATATAAAGGAAATGATGCACGATAATTAATAATAATAAATCATTGTGTGTCTGATTTTTGATTAGGTAGACTGTTTATCAATCTGACTGAACCAGTGTTACCTTTATGTATCCGCACCACTGGCCAAATGCTCTGGCTACCTTACACCACCAAACACCCTCTCACCTGGCACTAGGAACGGTGTATATAAAACCACAGATTACTTCACCGGCAACCTCACTTCATCTGTATATTTCACACGCTGTCAGAGCAGGGTGTTGGAGGAAGAAGCAGTAGAAGAAGAAGGTATGGGTGAAGAAAACCAAATTTGTGCTGGAGAATATGGGGGAAGGGGGATGCCGGACTGATGGACAGAGATGCTGGTGCTGCTGGTAGGCGTGTTTCGGTGGCTTCCCTCATTCATATTTCATGGCTTTTCCTTTGAGGCCTCGCACATAAACCTATAGCCAATGCATTGACTCCCTTTTATCTAGAATCATGGCCTTGACCCACTTTAATGGCGTTCGCAATTGTTAGATGCTCATTTCCTCCTAAAAAGCAGCTGTGACTGGGATATCAGAAACTAATGAATCCCTTGTTGCGATTCTGACAAGACAAAACCATATGTTAAAGTGACAGCATCATTCAGCCATGCAGAAACAACAAAAACATGGCATCAGATAGCAGCATTTGTACTTGCTGACAGGTTATAAATCAATTGTGGGATCCATTTGCTGTGCTCAATTCTCATCCCTATATTTGATACATGACCTTATTACTGAAGCTTGTTTCCATAGCGATAGGCTTACGATTTTACTGTAAAGCAAGCACAGGAAATTAAATGTGATATAAGGAAATTTCTTAAAGGGGAGAAATTATTGATAGGGAAATCGCACAGATTTATGGCTGCTAGGCATGCTCTTTTGAGAACTTACTGCATTTTCTCAGAATTGATCTTCATAATATACAGTATTATGGATACCTACTCGGGCTACTAGTTGTTTATTACAGCACTTTGTTTTATATAAGTCAACATATATTATACTCATGATTCATGAAGTAGATACAAAAGTTTTGGAATCTCCTAAAATGGATTTTCCTATAGAAATGTGTAAAGTTGTCTGCTACTGTCAGTAAATTAATTTTTCATCTTCCAAGAGTATAATGAGGTTGTGAGATACTGTATAGTGATTAGAGTAGTGCAGTACATTTGCACATTTCAAATGGAATGCATTTGCTTTATAGAGCATACACATACTTATTTTTGTTCACCTTATAAAAAGCCTTTAATCTTTGCTTGACCTTTAAACAAGCAAGCAAAAAAAAAAAAAAAGGTACCAGTTATGCTTATTCTATTTTCTGCTTTACCTTTAGGCAAAAAATCCAGAAAAAAAACAAGTACAGGTTATGTTTCTATTTTTTGCTCTGCTCGCACCTGACCAACAACCCGAAGCAATTTACTTTCACCCAACATAATCCTTACAAAGCATTACTCATATAGAAATGCATGCAATTGCTGGTCGTGACATTAATTATTGTCATGAGGTGTGAAACCCGGCATGAGGCCGTCAGTGAGTGGTCAGTGAGTTGTGTTTATTTTAGTCCATGTCCACAATAACAGATACTCTTGTCTAAATAGCATCCTTGCTGAGAACAGATGGGCTTTAACGGGCCGTTAAAGCAAAAAGGTGGCAAAGAAAGAAAGAAAAAAAGACAAGTGACATGCAGCTATTAACACATTTGAAATAACGATTTATCCACCCATACCCTAAAAGAGCAAACAGAAGAATGAGGAAATGGCATTAGTTCGCAATGGAATCTCGCCCTTCACGTTCCAGAAACGATTCTTTTAGTAAGCCGTTGGCTATCAAAGCCTCATTCATGAAGACATGATAGACAACTCCAGTAGTAAAGTGTGTCACATTACATAATGAAAACGGCTCCTTGTTATGAAAAAAATCTTTTAAGTATTTCTTCTCATTTGTCGAGCTATGAAATGTACTAATGGGAATTACAGTGTGTGTGTGTGTGTAAAATAAGATCTCTTTTCAGGGTCACAGTCATGTCAAGCATTCTGTGACCTCTTGAAAGGTAAAAGTGGTGTGCATATTTGTAGTGGTGCAGAACATGAGGGCATCCGACACCTGACTCACACCCTAATCACAGATCCCTACTTATTCTCCTTATCTCAAAGGAAACATTACTTCCTCCTGCTCTGTAACCTAAACAAGAGCAAGGGATAAATCTTAAGACAGACAGAGCTCAACTTCAGTCAATGTGCGATTGAATCAGATCTCACTTTTGTAAGTATTGTAAGAAAAGTGGCTAAGTTGTATGAATTTACTATTTTTAAGAGGAGGCGTGTCCCCAAACCCCAACCCCTAACCCTACCTCTCATTAGGGGATGAGAAAATCGTACTAAAATGTACAAATGATATTATACATATTAATACGTATTAACCACTCAATCAAAACATTACGAATTGCAGTGAGATTGCATTGGATTGGTGCTCCTGAAACAACAGAACTAAATATATAACGACATTTTAGGAATTTGATGCACCATTTAGTACTGAGACTGGAATTACCTTATGAAATACACAAACAATGCTTCAGAAATGTCTTATGATGATGAAGCAAGGTTATGCAGATCAACGGGTTGTCTTCAGTGTTAAGAGAATATGCGTGGCAAGTTGCAGTGTGTAATCTTCTTGTCTGCCCTTGAGAAAATCACCTCACACCCCCCCCGACTGATTTGCTCTTTTGGAGCAGGTGCAGATTGCTCTGCTCAATAATCTTTACAATTAGACCTGATACAATGGGCCCAATCAACCTTGACAATCTGTGCCAGAGAGAGAACTCCTGCATTCAGCCTGCAGTTCGAAATACTGCATCACAGATAAATGACTAACCAGTTCTTAACATAAACGACAGATGGATAGATAGAAAGACAGACAGATGGATAGATAGAAAAACAGATAGACAGACAGACTATAGATAGATATATATACTGATAGACAGACACCCTGCAAACACTTTTTTTGCAGGCACAGTGAGCTACGGCCAGCCCACATGAAATCTAAACAGGCCCAGTGTGGACTAGTCTCTGTATGGCCCACAGCTGGATGGATGAATGGATGGACGGATGGATGGATAGATAGATAGATACACTGTAAAAAATGCTGGGTTCCATACAATCGTTTTCTGTTAAGACAACATAAAGGAATTAAATTATTTGTTTTTACAAATTTAAGTGAATTGAACACAAAACAATTAAGTTGTCCAAAAAAAACCCTTAAGAATTGTGTTGTTGCAGCTCATTTTAAATAAGTAGTTTGAACAAACAGACAGACAGACATACACAGAGTGTACTAACGAACAGGGGCACTGCTAAGCAGGGGTAAGTAAGGACGAATCTAAGTATTGGGTATTAACCGTATTGCGGTTCAACCTCAAATATTCTTTCATAGGGCACAAAATTGCTATATGTGCCCCAGCTCATGCTGGGAAACACCCAAACACTTTCCCATACACACACACACTATGATCAATTTAGTTTATTCAATTGACCTATATTGTATGTCTTTAGACTGTGGGAGAACATGCAAACTCCACACAGAAAGGCCTTCTGGTACAGCTGGGATTTGAACCAGGAACCTTCTTGCTGTGAGGCAACCGTGCTAACCATTGAGGTGTATCACTGATTCATAATACCCTTCTGTATTTTGTCCGTAATATTCTGCATAATGTAGCTGCACATTTGTTTCACAACAAATTGTCATTCATGCAGCACACTTAATAAGGAGCAGCAGAAATTGTTGATAAATTATGTTAACAATATATAATTCCAGGCCACTTGAGAATGCAGATGAGTTGTGTGTGATGAAGAGACTCTTCACCCTTGTCTCACGTGGGTCTGTGAAGAGGGCCGAACGCAGGACATGCCTGTGCTATCTGTGCCACTAAAGACATAATCCATCTGTGTGGACGGCCTTTGTTTGGCACATTCATTGAAGAGGTACACCTATCTGTTTATTATCCATATCTTAATATTTAAGAATATTCAAATAATACAGTATTTACTTCTTTTCATCTTTATCTACTATATTCCTCCTGTGCTATTTTTGTGTGCCAGTTTAACGCTGTCAAAAAACTTCACAAAATTTCATTTGATTACTTTTTTACACTTTTATTGACATTGATTTCTTTTGTTGCATAAATGGCTTAAATTACTGTGATTAAATTAGGGGTGGCTCGGTGGTTTACTAAAAGAAAGTCCCTGGTTTGAGTCCCAACTGAGTCAGGATGCCTTTCTCTGCAGAGTTTAGATGTTCTCCCGGTTTCTTCTGAGTGCTCTGGTTTCCCTAACAGTTAAAAGACAGGGTGCATTTGACAAAGTAAACTGGCCATTGGAGAGTGTTTCCCAGCACTAGGTGCTGCATGGGGCAGTGCACTATCAGGGCTGGTTTGTGGCAGGAAGGGCATTTGCCTCTCTACTGTCTTGTCCTATTCATTAATAAAAATAGTAAAAAAAAAAAATCTTGGGTGGCATGATGGTTCAGTGGTTAGCACTGTCGCCTCACAGCAAGAAGCAGGTTTGAGTCCCGACTGGGCCAGATGGCATTTCTATGTGGAGAATGCATGTTTTCCCAGTGTTCACGTGGGTTTCCTTAGGGTGCTCCGGTTTCCCCCACAGTCCAAAGACATTCGGTATAGGTGAATTGAATAAACTAAATTGGCCGTAGTGTATGAATATGTGTGTGAATGCGAGAGTGTATGGGTGTTTCCCAGTACTAGGTTGCGGATGGAAGGGCATCTGCTGTGTAAAACATATGCTGGAATAGTTAGTGGTTCATTCCGCTGTGGCAACCCCTGATATATAAGGGACTAAGCCGAAGAAAAATGACTGAATGAATAGAAATAAATCTTTAAAAAAATAAAAATAAAAAAATAAAAACTTTTGACAGAGCAATTGGCAACCCCTGATAAAGAAGGGAATAAGCCAAAGGAAGATGAGTGAGTGATTGAGTGGTACTGGGATTAAATATAGCAGTTTTAATAGGTTTCAACAAAGAGATTTTTTTTGTCCTGAAGATCATGAGCCTAGATATTATTATGTAACTAGTGTACAATAGATTTATTAAGTAAGTTGTAATGAAATATTAACATTCAAATAAAAATAAATTTCTCATGCGAAGGTTTATGGGCTTTTCATTAATGAAGCCAAAATTATCATAAAAATAAAAGGAATAAATTCTCTATATATTTCTATATTTGTATGCTGTTACAATCACATCCTAAAACTGTGATTTCAGGATCATTGTTAACTCTTTACAATAAGGTTGTATTAGTTATTGTATTTACTAACAAGAACAGCACATTTATAACAGTATTTATTCATCTTTGTTGACGTTAGTAAATGGAAATAAAGTTGTTCATTGTTAGCTCACAGTGCTTTAACTATTGTTAGCAAGCATGAATTTGGATTTTAATAATGCATTAACAAATGTTGAACTACAGTATGATGGATACATGTGTTAATACAACTATTGTTCATACTTAGTTCATGCTAGTAAACACATTACCCAACATTAATGAAACCTTATTATAACGTGTGACTGAATCAGTTCGGTCTCCATCACTAAAACAAACTGTCAACTTCCACTCGCAAAAAAGCATTTTGTCCATCTGCGAAATGGTTATATTTGGACTAGAAAAGACCAGGATGTCCGTCCTGTTGATGACATCATACACCATGGCCTAGAGTAGCTTCTGAATCTCATGAGAGCTGAACGTACCAAACTCGACTGCCCAAAAACAGCAGCGATCCTCATCCAGGATATCCTACAACAGAGTCGCAGCAGAGACTCCCGTTTGCTTGTTTTTACTCAGCTCCACTGCAGACCCCACATCCGTCCACTGGTTCAGAGAGGGTTCAACGAGTCTAAGAGCGCACTGTGAAGAATCAAAACTCTTTTCTGCAAAGAAAATGACAGAGAGATGCAGACTGTGTAGGAGACCAAGAAGCAGAGGAGTGAAGCTTCAGAAATATCTACAATGTGTAGAGATAAGTGGAGGAGCTGCCGTTCTCACTGCAAATCAAAACTGACATCATTCCTGACACCCAAAATGCAGTGAAGCTCTCACTACAGGACACGCAGAGCTGGAAAAGCAGTAGAATGTTTTATTTTTTTATTACTGTACTAAACTAATAGTTTTTTTTTAAACATTATATTATAAATTACTTGACCTATTTTTATTCATTCTTTTTATTTTCGGCTTAGTCCCTTTATTAATCTGGGGTCACCACAGCGGAATGAACCGCCAACTTATCCAGCATATGTTTTACGCAGCGGATGCCCTTCCAGCTGCAACCCATCACTGGGAAACATCCATACACACTTAATCACACACATACACTACTGACAATTTAGCTTACCCAATTCACCTATAGCCCATGTCTTTGGACTTGTGGCGGAAACAGGAGCACCCGGAGGAAACCCACGCCAACACGAGGAGAACATGCAAACTCCACACAGAAATGCCAACTGACCTAGCCGAGGCTTGAACCAGTGACCTTCTTGCTGTGAGGCGATTGTGCTACCCACTGCACCACCGTGAGGCCCTGGCCTATTTTCAGCTTTTTTTAATCCATATTTTCTATGATTATATATGTACATATACAGTTGAAGTCAGAATTATTAAACCCCCTGAATTGTTAGCCCCCGTTAATTTTCCCCCCCAATTTCTGTTTAACGGAGAGAAGATTTTTCAACACATTTCTAAACATAATAGTTTTAATAACTCATTTCTAATAACTGATTTATTTTATCTTTGCCATGATGACAGAAAATAATATTTTACTAGATATTTTTCAAGACTCTTCTATACAGCTTGAAGTGACATTTAAAGGCTAAACAATAGAAAGAAAATATAGCTTAAAGGGGCTAATAATTTTGACCTTAAAATGTTTTTAAAAAAATTAAAAACTGCTTTTGTTCTAGCCGAATTAAACAAATAAGACTTTCTCCAGAAGAAAAAATATTATCAGACATACTGTGAAAATTTCCTTGCTCTGTTAAACATCATTTGGGAAATATTTCAAAAAG
>CAIGQW010015581.1:2650400-2664485 GCA_903798125.1 Danio choprae | reverse complement strand
TATATATATATATATATATATAAACGATACACTGCTTCACAGACTTTCAAACCAAGAGGCCCTTTATGTAAAACTATTTCAAAGCAAAGTTATTTTGAATTACTGGATTTTGACATACAAAATTGGCTAAATGTAAATGTGTACATGTAATGTGACCTCACAAATAATGTGAATTTGATGGCATCCAGCAAAAGCTGTTTTTGCTGTTGTTAAATGTCAGCTTCAAACAGAAGTTGTTGAGCCAATTGAAACCAAATACTGAATAGGGGCGGGGCTTTCTTTTTGCTCATCATTCACTCATACCAAACGAAAGGTATAAGAGGCATGGTTAAGATTAATGTAGATGAAGCCTTCAAACTGATGTTAACAGAAAAGAATCGCCACTCTAAACGCAGAATCAAATGGTCAGACTTTGATTGAAGATTACCAAAACAACCTTTTTTTTCTTCAGTGGATCAACTTGCATGGATAAATTGTTCACCTAAAGAATAACACTGTGTGCAAGCAAAATAAACATTGTAAATTTTGATTTCACACAGCCTTTAAAGGCCTCGTCTTTGTCCAGAGTTTTGTTTGAAAAATATGAGCAGTGGTTTTCTGTTTGTGAACATTCTGACGGCTCACACACTGCTGACAGCAGCATTTTGATAAATGTGAAAATATGTGCTGTATGCTTTTCTCCCAAAAAACAAATAAACAGAAAACCATGAAAAATTACAACGGCGAGAAAACAGCAGTTAAGTAAGCATCAGTGGTATAGTTCATTTCTATAACTTTATATGATAAATTGCTATAACGAAACCAGCTTTAGAGTATTAAACAAGAACCGGAGTTGTAGAATTACAACCTACTTATTACAACTAATCTATAACATATTTGACACAGACCAATGGTAGCTTGAAGGTGTTTACAAGCCGAAGCAAACTTTTATATAATCTTTTTCAAACGCCAGTAACAATCTCAAAATAAAGTAGGTTTTTGCCTGTTTGGTTTAAAATTACATCATAGCAGTTCATTTTTCAATATTGCTTATTAGGAGTTTAAAGAAAGAAAACTTGACTCTTGATTTAAGGAACTATAAAAAAATAGGAGGAACAATGTGTTTGTCAATGTGAAAATGATTGAGATGTCAAATTATATTAAAGTAGGCTGGGTTTATGGTCGTTACATTTTTGTGTGTTAAATCTAAGCTTTATTTAATGTCACAATTAGAATACGTTGAGTCAGACCTACACATGTTTATATTTTCATGTAATCATTTGAGTGAATAACCTAATAAAATAATAGAGTGCTGTAACGTGATGTATGCGCATTGCTAGGTTACTGTTTGGAATTAAAATCAGGACAACGGGTTATTTCAATAAGCTGATTTTGGAGCGTATAGGTGTGCATGTAAACGTGCTCACTGTCTTTCTGATGGTATCAACACTGTTAGCATGGAATAGATCACCATTACAAAGTCTTTAAGGGCCGTGGTGTGATTTCAAATGGCTGGCTGAAATTCCTGACATGTTAAAAACAAAGCAATCAGTTACACAAAACAAACGCACAATGAACCTCTTCAGCTCTGCGGTTAGCTGACAGGGATCGCACACAAGTGCTGCTTCATTTTGAAATAAGACAATAGCTAAAACCACAATGAACAGATAAGAGTGTAAGAAATAACAAAAAAATTAACAGTTAGTGACCATTTTGATTACTATATATATATATAAAAATGTATGTAATGATTTGTGGATGGCTTGGAATTGTTACGTTACACGTTGGTGGAGATCTTGTACTTCGGCGACATGTTGCTGTGGAACCAGATGAAGCTGAAAATGACTCCCATTGTTTTCGGGATGCTCTCATCAAAGGCGAAGGTCATGGCTTCGTGAAGGGGAACTTTGACCACCTCGATCAGTTCACCTTCTTGAGGTTTACCTCCTCCCTCTCCGACACGGTTCTCTTCGGACACCTCGGCATAAAACATGGTCTGCTTGGATCCAGTGACTCCCACTCCTGACCTGTGGAGGAGAGATAAACAAAAGACTCAGAACACTCCATAATAAACCTAGAATTGCATCAGTTTCACCAGCAATGAAATATAAATTCACCAATAGATTTCTTTTAATCCACTTTTAGCCAAAGATGATATTTTGATTGAACAAATCCTACTACTAATATTTTTTTTTTACATTATTTAAGCTGAAAATGTTGTTTGTTAATACATTTATTTTATTTAAAAACATTTAAAAATGGTTTTAAAACAATACCTTGTAATAAATTAGTACATATTAAGGTTCATATCAGCCCGACCTATTATGCAAAAATCACTTTTATAAGGGGTTTAAACACAGTTATGAGTGAATATTTTGTGAATACAGCCAGCCTTTAATGGTAAAAATTAATTATAGTCTGCAGAAACACTTTGATTGACATTCTCCCTTTGTACACGTCATCAGAAGGGGAAAGCCCCGCCTATTAGTGATGATCTCTCACTCATTAGCCCAAAAACAGACCTGAGTGAGAAGCTGCCATCTGCGATAGGTTTTGAATCAGCTGCTATGGTGACACAGGCATTTTTAGCTCTACCCTCTTTTGAAAAGAGGCCTGTGAACACAATCATTTAAAGTGGATCAATTTGGATCAAAGCCTAAAATAGGCAGTTTTAAAGAGTTATAAAAAAAAATGATTTGTGTGGAATTTGAGTACATTCACATACATGCTCTACATACATGCACATTTTTTTGCTAAGAAAATGGTAATGCTTTAAGCAACTGTTTAACTGTTAACTGTTTCTTAATTGCAAATAAGGCCAAAACATGAAGCATGAAAACATGTATTTCATTTGCTCTATTGTATTCATCTATGCTTGTAATTAGTTTGCTATGTTTTGTGCAGATGCACAACCCTACAAAATCATCTCAATTAATCTAATATTAGGAATTCTTTCCAAATAGTACACCGAAAAAAATGCTTTTCTCACTTGCTTTTGACTTGTTTCTAGTCACAACATCTATAAAAAAAATAAAAAAATCTTAAATCAAAAAGCCTTTTCTTGACAAGTAAAAAATATGGTTTTGTTTTTAGAAATAATGTGTCAAAATTAAGTGAGTATTTCCTTAAAACAAGCAAAATACTCTGCCAATGGGATGAAAAAATTAAATGTGATTAATTAGTTTACCCCAATGGCAGATTATTTTCTTCAATTAGTTTTGACACATTATTTCTAAAAACAAGACAATATTTTTTAGATTATAACACCAAAATGTGTAGATATTTGGAGTAGAAACAAGTCTTCTGGTGAAATGTAGAAAAAGAGAAAATAAAATACCATTTTTTTTCCAAATACGGTGCAGCCGTATCTCATACCAAGAACACAGCAGCATGTGAAAGGCGCCAGAGTGACTAAGGCGTTCCCTCACCTGAGACTCTGTCATAGTGATATCTCCATGGAAATCTCCCTGACAGCCTCACAGCACTACAGAGATGGAAAGCTTTCTTTGTTTCCAAGTATTTTGTAGATTTTTTTAAAAATGAGCTTATGAAATATGCAAGAAAATTACAAGGCCGTTATGCCTACACACCATCCAAGTGATGGATGGTGGCCTGAGGAGGCAAAAATGGAACAAGCCCAGCAATCAGCTTCTCAAACGAGCTGAAACTAACCACAACGAGCGTTTCAAAATATGACTCTACATCTGAGAGGACAAATTTTCAAGGACTCCACTGTGTCACAAATGAAGGATGGGGTCTGCACTGACGCCCACTTCTGAGGAATGGAGACAAGATATGACAGATTGACAATTCTGAAGCCCTCCCTTGAGGCGCTGGATGATTATGTTTTGTATTAAGCCTTTTAGCAATTCCACGTTCACAATGTATCAATAATGCTCTCTTTTGAAGCAAATGTATGGGACAGAGGTGGGCGATATAGCCTCACAACTCATTTCAAGAATATTTGCCATGACAATATTTATGACGGTGCGGCACGTTGGCTCAGTGGTTAGAACTGTCGCCTCACAGCAAGAAGGTCTTTCTGTGTGGAGTTTGCATGTTCTCATCGTGTTTGCGTGGGTTTCCACTGGGTGCTCCAGTTTCCCCCACAGTCCAAAGACATGCACTATAAGTGAGTTAAATAAACTAAATTGGCTGTAGTGTATGAATGTGTGCCAATGTATGGTGTGGAAGGGCATCCGCTGCGTAAAACATATGCTGTAATAGTTGGTGGTTCATTTCGCTGTGGCAACCCCTGATGAATAAGGGACTAAGCCGAAGGAAAATGAATGAATAAATGAATGTTTATAACGATGTAGCAAAAACATAAAATGCAACAATGTTTTATTAGTGACTGCAGCTGGCAGGCAGTAGCAATTATTAGCGCCGATATTCAGTCCCTCCGAGATTTAGTGATTACAGAATTTATTGTAAAATTAGAAAACTACTCAAAAAATTAGCAGATCTGAAATCCTTTGTATATTTATGCAAATTTGAGGCCTAGACACTTTCTACAATTTCATTGCAACATGCACTCACTCAAAGAAAAGCCCTTGTCAAAGCACACGTCATGTGCGAAACATGTTAAAATTTACCTACAAAAATTCTCTTAAAGACCATGTAAAAATTATAGAAAGTTGTAGCCGGGCAATCCCAATGTGCACACACTGCACAGCACAAACCCTGTATTATGGTATGTAACACATTTTAATAATGGTGCATTCCAGACAACTCTGGATTAAGATTTGTTCCCACTTGCTATATAAAATTATTCCAAACACAATATCTATGCAATCATCCTGGACACACAATATTAGAGTTAGAAGTATATACATATATATAAAACTTAAACTTTAGTCATAACGTAAGCATTCCAACTGAACGTAAAAACATGTACACAACAGAAACAGTAAAAAAAAAAAATTAAATACAAAAAAATAAGAAAACATGAATACACAAGTAATATTATGTAAATGATTTGATAACTTGTGTTAGTCAGAGACAATATTAAATGACTGTGGTGAGGGGGCGGGGCCGAGAGCCGTGGGAACGGAATGAGGCCGTGGCGTAAGTGAATACACCTGCAGCGCACACCGGCCTCGAATCCCACGGAAGGAGCCCTGGACTATAAGAGGAGGAACGATAGCAGAGGAAGCTGAGAGAGGTCCAGGCCTGGACAGTTATGTTTTGTTTGTTTTGGTTTATATTAATAAATATCTTTTTTTTAAGATGCGTCGGTTCTCCGCCTCCTTCTTCCCGGCGGCCAGGTGGCCGTTAAAAATCATTACAATGACCAAATAATATTTTTGAGTAATTCATTACATTACGTCAGTATGCAAGTACATTATGGAATGTGTTATTGAAACTCTAGCCAGACAAGATTTAATCTTTGCTGTCTGAATTGAAGTTTAGGTAAAAGGTAAGGTAAAACAAAAAACCTCACAATGTTTTCTTACTATTCCTGATATTAACATAAACCCACAGTGTTTAGTGTAGTTTTGCAGCTTTTAGAGCAGAAACAGATGCTTTTGCTCTCTGTTCAGTTTTCTGTTGTCACCATTTGCTTTCCTATGTTTATTAAGCAACCTTATTTGGGCTATATTACATTGAAAGATAAAAAAAAAAAAAACTATACATACATCCACACATAGACCCTCACCTCTAAAAAAATAGGAAAGTGGTTAAAAAAGACGGATTAAAACACCAGGTGTAAATGGGATTGTGTGTTCCTCGTCTCATTGTGATCTGATCTACCAAAGGCATCTTAATTCCAGTTTAAAAAGGGTCAAAAATTCAGAGTCTGACAATCAAACAGAAGTAGGTTATCCTCGCTCTGCATTCCTTCATGTCCTCAGCAAATAAAGCAGCAGGTGCAGTGTAAGGTCCACAGGTGCTTATGATGGCACAGACGGCAGGTGCGTCTCACACCCACAATCAGAGATGTCTGTGGCACAGGTCATAATCTACATCAACAGGCAGATGTTGTAGGCTCTCTCTCACACACACACACAGACACACACACACACACACACACACACACACACACACACACACACACACACGCAAACACGCAAACACACACACAGACAGACAGACACACACACACACGCACGCACGCACGCACGCGCACGCGCACGCACACACGCACACGCACGCACACGCACGCACCCACACAGGCACACACACAGGCACACACACAGGCACACACACAGGCACACACACACACAGCGTGTGTGAATCTAGCAGGTGTGAGATTGTATGGCTTTATGACCCCCTCTTCAATTAAGACTGATAAGAGCATAATGCAGCACTCTTTCTTCTTTCTTTCCATTTAACCCCTGAATACTTTATCTGAGGATCTTCAGTTGTTAGGCTGGTAATAGAGGGTATGAAAGTTAAATATTAAATTGGCAAAGTAAATATGGTTGAGATAAAAATGTGTGTCAGTCATGACAGAGTCCATCTTACCAGACATTTAAACATTGCATCCTCAAAAACACTCTCCGTATAGTGGTCAAAAAGTGTTTAAGAGTTAGTGTTTTAATTTACAGTAATTTTGAGAGATACTACAATTTAAAATGATGGTTATTAAATAAATTACAATGTAATTTATTCCTGAGATGAAAAAGTTGAATTTTTAGCATCATTCCCTAGTCTTCATTGAGTGTTTAAATGTATAGTAATACTCAACTTTTTATTTTTTTTATTTTTTAGATTGGCTCATTTTACATCTCCCCTAGAGTTAAGCGGATGAGTTATACCAATTTTGAATCTATTCAGCCAATCTCGGTGTCTGGTTGGAGCACTTTTATCTTAGCTTAGCATAGAACATTGAATCAGATTAGACTCAGATCATCTTGCTCAAGCATGTAAAAAAAAACAACACTTTTTTGTAATTGATCATGTACTAATACCAATAGAAATGAAAAAGATATTTTATAGGCTGGTTTAATAATGGAACTTCTGGTGGAACTTTAGTACTGTACCATGGCTGCAGCAAGCACTCTTCTAAAAATGCTCAGCTGTGAGCGCTTATCCAACAGTTGGAGTATTTAAAACACACTGAGCGTTTAGTACTTTGAGTTAAATGCAGGCCCGGTGCCTCGCTATGCTGCTGGCATTTAAAAAACAAGGCACTTCCATTGACAGCAAAAGTAAAAATGAATTGATCAGCTCTCAAAAAATGCTTTTGTGGACAAGTGCCCTAACCAAAATGGGCTTTAAGTTTCCAGCTGACATACTGCAATAATCTTTTCAGTTTTTGATGAATTACTTAACAGAGGGAGCAAGTTAAATTGGCAAATTATTACATTTTTACATCATTAATGCAAATGTTATCTGATGTGTTAATAAACTGTTGTAAACGTGGCCTACTTGTATTGCCAGGTTATTGGTTTTCATGTAAACTAGGACAGCAGGTAATTTCGATAAGGTAATTTTTGTGACTTATCAGAGTACTGGTGTGCATGCAAACTGAACATTTTCCAATACGCTGTTAGCACTTTCTTAAAATTGTCAAAGTAAAAAAAATTTTTTTTAATTATCAAAGCTGTGCTGTTTAATTTTATTTTATTCTAATTCTATATTAGTGATAACATGTGCTATAATAGTGATAATCTGACCAATCAGATTCAAGCATTTAAAGATTTCTAACAAATAATATGATTAAGCCTATATAAACCTCAGGACCTGTTTCATTATCGGTGCATCACAGTTGAGTGGTATTATTAGCCATTTTCACACTCGAAAGCTGCTAAATTTCCAGATTACTTTTCCCACATCTACTATTAGTACACACAGCAGCTTTCTGTATTTCAGTCATTGGCATCACCAAAATACATGGCATCCAACACCATTTGCAAGAAATAACCTTCTACTATAAATCTAACAAACACCTGTTTAGAAGTTTTTGGTTTGAATTAAAAATAAACTTTATTAAATATTATATACTCAGCATTCATTTTGACCTTGAAATGACTTTTCCTCATTTAATAGAGTACTTAATTGAATCTGTGATGTTTTTAACATTGAATAAAAATAATGTACAGAAAATGCTTTTAATATTTGAGCAGTTTTCATCATAGTTCATGTTTAGGAAATTACTGGCAGTTATACTGTACATCTTTCAAAAACATCATTCAGCTCGGTCACACACAGAAGCTTGCGAATTATTTGGTTGTATTTTAAAATCTAGGGCAGAAACATAAATTGGCGCAGATCACAGAGCAGATCGCTGTTCCTTATATGAGGAAGAGGCCTATCAAAAAAATTGGAATTTATAATATTCATTGAATTTATTAAAAAACACATTTGAATGAAAAAATTAATTTGAGGCACCGGAGACATGAAGACGTAACTGATGTGGTTTGGTTTTGTTCACTTATGCAGCATTCCAAACAACTCGGAATTCCTGCTTCCTACTTGGAAACAACACCTAGAACGGCGCTAGAAGTCGGATATCTGACCCATGACCTCGGGACCTTACTTCAGGCGAGATGCGTCATTTGACATCACTTTCCCCTCACTTCCAGTTGAGGCCTAATGGTTAAATAGTTGGACTTGTTATCCAAAGGTCGCAGGTTCGAGTCCCAGTACTGGCAGAGATCGTAGGTGTTGGGAATGAATAACCAGCACTCTCACCATCCTCAATACCACGGCTGTGGAGATTCTCTTCAGCAAGGCACCCGATCCCCCAACTGCTCCCCAATGGCACAACAGTGGCTGCCCACAGCTCTGGGTGTGTGTTCACTGCTGTGTGTGTGTGTGTGTGTGTGCACTTGGATGTGTTAAATGCAGATCACACATTTTGAGTATGGGTCTTCTATACTTTTTCCTGTAAATATTGGCTTTAGAAATCGAATAAAATTCAAATTTAGCTTATTTTTAAGAAAAAAAGTCAAATTTAGGTGTTCAGTCATATTGACAGCCCTAGTGAGGAATATAGGATAGAAATCCTAAATAAGGAATTGTGTGTTGTTTTTAATAAAGTGTCTATAAGGGGAACCCACTCTTTTCAGAAAAGTTTAGGTTTTTACATGATTTACATATATTAAAGTGCATCCTACAGGTAGAACGTGAATATGCAGTTTTAATCAGCCTACTGATTTTGTTTTGCACAGGTATGTTTTATGTAGCATAATTTCAAATTATTAAGTCAAAGTGTTGTTTTTATTTCTATTTTGAAGTTATACAATCTAAATTGTAATAATAAAAAAAAAACTTGAATCAGTACAAACTGAAAATCGGAATCAACCATTAAGTGCCCCCAGTATTCTGAAGTGTTTGCCAAGTAACGTGATGTGAATTGCCACTATAAGATGAGAAATGGATCTGTTCTCACCTGTATGACGTGATCTTTCTCAGTTTGGTGACTGGTACATCATAGCCGCACTCCTCCAGCACCTCCTGCCTGGCAATCTCCTCCAGAGAGAGGTTAGGTTTGTCCACCAGGCCTGCGCACAGCTCGTAGGTCACGCCTGCCGAAGCTGGAGGTTGGTGGCTGGACGTCTCTTCGCTCGTCTCCCCTGCTTTGTCCTCTTCCGGGACTTTGGGTTCTGTTGATTCTGACTCTTCCTCCGCAGGCTGCAGGGGCTTGGGTTTGCTTCGCTCCCATTCGCTCATGTATACAGCTGTGGAGATATAAAGACGTTTCACTCATTGTGTAAGAGCTTTCAAGAGGACACAAGGATAGGTGAGGAAAAACATCTGAGTACACAAGCTCTGTGATTAATGAGCTCCTAAACATACGCTTTTAGATCATGTAGGCACAAGCATGTGTTTGAGAACAAGCTGAAGTGGGGTCAGTAAGGGTGACCGAGATGAAATAAAAAAAGAAACCTGCATTTATTTTATAATAGTTTAGAAAAGCTTGAAAATTAATTTATTAAATCAGACATAGTATTCATAATATAGTATTCATAATATTCATATTATACATACTATTCAATACACTGAAACATTATTTTCCGAATACTTATATAAAGGGGTGTCAGATACTAGTCAGATTTGTAAAACTAGTTTTATTGTAATTTTATTAAAATTTTTTAATTATTCCATTTGACTGAAATATCTTCTGAATAAATAAATAAACTCTTCTAAAAAATCTATATAAACATGTCTGAAAACATGGCACCAATTGCTGTATGTAAAAAAAAAACCCCAAAATAATAAGAATAATAAAATAAACTCTAAATTACAACATTTTTATTTTTAATTAGGAAGAAACATCATCAGTAGTTCACAGAATAAAATCTAAAATACAATTTATGGACAAGTATCTATATTGCAAACAAAATCATTAAATGATGCATTAGATGTCTTATAAAAATATATTTGAAATAAAACATACAGACGTTTCCTTTTTTTATTTTTCAGAGGTTTTTTTGTTAATGGTTTTAGATTTAGCTAATGATAATAACCCAGCGGCCAACTCCCTTTTCACCACACATGGATCTGAACCCACAACCTTACAGATATCAATCCCCAGATCTTGAACTACTACGCCCTTCACATGAATGTACTGTACATGTGGGACTGACTAAGAGCTCAATTCAAGAACGGCCATCCTTGAGAAGACTTGTTCTTATGTTTCCCTGCACAAGGCCTGCCTTTTCATTTGAAGCATTGTTTAAAGACTACAGAAAAAGAAAAAAAAACTGTAGAAAGACGTCTCTCTTTCAATGCAAGGCTTTCCTTCCATTCTGAGAGGCAGGGCGCCGTCCCTGGCGAGCATGTATAGAACAATAGTGTAACAGTGCAGCGCGGGGCCAAAGCTTTACAGAAAGTGCTGAAAAATGCTCTGTTTGCACGACGACCATCGACATGAAAAATGTTCCATTATGAAAACATTATTGTTTTAGAAGCTGTGGAAAGTCTTTTTAAGTCTTTCTGCAGAGAAGTAGGTCAATATATGGCTTATTCTTTTGTGTCTTTTTTGTTCGACGTATAATCTAAACATGACCGTTCCATTTAGAAGGCCACTGGGCTATCTCTCAAAAAAAGAAAAGAAAAACAAGGTAAAAACTAACTAAAAAAATATTTGTTTGTTCTAATCCATCATCTATCTAAACATGGACAGCCGTCATGAAATGTTATCTGATATCTGTTGTGTATCAGATGTTTTTAAAAGGTTCCCTGTAAAAATCTGCAGCAGAACAAAAGATATTTCTCCATCTCTTTCAAACAGAGATAACAGAGGGATCTGGGTGTTATATAACACTTTGTAACAATGTACAGTTAAAATGTGTGAGAGTTTTTCACATATCTTTGTAAAACATACTGTGTGTCAAGATGTCGTTTAGTTGTCAAATGATGCAACAAAATAAAAGAGAGAAAAACATAACAAGGGGGCTTTAGGGAAGTTTAGCATGAGTCTGGCCCACAGAGGCACCAGGATGGCGGAGAGCTTATGTTACAAGGACATCTTATATAGAGGAGAAACCAACAAAAAAAAAAAAAAAAAAAAGGTGCCCGAAAAAAAAAAAAAAATATATATATATACACATTTAGGGACAAACCTAACAAAAGAAGCTGTATTTACACTGAAATGAATTTGAAATGGGATGCATTATTGCAATTCTAACTTTAGGAAGTAACATTTAAATGGATTAAAATGTAAAGATGAACTGCCATTTTAATTTTCCTATTTACACCATGAATAGTTTTATGATTAAACATTCACCCATGAACATGAAACGATGCATATCATAGAAAGTACAATTACTCAATTAATTAAATTGAATTTTATGTTGGCGGTTAGAAGAATTCATTCTGGTGGTTCACTAAATAATAATAAAAAAAACTGTAACTGTAATCTTTTGCAAATCCTAAGATGACTTCATGCTGTATAGTATAAGGCTGTTGAATCAGCTTATAGACGTGTTCTGCGTCACTGCTCTGTGAACAGCACTGATCGTTAGAGCCAATCACAACCACTTCTGTTGAGCGTGTGCGTGTGAACACAGTCGTCAATCATAGGTGTTTAGGAACTCCCTCTTCAGTGTTAAAAAAGCAAGATTCTTATTTTCTTTTGTGTATTTGTTGTGCCTGTACTTGTGTTTTGTTTGATACATTCAAGAAGTGTGTATTCTTTGAGCAGGGAAAATTAAAGGTTCAGTTAATAGATCTGACTGTATAATATAAAAATATTATTCTTGCGAAGTAAAATAAAAAAATGTAGATGGAAAGCATCCATAACATAGCCAAAACGTGAGACCAAAGTAGGTTCATACCTATAACTTTCACTATTGTCCATTTTCATATTTTGGTTTTGGGAGTCCTCGTCAACAAGCTGATGCAGGGTCAAAAAAACACATTCATTGTCTTATAATATGCATTTATTTTTACCTATTTATCCCAATGAATCTTATATAATTTGTTCAGAGATTTGTTTTTCCAAACCCATCCTTTGCACAACCCTTTACTGCAGTAATTGGTCCAATGACCCAGTCTGTTGCCAGCTCAACCAATTTTAGGAAGCAAAATATAAACGAAATTGAAATTTAAGCTGAAACTAACTGCTATTTACATTTTCCCTTAACCAGGTGGAGTTTCATGATTTAACATTTAAAATAATTCTGAAAGAACCCTCTTCCATTTTAATTATTTCCCAATTAAAGGTATTGTATGTAAGTTTTTTGACTCTTTGAAAGCATAAAAATATCATTATATGTTTACAGATATTTAAGAAACATGCCAAGTGAACATACTTGTTTATCTGAAAAACAGTGCTGAAGTCAGATATTCTGCTTTGAAAATGTGTTTTCCGTGCCAGAACGCTGTCTTTGTTTTGGTAATTTTAGCCAATTATATTTCAGCACCCCGGGTTGCCTTGGTGGAAAACCGCATATTCAATTTATTAATTCAGAAAGGCTCTCAAAGCATGCTTCCGTGACCGAATTGCGACCTCCAGTGGACAGTATCAGACACCGAAATGAGACAGATTCAGTTCCACATGAGGTTATTAATTAGCAAATTATATAAATATTACGAAAGTAAACATTAAGTGAGCAGTTTACATTGTAACCGCGTGTCCTAACACGCTACGTGATGAGATTTGCCGTAATTTGGCTGTTTGCACCAGACGAAACATGGCAGAAATTTAAATACAGCCTGTCAGAAGCACAGAATATGCACTCAGTCACAAAATGGTAAGCTTTATAATCTATTTAATACATATTAAACCTCTTTAACATTATTAAATGCACATGCTGAATCACTATGGTTTTAGTTCTAAAGTTCAATTTCAAACGGTTTATTTTATTTTCAAGATCTGAGGTGAACTATATGCTGCTGCTTTCAGTATATGGCAATAAATGTCATGTAAAAAGGCATTTAACACTAAGTAAAGCACATGAGGTTTACCTGAGGTGATCATTGTCATAGTTTTCTATTGTTCACCTGTGAGAAATAGAAGCCGTTTCTAATATACCAATTTGAGGTGTTGGTTAGGACAAAAACTCCTTTTAATATGAAAAATATTCCTTCCATCGGGTGCCGTTGCTTTTATTTAGAACACAGTTTAAATCACTTGCTCCTGTTGGTCCTTAATCTGGCAACCTGCGCTTGCCTTTGTTTTGATCCAGGAGTGCAATACCTAGTTCAACCACTGGGTGTCAAACTTACATACTGCACCTTTAAGAAAATTACATTTATAAAAACAAAGTAACTTCAGAAGGTGTCATGAAAAAAGCAAGAAACAAAAACATCTGTATAAAGCATTCACTAAATTCACGGGAAGAAAACAGGACCACAGCTAAAATCAGAGTGTGAAAACAACACTAAAACACATTAAGAAGGACTATATAGGGCATTACCTGGGCGGAACTGCTTGACCAGGATGAAACAGTGTGAAGTGGTGTTGAAAATCAGCACAGAGACACTGGAGAGAGGAAAAAAAGGGAAAAGCAACTAAATTAAAGCTTGAGTTGGCATTTAGAGAAGCAGATGAGTACTCAAGAATCTTTCTTTCCTGTTAATGCATCCAGTCCTGCATTAGCAACAACAAACACATCTGATCCAACACCCTGGGTAGATGAAGAGAGTAAGTGAAAGGGAGCGCGTGTGTGTGTGTGTGTGTGTGTGTGTGTGTGTGTGTGTGTGTGTGTG
>CAIGQW010015581.1:2639928-2650390 GCA_903798125.1 Danio choprae | reverse complement strand
GTGTGTGTGTGTGTGTGTGTGTGTGTGTGTGTGTGTGTGTGTGTGTGAGACAGCGAGGCACATGGACACCCTTGCTCTATCAAGCCCCAACAAATCACCCAGGATTAACACCATGGATGTGGTCTTGGCTTTTCACTTTAGCTCGGTTTGAGACTGAACATAATGCCGTAAGACGAAGAGAATAAACCCCTGTGTCTTAAGAATCTCTGTATAATAGGATTTATTCACTGAAGCATACTGGGATAGCCAGGCCTCGCTGGACTGAAAGCAAGCTAATAGCTCAGCGTTGCAGGAGGTCAGAGGACAGAGTGTCCCAGTGCAGCACTTTCAGATTCATACAAAAAAATATACTTCCCCCAATCTCCAACCATTACAAAACATATACTGACATAACATCTGCCTCCAGTCATCCAGCTACTGGTATCAAGATGTATTAAGTGATTTCAGCACCAAGCACATGATGCAGCACATACTGTGTGTTGTTTACAGAAGGCTTTTAAATGTTCAAGATACAGTCTTAATGCATCTTATGCATAATCACAACTATGAGGGATTTGTGGGAACCATTTTTTAACCATGTTCAAAAGCATGAACTGTATATACAGTTAAAGGCTAAATTATTAGCCCTCCTGTGATTTCTTTACTTTTTTGAATATTTACCAAGTAATGTTTAATGGAGCAAGAACATTTTCACAGCATTTCTTCTTGAGAAAGAATCCAATTTGGACAATTTGTTTTTTGAGAAAGTCTTATTTTTATTTTCTTATTTTGGCTGGAATATAAACAAAATTTAAGGTCAATATTATTAGCCCCCTTAAAAATCTTCTTTCTTTGATTGGCTACAAAACAACGCTAATTTTCCCTAATTAACCTTACTTGCCTAGTTAACTTAGCCAAGTCTTTAATTGCACTTTAAGCCGAACACTGGTATATTACAAAATAAGCAGTCAAATATTATGTACTGTTATCGCAGTACATACAAAAAATAAATTGGATAATGGAAATGAGTTATTAAAACTACACAGCAAAATATGGGGACCCAAAACAACTCTAAGATTAATTTAATAAAGTTAATTTCAACACCTTGAAAGTGTCTCATGGGGTCCGCTCCCAACAGAGTTAGATCAACACTTTCAAAAGTGTTGGCACATTGACACCTACAATAGGGTTAATTTCAACTCTGGGCAGAGTTAAAAAATGGAACTATATTTAACACCACCTGGTGTAAAATTCATTTTATGTTGGTGTTCGGTGTAATTTGTTTACTACAATATATTGTTATTTTATTCAACTCTATTGAAAGTAAATACTGTAAAGATAAAAAAGACTAAATTACAAAAAAAACATTTTATTTGAAAACATTCACCATTTCAACAATTTATTCAGTTTGCAACAATATGACACCAAATATGCTTTATCATTTTTATTAGAACAGTCAGTATCAACAAAATATGTAATACCAGTGCTTGAAAATGCTGTTCCAGTCCTTTGGTCCACACAGACAGAGCTGGCATATCTACAAATGTTTTGACAATTGAATTTGATATTTCATCAGAGCAATTTGAAAGTTCAATGTAGCGTCACTCAGTTTTCTTCTGAACACAGTTTTCTTCTGAAATTAAATTTTAAACTCAAAAGAACAACTTGGCTTGCAAATCTTTCACTACTGGTGTTTCCTTGGTCATCAATATGACAGCAGTCTGAATGAAGGTATAAATGCTGTAAACTTGTATGAAAACAAACTGGACCATGGAAATTTCATTAAGCATGTCCTGTGAATGATATGCTTCCCAGCCACAGGATGACCTTTTTTTTTACCCATAACGATGTAGTAGCTGCTGATCACTCGTCTGGTGGTTCCTGATGCAAGGATATATGGTAGCTTACGCTCATCTAAGACTCCAGCATGACTGAAAGAAATGTTTGAAAACAAATTGCAATCAAATTCTATGATATAGTCTAATTAACATATTTAAGTAATTTAGAATAAGTAAATATAACATATTCAAGAAATCTAAACTCACCTTTTGAAAAATCTACATGATGATCCACAACTTGACTCTCCCAGTTGGTTGAGGTGACAGGAAATGCAAAAATAGAAAGTATGAAAATAAAAATCCAACTTTCACTGACTAAAAAGCTGAATTTCCATGACCTATAATGAACAGAAAAATCAGGCAGCTGTCTCTCCAGAATCCTCAATTTAACACAACATTTGAAGCAAAATTTAGAGGAGTTTAAAATCTTTTATATTTTTATTGATGCAGACATCCCACAAATATTGGCCACAGTGTTAAAAAAATATTAAATAAATAACAATAAATTCAAATGTTTTATTTTTTGCAACCAGTGTGTGTGTGCGTGTGCGTGCGTGCGTGCGTGCGTGCGTGCGTGCGTGCGTGCGTGCGTGCGTGTGTGTGTTGTGTGTGTGTGTGTTTCTTTACCAGATTCAACTTGTTAGGCCCTTCAAGATACAGTATTGATGCCACCTTTCCAGGAGTCTAGCAGATGTTTCAAGTCCAAATAGAATGTAAAATATAAGAATAAACAGAGGGTGGGAAAGTGCAAAGCAAAGAGCAGAACATTTAAGTAACAGTTTACATACAAAACTCATCACCTTCATGTAATTTGTTATTCTTTAATGCTCTACTACCCTCTCAGCTTATTGTGAAACAAATACAGAACTTTATCAAACTTATATTATTCTTGTACATGACATACCTTCATTATAATCATGATGAATGACCAAGAAGGTGTGCTTGGTCATTTCACCAACTCTGAAAATACACCATCTTAATTAGTCTACACTCAGTCATTGTCACAGTCAGGGTCTTGTATTATTGTACGGAGAACTGTGGCTGTTAAAAAACAATACATTAGTATCTAACACATGCATAACCTTCTGATTTGAAAAAAGAAAGAAGGAAAACCTACCTTCATCGATGAACATCACAAAGCATGCCTCACATATCTTCACATATCTTTTGATTCAGGTGTTGATTCTTAATAATAATTGTACAAATCAAACCTGTAAATAATACAATAAACAAGATTATACATTTTAACAAAATGACAAGCAATTTCACGGTGTTTAGATGCATTTGTTAGCTAACTATACAAAGCCAACAAATGAGCCATTAAAATATTAATTTATATAAAATAAATAAACAATGCATGGTGACATGTATTCCATAAAATGCAATATTATCTGGAGGTATTGCATAGGCGAATAGGTGAATTGGGTAAGCAAAATTGTCAGTAGTGTATGCATGTGTGTGAATGAGTGTGTATGGATGTTTCCCGGTGATGGGTTGCAGCTGGAAGGGCATCCGCTGCGTAAAACATATGCTGGATAAGTTGGCGGTTCGTTCCACTGTGGCGACCCCTGATTAATAAAGGGACTAAGCCGAAAAGAAAATGAATGAATGAATGAATGTTAATAACTGTCAATATGAAACTGTATTCAAGTACTAAGCAACCACAAATGATCTACCAAAATTCACAACTACTGCAGTATTTTTGAATAACTAAACTATAAATGCACGAATAACTATATTTCTGGGCAAAAAAAGG
The DNA here is from genome assembly GCA_903798125.1 of Danio choprae. NCBI lineage: Eukaryota > Metazoa > Chordata > Actinopteri > Cypriniformes > Danionidae > Danio > Danio choprae. The sequence continues at coordinate 2,646,817 of CAIGQW010015581.1, read as the reverse complement.
TTAACTTTATAATACATTTAAGTTGATTTACTCACCATATATGGGTTGTGGTAATTTTACCAGGGCAGGGACTTCCCAATGGTCGTTAGGCTGCTAAAATATGAATCAGTTAATTAATTTGACAGACAAGTGGCTGTTTACAACGCACTAAATGCCTTTAATGAAACGGAAATGTTGTGTACATGCAAAGTTTAGCCTATAGTTTTAAGCACAATATCATGCGGGAGAAAAAGGTTGACTAAGATGTCCCTGAATACAGAACTAGCCTACTAACGTTAAATGTCTGAGAAAGTGTAAACGCGGTCATTTTAACACATTAACGTTAACGTTCCAATATTAATAGTTGTCAACACTTAATATAATTCAAGTGAACGTTATCACATAAGTCTATGAAATAACGTTATATGGACGGCCACGAATGACCCAGTTTAAAATGGCCGCAGTTTTTGAAATAACCAAATTAACGTACACGAGTAACAAACAATCATATTCTAGTCAGGAAGCCTTTTACAAGTATATGTTGATTTACTCACCAGATATGTTTCAAAAATTCTCCAAAGCGAGGGAAAACTTCCTACCGTTAGTATCTGGGCAGAGGAGGCGGCTCCGGAGATTCCCCTCGCTAGTTTAGGCACTACGAATTAAAGGAGAAGTGTTGATGTTATTTTACAGACGGGTAACAATGCACAAAATAGCATTTACCGTGACAGAAATGTGGTGTTGAACAAGTACATTTTTATGTTTATATCCACTATGTATGCGTGAGCATATAGAAACATTCTTGAAAATAAGTCAATCGTAATGCAGTTAGATACACAAACGACCATGAATGAACCGCCAAAGTTTAAAATTGTCACTCCATTCTAAAGTAATTAACCTAACAATACATTTACAACCGTATTTCCTTAGATAAAGTCAGTAAAATGCAAACATTGAGGTCATTTGACTCACCATTGCTGCTCTGATGGAACTCCGATGGAAAATGGCGTCTGGAAAACTCTTCTGTGACTGGGGCTGCATTGAATTCCCGGATGTTGGAAATAACACCACCAAGTGTTGGATACCACTCCTTGATTTCACACTGGATCAAATCAGCTTCTAACTCTGATTATACTCATTTATCAAAAACTAACTCTATAATGTCAACACTTTACTCTTAAATGCTTCAACGCCGAGAATTTAACTTTTTATGAATTTGCTGTGTATTGGGTTTAAAAAATTTGTGTTTAAAAAAATCTCTCTGTTAAACAACACTTGGGAATCTTTGGAAAAATAATAAAAATTTCACAGGAGACCTAATAATTTTGACTTCAACTGTACATTGTAAACTTCAAAACATAACACCGGCAAACTTTCAGCTGGACTAAATTGATCATTTTAATAGACATGCTATTGTTTTTAGTCAAACTGCAGTATCAAGCATACCTGAATCTCTAACACTAAGGTCATGTATTTGCTTCCCATGTAAAAAACAAACAAAAAAACTATACAATGTGTAATTTGACTGCAATGTACTGTAAGTTGCAATGGTTGTAGTGGCTACAATAATTAGAGATTTACAAAATTTTGTGGTAAAAAAAAAAAAAATTCATTTCCTATTATCTAAAATGAACTGCAAAGCACTGCTAAAACAGAAGCCACTTTCAAATAAACAAGCTTTCTGTTGGTCAAGGTTGCGAATGTGTGATCAACTTATTCAAACTATTGCCATCACATAAAATTTCGGTTCGTGTGGATTGAAATGACTGGATTCAAAACTATTATATCTGCAAATTTAGAAGCCATTCACACAAAACCACTCTGTCAAATCCATTGTGTTTCCTTCTTCTTTTTCAATCCGAACAAGCACTACACAAACATCTTTGTTCTCTGTTCTTACACCTTGAGTTTCAGTTAAAAGTAGCTAAACATTTGATTCAAAAACCTGCAGTTTATTCCCCAATCCACTACTCAAGGATTTGTTTTCAAAGCACTGTTTGCCACTAGCTTCAGATTATTACATTCAATAATACATTATATTAGCAGGTTCAATGGCAATATAGAGAGAGACGGCTCTTTGATTTGGGAAAACGGATATGTCTGTAGAAGCAGGAAGCCCAGCCCTGTCTTTCCCATGGTGAATGCATGCCAGAGATTACCACACAGCCTGAATGCTAACCAACACACACATCCACACATTTGAATCTAACCCACAACATATAATCATAATGCATTAAATAAAAGAGTGTTATCCTGCATCCCATAGTCACTTAGTGTTTTTACAACTCCTTGTTGTGGGCAAGAAACATGGCAGGCCAACTACACTTTTTTTCCTGGGACAAATCATCACATGCTGTCTTTAACAACATATGTTTTGTCATTAGGAATCCAATCTAGTGATTAAAAAAATAGGACAAAATATGTAAAAATTAAGTATCTAAAAGGCATTAACAAAGCCGCTATATTTGATTGATCACCTATGAACATGAAACCACGAATAGCAGTGAAAGTAAAATTACCCAATTCATTCAGTTTCTTTCACCCTTATTTATCAGGGGTAGCTAAAGCAGAATCAACCACCAACTATTCCTGCATATGTTTTACGAATCCCCTTCCAGACGCAACCCAGTATTGGGGAACAGTATTGGCCAATTTTGCTTACCAAATTCCCTTATATTGCATGTCTTTGGACTGTGGGGGAAACTGGAGCACCCAGAGGAAACCCACACAAACCAAACACAGGGAGAACATGCAGACTTCACACAGAAATGCCAAGTGGCCCAGCCGGGACTCGAACCAGCGACCTTCTTGCTGTGAGGCAACAGTGCTAACCACTGAGCATTTTGGTGGTTCACTGAATAGTTTAAGAAAACTTTACATTTAATCTTTTGCAAATTTTGTAATAATTCTATATTCTTCATGCTGTATATTATAATGCCCGGCACATTTAAATGTATAGTCTTATTTTTACTCATACAAACTAGCACTAATTTCACTACTGGCCATTTATCAATTGCTGGACATCACATGAAAGTAATTATATACGACAACCTGTAGCAACCAGAATATGAAAATATTAGCAGCAGACATTCCAAAATGAACATGATGATTCACAAACTTTCACCATAATTTGATGGTCTGATGGCTGATTAAGAGCTCCAATATTAGAGTGCCTCCTTAATCCATCCGTTTCCATTAGGAGGAAGTATTGTTCGAGCCTTACATTTGATGTCCATCAAATAAGCTCCGCCCTTTTTCTTCACCCTTGATGAGTTGTGGAGAACAGACTATCCTGAATGAAGAGTGCAGTCTGGGTCATCCTTTGAAAACTGCAGCTGACGGGTCAGTGCTCCAGCATGTCGAGGCAAGTCTGAATAACATGCTCATCTCAGCTTCACATCTCCTGCCTGAAAAGTACTATCTAAGTCACGGAGGACGTGTCACACACCGTTTAACCTGCCGTCCATTAGGACTGCTTAGATCTCATTTGCAATGCAATGCAATGGGAGAAGCAGAGGCCCCATAGTGCAGCTTTATAAAAATCACTCACATCACCATTAAACTGAAAACTGTAGATGAAAAAATATATATCACAAACAAATACACACGGTCATTGTTGTACTTGTTCTGTCAAACAATTGTTACCAACTCCTTACCTATAGCAAAGCCCAGCAGAGCTCGCAACAGTGGCATTAATGACCTGAACACATGCTACATTTAATGGCTTTTCCTTTCAGCTGCAGATCACCTCATTCATCAATCCATCAAACAGTACAGCAAAACAATGACTCAGTCAAACGGTGAGGTCAACTATTTTAACAAGTCCAACAAGTTTGGAGAGTGTACGATTTTTTTATATAGTTATAATTATGTTTCCGGTCACAATTTATTGTAAGGTACAAGTCTTGCTGTTAACAACCATTGACTTTATCTTGATCAACTCCTAATTTGTTGCTTATTAATTGTTATTAAGGTAGTAGTAGGATTAGGGATGTAGAAATATCAAAGAGAAAAGCTATGCTGCTCAATATTGTTTCAAATAATGCTACAATACGATTTAAAATCCAAAAGGACAGCCCTTAATATGAAAAATTTGTAACATTATGAATGCTTCTACTGTTAATTTGGATCAATTTAATTAAGTTCTTTAAAAAATGTATAGACTCCAAGAACTTGTATAGCAAGCATATAGTGCAAAATAAAACCACACTCACGTCTGATTAACTGTTGATTAACACTATGAAGCAGTTTCTCAAAATTAATGAATATGCAATGAAACCCTCAACAAACCCTTGTCAACAAACCTCAATGAAACCCCTGAACAAGATATTTTCTTCAGCTCCGCTTAGGTTTGTTCTTGCACCTTGTCCAGAACTGGTTTGACATAATGGCACTATTTACACCTGTTATTAAGATGGATTCAGGATGATCACATCACAAATAGACGAGGAACACACATTTCCGCTTATACCCAGTGCTGTAATCTATCTCTCTTGTCCATTTCCAAACAGTTTCCTGCTTTCTTTTGTTTTTTTCAAAGTGATAGTCCATGTCAGGTATATGTGTATACATATGTGCTACATATGCATGTGTAAAAAAGACAATGGGAAAAACAAAAAGAATTGAGTTTCTTTAGTGAATTTAGTTTTGTGTTAGAATCAGGACTTGTAAGAGAACATTGGGGTTTTTATGCTTCATCTTCAAAACAAATTTATCTTTAAACAAGGCAAAGTTTAAATACTGCATCTGATGCGATTCAACAACATATCCCATAAGGTTTATGAATTAGGTCAGCAGGCAGAGAGGAAGAGGGTTTTGGTGCAACTTTAATGCATTCAACTATATGAGAATTTACACCATAAAAACAATTGAGTAAATGCAATTTTAACCCTCTTGTTAAAATGGACATACCCAAAACATTTCAGAACCCATCTATTTAGTGTTGAGTGATTAAATAGACAGCAAAATGTTTTCGATTTAAAAACCTTAATACCTGGTGTAAAGTGGGTCAATAAAGTAACTTTTTTTTGTCAATTTTTGGTATGTTCTAAACAGGGGCCTCAGCGAAGAATGTCGCTGGTTCAAGTCTCGGCTGGGTCAGTTGCCATTTCTGTGTGGAGTTTGCATGTTCTCCCGGTGTTGGGGTGGGTTTCCTCCGGGTGCTCCGGTTTCCCCCACAAGTCCAAACACATGCGATATAGGTGAATTGGGTAAGCAAAATTGTCCGTAGTGTATGAGTGTGAATGAGTGTGTATGGATGTTTGATGTTTCCCAGTGATGGGTTGCAGCTGGAAGGGCATCCGCTGCGTAAAACATATGCTGGATAAGTTGGCGGTTCATTCCGCTGTGGTGACCCCAGATTAATAAAGAGACTAACCCAAAAAGAAAATGAATGAATGTTCTAAACAGGATAAATTCACTTCCGAATGGATGTTTGCAGTGAGGATAATCACGACCATTATATTAAAATAAAACATAATTGGTCGAAAATCCAAGTCCAAAGCTTGTATGTTCTGATTGGCGGTATTTTCCCACCTTTTATCATGTTGTGAATGATTGGATTCCGTCAGCTTGTATCACTGTGTTCTGTTTTGGTTCACAGACTATTTTCTCACAGGCATGGTCCAGACCTTCCTCAATGAAGAACAAAGGTCTTCTTAAGAAACCTAATATCTGAACGCATTGTAACTTTTATATCATCGGCCAGAGACTTTGTAGCCACTTTGTTCCACCAGGTCTTCTTACAGAGCATGATTGAATCTCCAGACTGCTTCATGAGAAAATAAAAATCTCTGCTGATATTGACACACAGCCCACAGAGGTACTCAATCCTCACCGATAGCTTTAATGAACCCTGTATGAAAGGTCAACCGTGATCTCAGGGCAGCAGTTGACAATTGGAGAGGTACAAAGAGGCGCTCTTAGGTGTGTAATGACCCAAAGAATGCTCTGGGTCGGTGGGAAGAGGTTGTGTGGGAAACATAACAGAAGTTTAACTGCTTCTGCCTCATTGGGACACTTGAAGCCTAGTCAGGGATCAGTGACTGCAATGAAGACAGGTGAAGGTCTTCAAACGCCTACCTCAATGTGCTAAATACAGAGTTTTGCATAAAGTGAGGAAAAAAGGACACATTTTTTCCATGACAAAATTCAATGAAGATGTGAGCATGTAAAAGATGGAATTTAATAGAGATCAAGATGCCCACGAAGACTTTCTGGGCAGTGGAGAACATCCTATTGTTGGGCCATCGTGAGACATTCTAACCCCAAAAGCCTTTAATCCTCCAAGATTTATACTTGCCTTGAAGTATTATGTTAAATGACTGACACTTTTTGAGAATATGGCAGGCAAACAGAAAATCCACATGCAAATTTCTCATTAAAGTAGGCTGTAACAAAAGCAGTCAAAACACCAAAGGCAGTAAACCTGATAAACCAGATTGAAGTCAGAGAAGCCTTAAATTTGAGTGAAATTATTATTTGAAAAATGGATGCATGAACTGTATAGACAAACAAACAAACAAACTAAATAAATAAATAAATAAAAGACATGCTCTCACCTATCATGGGTTTGCATAAAGTCCCAGGACTTCTTTGTTCCATTCTGTAAAACAAGCAAAATGGAAAAGACATGTCATTTTTGAAATAGCAAAAAGTAAATGTATAAAATCCATGTCCAAAGGTGACATGCAAAAGAATCTCAGTTCGTCTGTATGAGTGGCTCATTAGAATATTTTCATTTAAACAGTTTCATTTAAAATACTGAAGTTGTTTTTTACAACATAATTTCAGCGTCCTTGAGGCATATTTGCTCTCCTTCAGGAGATGAATTGTCTAGAGAAATTGTATTTTCCCAGCTTAGACTAGGGCTGATGTTTTAAATATTGCAAATGTAACTACTAATGTAGTT
>CAIGQW010015581.1:2622792-2639528 GCA_903798125.1 Danio choprae | reverse complement strand
ACACACACACACACATATATATTATTACTATTATTATTATTGAAATTATAAAAAAATTATGGTAATAAATAAATGCAACAAAATAAAGTGTTTAAATTTAAAATTAATTAAACTTTTAAATGGTAACTTCTAGATTCAAGCTAGATTTGTGCATATGAGTAGTCAAAACACAATGGGATAGGGTGTGTAGCTCTAAAAACCTTAGCAGTAACAGCCAGAGCTTAGGTTTTGAGTACAGTGCATGTACAGTACTAAGTGCCTCACTCACCCTTTTATATAAACCTTTAACACTTTTGATCTCTACAATGCCTGAAGATAGGGATTTCTGTAAAGCATCAATCTCACAAGAACGGACATGTTTCTTGAAAAGATTGCTGGTGTTACTCAAGATGATTGGGGATCGGCCCAGTGTCTGTGTGTGTGTTTGTGCTTGAACTCATTGAAAATGCATTACCTTTTCTTTATACCATGCTTAGGGATGAAAACTACTATTTGGCACTCTGACATTTTTGGAAAGTCGTTTCAACAAGATGAATAGCGAATGAAAGATTATGCGCCATGTAGAATGCTTGGCATAAGTTCTCAATATAAAATATGTCACATTTTCTCAAAGGAAAGTGTTACAGGGATATTCACAATATAGCCTCAATCTTCAAGAATTTGCACCCAATAGTTGTCTCAACACACACAAGATCAGGACCATGTATTATAGTTGAGAACAAGTAGCTTATAACATTTATAATAGGAAGGTTTAAAAATGAGTAATTTTCTTTTCATGGGTGCTCTTGATGCTTACACCCACAGTATCTATTCATTCGATACAGGAGTGAATTAGGAGATCGCTCTGAAATTTACAATTAGGCATAGCTCACCATAAGCGGTATCTTGTGTTGTTTCTTATACAGAATGTGGTTTATTATACAAATAAATACATTGGGTATACAGTATTGTTATGAAACAGATTTTTTTTTTTGTTATTGTGATTAACATACTTCACGTGGAATATCATGTTTTTTTCAAAGAGTTGGTGTGATTAGTAGTTACAAAAATATGGTTTTTTTTTTTTGGCAGGTATTGCATTTAAAAATGAGGCATGTTTTATACACTCACCGGCCACTTTATTAGGTACACCTGTCTAAATGCTCGTCAACGCATATTTCTAATCAGCCAATCACATGGCAGCAACTCAATGCATTTATAATAATAATAATAATAATAATAATAATAAGTTGGCGGTTCATTCCGCTGTGACAACCCCAGATTAATAAAGGGACTAAGCCGAAATGAAAATGAATGAATGAATGAATAATAATAATAAATTGAATGAAAATCTTGGCTGTCTGCTTTAATGCACAACTGAGTGTTCATGAAACTCAAGATGAATGAATGGATGTTTTAATATTATTTCTTTATTCATTTGAAAATATCTCAGCCCCCAAATGCTAGATAACTCTCAAAACGACAATCTAAATGCAATAGTTTGTTGAAAATACATTTATCTAAGACAAGAAAATATATGGACTGTAAACCACAATACTAATATAGAGTTTCATGCATATGCACTCGTCCAAAAAGTGTAAAATGTCAAGATTTTTGTTAAACAATATACCAAATATCAATTTGGTTTTCAGTGAACCACAGTGTATGCACGCACATATAAAACAAGACATCCTGACTGTGTAACTTGGACAATTCTGTATCTATTTTTTTTAAATAGCTTAATTGTGGTCACAATTAACTGCCATTTTTTGGATGAGTGCAATCTTGACATTTTTTTTAAAACTCCTTTTATGGTCCAAAAAAGAAAGATATCCATAATTTTGCACATTTATACTTAATGACTTAATCTGTGTGTGAGCTATGCCTTTGAACCCACTGTTACTGTTTGTGTTTGTGTGTGTGTGTGTGTGTGTGTGTGTGTGTGTGTGTGTGTGTGTGTGTGTGTGTGTGTGTGTGTGTGGTACGGTTCATACTCTTCTAATTTCTAAGTGCCGTATGCATGGTTAGCAAATAAACTGGATGTTCGGTTTCAAGCACAAAGCCAGAAATAATCCAAGGCTTCATTACACTTCTGAATGAATAGACACCGTGCTATTTAAAAAATGCAGCACCTTTTCCAGTTGAACAGCTTAAGTGTGACCTACCTAATCATGGTTGCAGGTCTAATCTGTTAATAAGAAGCAAAGCTCCATTAATGGAAACAGTCATCAGTTACCTGAGGCACCAGCGTAAAACGAGAGTGTGGAAAGTGAACCTGCATACCAAGCATGGTCAGTGGATCCGACGGGGTCATGTTTGCTTTGGGCAATGCCGCTTTTCGTGCTAATGACCTGTATCTTTTGGCTCCAAAACGTGGCTGTTTTGGAGGGAGGACTGAGAAAGCGGAACAAACTTCAGTCTCGTAGCTCTGTATGGTGTCAGAATTGCTCCATTAATCCAAGAGCAGCTAGTTAAATGCTTGAAAGGTCTTTGTAATCTTTGTGCTCAAGCCGCTTTGCTACATGTTTAGAAAACATCAATCACATCCTTTTGATTAAGGAATTTCCAGTCATCTTTGATTACGTTTACAGACTAGAAGTGTTTCAGATTCACTAATGACTGTTAAACACTCAAAAAATCTTTTTTTGTTGCTTGTTTAAACTACTTATTTACAATGAGCTGAAACAACAGCTATGTTCAATCCACTTACATTTGTTAAATCTGTAAACTTAATCGATTTGTGTTGGGACAATATGAATGATATGTGTGAAACCCTTAATTTTTTTACAGTGCAGTTTGATTAGTTCACTAGAAAGAATCAATCTCAAATTAATTATTTGCTAACAAAACATAAGATGCATCTTGCCGATAAAATATTCAGTAGCAGGCTACAACCAACATGTATGTTAAAAAAAAAATTCTGAATTAAATATTATTTTTTGAAACCACATTTAATGATGCACCAACAGCATTTAATTCGTTTTTTGTTCTTAAGTCCTTCCCCGTATTTTTTAATTTACACAAAATGTTCATGGACCTCAGAATTATGTTGTTTGACCATCTGATTACAGCTTAAACAAACAAGCTGCTTTTATCTAGCTTTATGCTTTCGGTTTCAATCATGTTTTAAAATGGCAGAGTATACATGCATTTTTATACACCACTAAATTCACTGCTTAATCAAACAATTTTCATTTCAAACAGATTGGATCCTTTTAACATTCAAAAAGGCAGGCCAACCATTATATTATTATTTAACAAACTATATTTTTGTGTCATAAATTATCATTTGAATATGTTTGGACAAGAATTTCAATACTTTTTTCACAAGAGGGAATTTTTTTAATTGTGACAAAACGTGATAATAAATTAACTGGTCATGTATTGTATACAGTGTTGTGTAGGTTACTCATTTCTAATTACATCATTACAATTGTATTTTGACTGAAAAGTAACTTAGTTATTCAATAAGTAATTAAATTACTTGACTAAATCATGCAAATAAATCCCAGTGCACATACAATAACAATTAATAGATATTATTTCGTTTAAATCTGAGTATGTTTTGTGTTAAAAAAATCTGCAAAATATTCTCTGAATTGATTATTATATAACTGCTGAATTTATGTACAGTATTTAAGGCAAGTATATTATAAGTACCTGTAATTAAATGACCTAAATATGAACAGTAAACCCTTACTTTACTTTTTCAGTGGATAAGTAGTTTGTGGTATTAAATATTATTAAATTAATTACAGTAACTAGTTAGTTTTTGTAATTAATATGTAATAATTATACCACCCAAAACTGATTGCATATTAAACTCAAATATTAAAACAACATAACGTCTGACTTTTTATACAATAGGCACTGAAGACAATATGATGCCATTTACCGCACTAAAGAATTGTTATAAAATGCCTCGGCCCAAAAAACAAAAAAAAAAAGAAATGAAAAAGAAAAAGGCGTGTGGCTGGTTCCTAATCACGTCACAGTTATCCAAACATTTTTGCGTAGGTGCTAAATTCTCCAATTTTTCCCTGCAGGGCTAGACAAGTGGGGATAAAAAAAAGCCTTTTCACGGCAAGTGTATACTTGAGTGCATACTTGTGGAGGTGAAAGTGGGTATGTTGGTGTGTGGAGGGGGATGTAACGTGTTGAGTTTTATAATGTCAAATAAAATCTCTTCAGGCTACTATCATCTGAGCGATTATTTGTTTAGGTTCATAGAGAATGATGCCAGCTACAGCATCTGAAACAGAGACGACCTGCAGTTTACGGAGAAGCCTGAACATTTACATTCCAGGAACGCAAACTCTTAGTCTTCATTCGAACACCACAATTCATTTTAATAGCACTAGTGAAATAACTTCAAGAGAAAACAGAAAGGGAGAGGCTATGCAAGTTCATGCACTGCAAAGACAAGCCCAAAAAGTGAAAGTGCTTCAAATTGAGCATAAGCTCTAAGATGTAAGAGCAAAGAATAAGGGTTTTAAATTAAGGGTGCAACAGATTAATGTTTGTTGCTCAACAGGCGAGTATGTACACTCAAAACCACAGACACAGAGTCTACTGCACTTTAAAAATTACTGCCTTGGCATCCTGAAATGTAAAAAAAATATGCAAGGATGTCAGCTTTTTTCTAATACAAGTGCTGTAGTAGGGAATGCTAAATATTTCTAAAGATAAATGTGTGGAACAACTCACTTTCATTCAAAGATAAGCCAAATGGTCCAACCAAATGAGACTAACATTAAATCACATTAAACAAGCATCCTGCATCATCACCCTTTTTCTACCAGCATAAACTGGGTGCCAGCTCAGAGCTAGTGCTATGGCTATTTTGGAACCGGATCGTCTGTTGAGCCTTCAAAGAATGGCTTTTCTGTCATTGCCTATAGCCTCATGGGCAGTTTGCTGACATGCTTCGGGTGTCCCAACTTCAAGTCCCAGCTCATGGACATTTCTTGATCTTATCTATCCTCTCTCTCTCCAACGTCGCATCCGGTCTAACTTTAAGGCAAAAATCACAACAAAACAAATCTCCGTTAAGAACAACTTTGCTTATACATGAGCTAGAGTCTGACATCGACAATGAATACTCCCAGAGTCCCAGCAACACAAATGTGGAAGCGCCAAATACAATCTTGTTATTATTGCTAATGGCTGCCCCCACACTCCTCCCTATTGTTTAACACTCAGAACTACAGCTGTCACTTATATACTGGTATTAATAAAATGAGAAATCGTATCGCTTTGAGAGCCAGGGTATTACAATACCTTTCTAGTATATTGTGCAACATTAGTTTGTATAGATGGATATTAGAAGTGGTAAAGTGATTTGTGTTCCGCTACCATTTGGTGCTCAAAAGTGTTTCTGTTTATCTTGTTGGTCCTGGTAACCTCCCCCTGTGTAACCCCTGACACAAGCAGTTCTTATTTCTAGCCCAGAAATGTTTTGGTGCTACTTAAGAAGCACTTTTCCTTGTTCAGAGCCATGCTTTGAGTGTCAAAAGACTGATTTGGAACTAGGCTCTGGCTCTGAACCAGCACTCAAATTGCCTTGATGGAAAAGGGGTCTTTCCATGATGATACAATAATTGATAATGAGACAATTTCATGAATTGTATTTTGTTTCCTTTAACACATATGAATATCCACTCTTGTGTATTAAAGTGTTATAATCAATAGTAAAGAGGAAAAGACGCATGACTTGATCTGAGACAAGTCACACCACATTAACAACTGAATGTACAATTATGTTTGTATACTTCACCAATCAACAAAAACAAAACAAAACTGCAAACTAAACCTGATCTTTCAGTAAATGTTGAGTCTTCAAAATTAAGAACTATGAAAACAATTAACATTGGTAAGGTCAACCCAGTCCAAGTATTATTTGTAAAGAGCATTCTGTAACATCAGGTTTACTGTCACTTCCAGATGACGTTCCTTTACAAGTAGAAGCACATAAAGTAACATTAAGCCTAGAAGCTATGTATCCTGGTAAGGCAACCTGGCTGATGAAGGAGGCAGATTTGCTTGAATAATTGTCTAGAAAACAAAAGAGGGCATAAAAAAAACTGATTTCCATATATTGTTTTCTGTTCAGAGAAACACTGATCAAAAGCCAATGATTTATAAAAATGCCACAGCACTGTGCATTAGGAAAACGTGAAATTGTTTACAAAGCGGTTGGCCAAATGCACACAATCTTATCTTGATCAACTCTGAAGTTGAATGATGTCATGTAAACACCATAAGCCTTTACATACCATGTGAGATATAAGCAACAGATTGAGACAAGCACACAGATGCCAACGTTTTCTGAGAAAATGCATTTACTGTAAACAAGTCAATTGTTTCAAGTGGTGACCAGAAATTCTTGATGCTTCTTTCTAAGATTCTGCAAACCATATTATCTAAATGGTGGAAGTGAAATCAGAGACGCTGCTCTGTGGCTACCTCAAAAACAGTACTACCACTACACATGCTATTTTGTATTCTCTATCAAATGGTCTCATCACTTTATAGTGTGCGCATGCTACACACAGAACAGCACACTTCAATAACCAAATAAACACTTCACAATAAATCCTTATTTATTGGCATGATTTGCATGCAACATAAACGAATGAGTACATTTTACATCATTTATTAATCTTTGCTATTGATGGGTAATAAAAAAAGCGCAGTACTGTACATATACACATACAACAAATGCACATACACACACACTTGAACCTATTATAAGGTCAAATGATTGCTAGAATAAATAACTAAAAGGTACAAGAAATTCAGGTTTGATGGAGGGCAGTAGCCTTTAATTCACAACAGACATGTGGTACAGGTTTGGCTGCACCACTTGATTTTCATAGTAACGTGTCTTGTAGTACGAGGAAGTACATCAATGTCAAGCAAACATCTGTCTGGGTTTTTGCCAGAATATGAACAATCATCTCCTTCCAAGTGGCAAGCCACAAGGTATTAATAGAAAGTTCTCCTAACTAAAGAACAATCTGTCATCATTGACTCACCTTCATGACATCCCAAACCTACAGTATATGACATACATTCTATTTGGAAAGACAAAATATGGTATTCCCACGAAAATATTTCATTATGCACCTTGTTTTCAATGGATGTACGTTCACAAGCAGCACCCTGTTCATGCTACAGACAGCTAGCTAACATTATTGTTGCGCATAGTCTACTCATTGATAATTGTCAAGTTTGTAGCACTAAAATTAAAAGTCACCTGCAAATAAGCAAGCTTGACACTAACATGTGGTTAAAATGAAGAAAAAGTGATTTCAAATACTCTCTTCCAAATAAAGCTTTTGTCTAAAAGTCAATCTGCTATAAATGCAAAAATAAACGTGAATGCTTTAGTAAATCCATAAAACATTTTGAGATGCAAATTAAAAGAGACTTTGTGTGAACTTTGTCAGTAAATCTGACCCTAAACTTTTAGTGTAACGTTTTTGAAAATGCATAAATACGTTTTTGGTTTGTTGAAAGCGGTGTGTAATTGCCCCTTAATTGCAGTGCAGGTTATATTTCCACCAGCAACCCTGGTGAAGTTCTTGCTGCTTTTATGATTTGGGCCCCTAAAGAACAATTCTGTGTGGCCAAGTGTGTTAAAGGTCCCTGGCCTTGTACACAGATGGTGGGGGTCCCTCATTATCAGGGCCACTCTCTAGGTCAACAAGAAAAGCCTTTTGGAACACTGAGAATCACAAGTGACATGGATTACAACACAGATTACAGGGAGTGGAAGGAGATGCAGGGCCTTGAAATTATTGCGCCCCTCGGTCTTACTCGCAATAAAGGCTTATGAGTGAATAGGGACGGAGCGACGGGTCTTGTTCTTTTGCATGCTTAAAGTCTAATTATCATCAGCTTGCAGTATATAATGCGGTGACCCTGACAGCTGCTGAGAATTCAATTGCCGTCACGCTGCCATTTACAATCAAGGCCTTTAATTCCCACCATGTGCTGTTCAACTTCCCAAGATTTAAACCCCTCATCACACATTATTCCCACCAGGCTATCATGTGCCAAGCCCTGCTGATATTCATGGTAAGAAAGATGCTGTCTGGATCTGGTAGGGTGTGTTGGTGTGAAATACAAGGGATAATGAGCAAACAAGAATTCTTTGAAATCACGTGCTTGTTTACTCTACCTACCCATTCATTTTCTACTTCTTTAAAACCTGAACATGATGATACTGGTGAGAAATGAGGGATCTGTTTCTCTGAGAAAACAATTATTCACTGTCACCCTGCAAAGGGGACAAAGGTTAATTGAGTCCTCAGCCATATTTCAGACTTCAAAAGTAAACACCGAGATGTCATTAACTCGAAACAACCGACATTACAGAACCTACCAACCACCAAAACAAAACACTTTGTGAAAACAACAAACCCCCTCCCCACCCAATCACCCTTCTGACGTGGACCCATGCTGATAGTCCTCAGAGCTACATGACCATAAATTAAGACCGGAAAAAAAAAACACAAGTAACAAAACAAATGATAAACATCTAATGGAAGCAAGTCGATTTTTAGTTTCTTTTTTTCTAAGAGTAGTGTCTTTCAGATTAAATGATCATCTCATCTTCATCGTTACTTAATTTTGAAGATGTAGGGCCAAAGGCAGATGCATCCACTGCTTTACCCCAATTGAAAAGGCTTTGTCTTGGTTCTTTTTTTTTTCTTTCTCTTGCGCTTCAGAGCACAAGGGTATGGATGAAAGAGATGGGAGAACAGAGGGAGCTCAACCTTTGCGTCCCCATCTGCTTTCTACGCGCCCTCCACCCCTTATCGACCCCACTCTCCTTCTGCCCCTCCGTCCCACAGGTGTGAGCTTACCTCCCCAAATTACCCCCTCTGTGTACCCCCGCCCTGTTCAAACCCCATGCTGGGCTTAAGTAGCACTCATGTCTCTGAGCCTCAGGCTACAAGTTCCTGCAGCCATTACATTACACATGTAAACTGTAGAGGTGGCAAATAAAGGTCTTTGATTAAGCTGCCAGATGATGGAGCATATTACAGATTTGTTTGATTTTATGTTGTTTTCCAATGCATTTTATTTGAAAGAAATTAACATTAATAACCAACTTCACTGATTACCATTAATTAACCAACTTCAACTGTCCAACAAACTTTTTGTATGTTTAGGCAATTCCTGACAGCAGCTTATTGTAATGACAACAATGTGGATAACAATGCTGAGTAAACTACAAAATGAACAGTTTTGTGAAATTGGTGACATTGTGCATGTGTATACTGTGTTCAGTCTACAGCTATGAGCATTTGACAATTGCATGCTACAGCACCGTATGTGCACAGACAGTGTCTTTAAAAAACAGAGAAAACTACTGCATACTACTGACTACTGAGTTTATAGACAATTTTTCACAAATCTTTCTAAATTGGAATCATTTTACAATTCTTATCTTTAAATAAAAATTAAACACATCAGAAAATCTAAAAAACATACATATATTGTACACTGTTGTCTTTTAAAAACATACTCTAACTGACCGTAAAGTCACGAGGGTATGAAAAGGTGCTTTTTTAATGATGCCACTTATTTCCTGTTTAAATGTTTTTCCCCTATCATGGTGGTTGTGGTATTTTAAATATTACCTAAATATACACCATCATCGTACTGTAAGTGCATGTACTTAATATTCCTCAGTAATTATATATAGTTACACGCTAAGTGTAATTTTACACTTAGAGCTTCAATTATTAGTAGAAATTTTATGTCTGTCTATATAGCATTATAATGCATCTTGAAAAGACTTAATTAAAAAAAAAACATCTTAAAAATGTCATGCACTCTGGAAGCTTTCACTAGGGAAAAAAGCATCAAAATCAACTCTAGCATGCAGAGAGAGCAGCATACATTACAGTATGTTCTTCAATATGGATTGATTTATGAACTATTCAAAGCAACACACATCATTGTTCCTACAAACAATCTACAATCTCACGGGGAAATGATTTACAGGACATAAATACAATGCCCTTAAAACCTCCAGCCACAAGATTTGAAGCTATGCCATGCAGTGGGAAAATGTTCTTGGGTGCAGTCACTTCCAGATTCTCACCAACATTCAAACCAACATCTGTATAAGAAAGGATGTCAACAGTGATATAGGGCCACACAGTCTTGGGAAAGTGACAGTGTCCTTTCATCAGCTGTGTCACGGGTTTGGTAACAGTCGATAAGTAGTAAGCTACACTGCGACACACTTACCACGCAATGCAAGATGACAGGCCAGCCCTGGGCGACAAAGACTACTCAAGGCACAAGAGCCTTTCTTTCTCTCTTCATCTCCTTGTGCTCTCATTGTTTTAGAGTGTCTCTGTATAGCCGTCTACAGAGAGGTGGTCCACATAGAGGGTAGGGTTAATGGCTTTCATGGGAAGCGCACATTGGTCGCTCTCACCTTTTTCGTGCTCATTGGGCTCTAATGCATTCATTACCTCTCTTGCGCACATCTGCCCCACGTAAATCCCATTTCCTGTGTCTATTGAGTGCGGCCAGTGGCCTGGTGCTGGGGCGATGGCTGCCACACGTTTCCCATGGCCTCCTCACCCTTCTGCTCACTCCAGCGTCCCTGCCCCTATTGTTCCTCATCTGTTCTACCCCACCCAGTGCACACTGTTGTCTGCCCACCAACCCTTGCTTTAATCCAACACCCCTCCTCTCTGCAATACACTCTCCTTTGATACCCCCCTTCCCTAGCCAAGACCCCTGCTGCTAAAGCAGTAGCCTGGCAGCTGGAGCAGTTGACCATGTTGGCTCAGCTGCTGGTTCTCGGGACCTGAGTGACTCTTGGCTCTGCAAGAGAACACAGAGAACCGGCTCAGGCTAAATTTCATTATCTAACTACTCTACTAATTAATTAAGGCTTGATCCACTGGAGGTGTCCAGCAGGAAGCATTGGATGATTAGTTTACCTAGAACCTACCATAACAGAATCTCATGTGTCAGGGAGCCATCAGTGCAGGAGGACTCGAAACTGGGTCTTATTTTCAGGTCACTGACTGAGAAGCATTTTAACCCTCCATAGCTAAGTTTCTATTCACCTATTTTTATGTGCAATTTGAAATACTGATTAAAAAAATGCTTAATGGAAATGCCAAGATGTGCATAAATTTTGAAAATGTGCATAAAAAAGGATTGTGGAGAAAAAAAACGATTAAAAAAAAAGACAAAACATTTTACAGATTAAATTCCAGCATGCCCATCCAAAAAGTCATGTGAATATGTTTTAACTGATCATGTGATAAAATGGGCGATAGGATGGCATTAATGGACTGTGTTGGTTCACAGCAACGACATAGGCATTGAACACCATTGGATTCCTCAATTAAACCTCACTGAATAAAAGAACATTTTCAAGAGTACTCTCCTACAATTAAAATGTATTTTTTGGAATTGATAATAATAATAATAATAATAATAATAATAATAATAATAATGGGCCTCACAGTGGCGCAGTGGGTAGCACGTTCGCCTCACAGCAAGAAGGTCGCTGATCGCTGGTTCGAGCCTCGGCTGGGTCAGTTGGCGTTTCTGTGTGGAGTTTGCATGTTCTCCCTGTGTTGGCGTGGGTTTCCTCCGGGTGCTCCGGTTTCCCCCACAAGTCCAAAAACATGCGCTATAGGTGAATTGGGTAAGCTAAATTGTCCGTAGTGTATGAGTGTGAATGGGTGTGTATGGATGTTTCCCAGAGATGGGTTGCAGCTGGAAGGGCATCCGCTGCGTAAAACATATGCTGGATAAGTTGGCGGTTCATTCCGCTGTGGCGACCCCAGATTAATAAAGGGACTAAGCCGAAATGAAAATGAATGAATGAATGAATAATAATAATAATAATAATAATAATAATAATAATAACAATAATTCAACATCCATAAAACCAGACAATTTTTCTATTGTTTACATCCTTGTTTACGTCCTCGCTACAGCAAACCATTAACCAACTTTATACATACATATATTCATTCATTCATTTTCTTTTCGGCTTAGTACCTTTATTAATATGGGGTCGCCACAGCGGAGTGAACCGCCAACTTATCCAGCATATGTTTTACGCAGCGGATGCCCTTCCAGCTGCAACCCATCACTGGGAAACATCCGCACACACTTATTCACACACATACACTACAGACAATTTTAGCTTACCCAATTCACCTATACCGAATGTGTTTGGACTTGTGGGGGAAACCGGAGCACCCGGAGGAAACCCACACAAACACAGGGAGAACATGCAAACATGTCAGAAACGCCAACTGACCCAGCCGGGGCTTGAACCAGCGACCTTCTTGCTGTGAGGCGATTGTGCTACCCACTGCGCCACATTGCTGCCCTACATACATATACATTTTATATAATAAACTATTGACTCCAATTTTTTTACTAAATTCTAGCTGCCCTGTCTCTTATTTTCTGGGCACCCAAGCACTTTATAGATTTGAGGGGATCTTCTCAACCACCACCAGCTACTACTTTTAATTTCTGGGCAGTCTGAAGTAATCAAATATTTAGCTAAGAACGCACAATGCACACTGTTCATTGTTTAAGCTGGCTTGCAGTTCAATAAAATAACATTTCATTTATGCAGACAGATTTAGGGCAAAGTTTTTAAAAATACATTTAAAACAAGTGGCTGGGATGGAGAGTAATTGTTCTGGACGGGACAGAATTTCCCCCCAGTTTTTTGTGAAATTTGAATAGGACAGTATTTTTTTGTGGAAGTGGTATGGGACAGATTTGAAAATCCACTCCGATGTCACCCTCTACTTCAAATAGGCCTGAACTTAACTTAAAGTGTTATTGACAATTAATCAATCATCGATTAATCGTTTGCATCCCTAATAACAGTACACTGATTTCGATGTTTGACAACATTCTGATTGCTCAGCTTACAAAACATCTTTCTAAAAGATTTTCACTAATCTAAAATCCCATCAGCAGATTTGATGTACAGTAGAATTTTTTTTTTGCCTGACACCGTTAAGAAGACTGTAAGTGTATCCCCACAGGATTATTTTACACATTGACAAATTGAATAATACAAAGCTCTGGTGGAGAATCTTCAAAAAAGGGGTGGCGCCTAGGTGAGATGTGAGCAAGGTGGTGGCAATATTTAAAAGTATAGGTGGTGAAATAGATTGGCAGCAACTGTCTCTTGCTGCATGGCAGCAGGGCTGTGTGGGTGGCAAAGCGCTGTGACTCAGTGATGCGGCTGGTGCTGAAAATTCAACTTCCTTCAGAGAGGCAAAGGTTGGAGGTGTGGGTGCATGGATTGCACTTATCTTTAGTTGTACCTGAAAATGTGTCTGTTGTTTTCTGACCTGCACTTTAAAGCACTCACTTTCAATGCATTTAAGACCTCCTACGATCAGTTCATAATGGAAAAGCAGGACAATTAAGGCCTAATTATTCTTTTATACTATCCTGAACAGGACTTCATATGCTTGCAGTCCTGACAACACTTTGCAATTATTAGCGTGAATTACGCATCTATGAACTGACTGACCTAAACTTTTTTTATTCTCTCTAATGGACACAGTATTTCTAACATAAAGGCAAATTTATTCAAATCTCTTGCATTATTATGACCCACCACAGCATCAGTTTCATAGCAGAATTGTTGCATTTTATAACAAATAGACTGAAAAACAAACTCGGATCTTCCATTATGAGACTTAGGATGAGTAAACTGACTGCTAATTTTAAACTTTTGGATAACCCACACTAAACAATTTCCTGTTAAATCTACAGTAACTTACAGGCAGCATTTTGCCAGTAACTTATCATAAGTCAATTACAGCAAGCATACTGTATTTACATTTACCTTGTAGTATTGTATAGCTTTACTGTTAAATAAACAGTATAACTGTAACATACTGCATAACTGTACTACAGTAAAACACAGCTCATATAACAGTTAAATACTGTGCAATTTACAAAAATCGTTACCTAACCCTAACCTTTGGTAATACCATCATAGAAATCACAAAAAAATTATTTAACATGTTTGTTTTGTGTTTTTTATCAAATAAGCCTCTGAGCAAGGCCTGGCCAACAACTGGCTGTGTTTTAAATCTAAGCTACAAGATTTAGGTGGTGTGCTACCCAAAAAGAAGCATGGAAGACCTTGAAAACCCCTGTCCTCGCATTAAGGGACTTAGTGACAAATGCATGAGAATCTGGCCAGAAAGCACCATGCATTCCATCCATGCCCGCACAGAGCAGAGGATGTGGATGACTAAGACGCCTCTTGCAACAGTGTATGAGGTGGACGGAGGTGGTCTTCTTGTCAAACTACAGCGAGAGGAAGTATTACTACACTTCAAAAAATGCAACACACAGCTTGAGAAGAACAATCAAAGAGGAAACACCTACAGGTGCCCGCAAAAAAAAAAAAAAAACACACACAAAACAAAGGAATTAAGGCATGCCAGTACAACAAAAGGAAAAATGACGTCAACTTAGGAAAACACTATGGACGTGTTGACGTATTTAGCACCACTGTTCAACAGAAAAGGATGGAAATGAATGCCAAAAATCAGTCAGTACCAACACGTTAAAAGATTAAGCCATACCCCAAGGCTATTTGAATGAAATTGTAAGGTCTACAGATGTTGGCATGGGTCTTTTGCTATCTCTCTGTAGCTGTAAAGAAGAAATAAAAAAAGAGGTATGCAATGCCAAAACAACAAAAAAATAAATATCAAGGCAACAAATAATATCAGGCAAAAAAGGCACTCAAAGTGCCTAAAACATTATTTAAATTTTATTATTTAACACAAAATTTATTTATAAAAATGTACTTATTAAAATTTTATTTATACACAAAAACAACCTCGGAGTAAAGACCTATGAGATTATGATGCACATTGTATTTGCTGTTTTAATGCTGGGTGTTGTCTAATGTGCAAAGGAACTTACCTAACATCTAAAACACTGTGTGTGCTGGGCTGATTTTGTACTGCATTTGCATACAAGTGATGGTATGTTTTTGGAGTGGATGGATTTTTTTACTTTAATTCAAATGACCAAGTGTAAACACACCATACAACTAAAAAAAAAAAGAAACATGAATTATCATATGGATGATTGCAGGCACCTGATTGGTCAGTGCTGCTGCACTTTAAACAATGTTCAAAATAAACCATGAAAACATTTACCAACATTTTGCTATTAAATACTATATCTCCCCGTGAGCTGAAAGTTGTCACATTTACATGCTCGCAAATAATTGCATAATTTTTATGTGATTAATTGCATTATACACAAAATTCATAAATTGCAACATGTATTAATGCGCTATTAAAATCTAAATTGTTAACCTTAGTTAATGCACTGTCAGTTAACAACAATAAAATATGAAATAACTTAAACAAAGAATAATAAATAGTGTAATAAATGTAAGGTTTATTGTTTGTTCATGTTATTAAATTAACTTTATGCTATTAACTAACTTTACTAATCCATACTTTTGAAATATTACCATAAAAAAACATTCACTGATCCAATTAAATATAAAACCAAAGCTATTTGTCACTGCCCGGGCATTTAGTGATAATTAAGTAATCATTACATCAGTGGCGCATTTGTCACGAACCCACCTTAATCTTTCATGCAAGCATAACAAAACTTGTGCAAAACCTTCCTAGAAGAGTTGAAGCTGTTATAGCTGGAAAAGGTGTGCCATCTTCATATTTCACACTACAAATTAAGATTGGGATGTCATTGTAAGATTGATCCAAGTGGTTAAACCAAGTATTACAGTCCAAAAACACTTTTTCACCCGGGCCCACCTCCGAATGCAGGATGCCAGACTGACGTCACCGTAACTACACATGATGACATGTGATAATAAGAATCTTTTCCATTTTCATGTAAAAAGGAGTTTTCGTAACAACCATGACCTGAAATTTCTATTTTAGTAATGGTTCTAGGCCTATTTTTTGTGGCTAAACACCAGCATAAAACTACCATGACAATGATCACCTCAGGTACTGACTATGTGCTTTATTCAATGTTAATGTTACCAATGTTAGTTTGAATACCATTTAAATGACATGTATAGCCCTAATGAAAGAAGCCGCATATAGTTTACCTCAGATCTTGAAAACAAAATAAACATAACTTAATTTGAAAATTAATGTTAGAAATGTTAGTCTCCGTGCAAACCAACAAATATCAGTCACTTAGCATGTACTGTTTTAATAATGTTAAGGAGGTTTAATATGGTTTAATTAGATTATAAATCTTACCATTTCGTTGGAGTGCTGTGCAGAGCACTATTCTGTGTTTCTGAAAATCTCTGGTATTTAAATGTTTCTGCTGTGTCGCTTTGTGTTGTTAGAACATGGTGTTATAATGTAACCTACTCAGCTATCGTTTATGTTTGTAATATCTATATTATTTGCTAATTAAAAATCTGCATCTCATTTTGGAGGCTGTTGCTGTCCTCCAGAGGTCGAATTTTCAGCTGTCCTCGCACATTAAAGCATTAAAATTAAATAAGGTGGTTTTTCCACCAAGGCAACCCAGAGTGCTAAAATATGATTGGATACAGTGGCAGTGGGCAAGTTATAGAGACCAAAACAAAGACAGACATCCTGGCATTTTCAATGGAGAATAAATGACATATATACATATATATATATATATATATATATATACATATACATATACATATATATATATATATATATATA
>CAIGQW010015581.1:2597211-2614900 GCA_903798125.1 Danio choprae | reverse complement strand
ACATATATATATATATATATATATATATATATATATATAGTTTGACAAAATATAAGGGGTCACTAACTTTCAATTAATTCAATTCTTTCACTGGTTTTTTAACATTTTTTCTGAATTAATACTTCCTATGGTGTGACGTAGCAAAACATAATTAAAATTACTTAATAATATAAAAATAGCTTGAGCAATTTTTCTTAAATGTTGGACGCTTATCTTTATGCTATTCATTTTATATAAAATGAATGACTAGCTGGACTTCAGTAACATGATCTTGAATGCTGTCCTTCAACTAATTAAAGTTTTCTGTGGAATTGGCAGATTTAAAATTAGCATATAGTGATATGGGGTGCATCTCGATCAGCACCCTAGCTCCCGAGGTCATGAAAAAGTAGGTCGTGTACATTAATTTGGGCACTGGTAAGGACAGTGATGAGCTACACATCAGGACACTGAGAGTGACATGAGGACGTCTCTTGTTTGTCATTACGCTTGATTATTTGATTATTGATATTTTGATTTTTCATATTTCACACTTCCGAACTTTCATTATCATTATTCCAAAGATTTCATATCTATGCGCCCTGATTTTCACAGTGCATTGTGGGAATTTTAAGGGCGTGAATATTTCAGTGCACTGGGAGATCTTTGTGATTGAGACAGCACTTTTAGGCTGATGCCCTGATCAGTGCACTGACTACTGAACAAGAGTGCTGATTGAGAGTTCATATGTTTTTTAGAAATATATAGATGAAACAATTATTGTGATTTAATAAAATGCCCACTTATAAAATTTACATAAATGAGGTATTTATGATTTCACGATTTTCTTTTTCATTTATAAGAGTTGTAATTTATTTAACTATGTTTGAGACAGTCACAACATATTGAGATTTGGCTGGAAAAAGACAAATATTTAATATTTTTATAACAAGAGGTCCATGGAAAACAAATATTTAACCATTTACTGCATAATTACATTAATTTTATGTGTAACTGAAAAAATCATGTCAGCAACCCGTTTATACAATGCAAATTGTGTCAAAGCAGCTTTACATAGAAAAGAAGTAAACTGTAAAGCAGTCATAAAATTTCATAAGTGTGAAACAAGCTAATTTGGCTCATAAGGCACATTAAGTGTCACAGAATGCTGGGTTTCTTAGTTACAGTACAGTAGTTCAATGATGATTCAGTTCACTTCAATATGAATATCATTGCTGAAGTATGTGATTCAAACTAACAATCTCTACAAGCTCAAAGGTTTGTGATAGAGTTGGGAAAGGTGATGGTAAAGTGATAAAGAGGCGCCTGTCGGGATATTTTTAGAAGTGTACAAAAGCGGGAGCAGTCTTTGGGGATTACAGGGCCTGACAAGTCGACTGAACCTTGATCTCTCACTCTCTCTCTCTTTCTCAATTTAGTAAAGAACAGCTGACCACCCGCTCTCCTGCAGGGGGACTATTTTAAATGCCCGCAACTCAAACCCTATTGTTTTCATGTGAGGCTTTGCACACACTGGAGCTTGGCAGCCTCAGATGCAGGACTGTGTTTTTGCGAGCTTGTGCCTCTCATCACCATGGGAATGCACGTTCCCTTGCTAATTACTTGCTCGAATTGGCCCACAGAGACACTGTTAATGACATGTAACCTGATCTGAAAAACCTGAGACGCACTGGAGAAGGTACGGTGTGAGGGGTTATGAGGTGTGGTGGCGGCAGCAGTGGCGGGGGCTGTAAAAGATGACCAAGAGAGAAACACAGTGTGACACACTAAACCAACTGTGCAAACGCAGTTACCTGTACATCTCTAATGCCAGGAGCTATTGTGTGTCCTGTGATGCTGGGGGTGGTCATATTGGTGGGTGAAGATGTTTCTGGAAGCATTTTTCCAATGTGATTTTGAAAACATACTCGTTAAAGCATAATGTGAATCCAAATAGGCTCATTCTGAAAACGTACCTGTGGATACATTTCTGGAGACCGCGAAATACGTCCCGGGAGGTAAGTTTTTTTTGCAGTTTTTGTTTTCTCAAATCCACCAGAGGCCGCTGTATACACTTTTTGAGATCTCAAATTTCTCTTGCGAGTGCCATTCGCGCCTGCCGTTCTCGCGTTAACCCACCAGAGGCCGCTGTTGACTGACTGTTTGATTGACTGAACGTCTGACTGACCAATTGACTGACCCACACTCCTCCTTCCCTAAACCCAACCAATTTTATTGATTGACCCTAACTTTCCTAAACCCAACCAACAATTTTCAAAAGCAATCCAGGAAAAAGAAAAGCCCTCGTCTGATTTTTACCACGTTTTCAGATTTTTACCACATTCTCACCCTGTTATTTACTTGTTTATTTTATTTTTTGGATTCTGTTTTTGTCTTACCTGCTTTCTGGAACCGTTCTTCATCGGACTCAAACCCTTCGTCCTGGTCAACTCCTCTCTGCATCTCAAGTCCGCCGACGTACATGGCGAGCTAACGGGTTACAGCGGGAAAGCCGTCTATACGGAGGTAAGCGGTCAGCTGGTAAGCGCGAAAAGAAATGGCGTCATACCACCCCGTATCATTTGTTTATGAAATGAAATGCAGCCATACGTACCTCTGGCCACATAATCTGCAGTCTCCAGAAACGTGCATAGGGCTACGTTTTCAGAATGAGCCTGTGTTGTGTGAATTAGTTGGAATCACGTTATTTCAGTTTTTGAAAATCGGACATAATGGAAAGAATTACAACCAAGGGCAGTACGGTGGCTAAGTAGTTAAATTGGCCATAGTGTGTGAATGGGAGAGTGTGTGGGTGTTTCCCAGCACTGGGGCTTGTACTTTCAGTGAAGGTTTGTGGCTGATTATGCCAGAGTAATTGGTGGTTCATTCCACTGTGGTGACCCCTGATAAAACAGGGAATAAGCTAAAGGAAAATTAGTGAGAATTACAACCATGTGAAGTACTGTGAATGACAATCAAATAAACCTTTAAGTATTTTATTTATGAACTTAAGGTTTCAATTAACAATTATTCAGTAACTTCAGTACATTTTCTGTTGAAATACATAATTTAACAATTAGTTTTTTCCTTGACATGCTTTGACTAGCAGTATGTGTTCACCAATCATTCATTCAAGTGCTTCTAAACCATTTATAATGCAGCAGAAAACTCAATAGAGTGCAACAGCCAGGTTCCGGAAGTGAAAACTCCATTCATTTTCTCAATAGGGAAATTGGTTTATAAAAATAACTGAAAACAAACCTGCTGTGAGCTTAGAAGTTGTTAAATAAGTGTATGTGCTTTTGTTAAACCTATCTGTTCATATTAATGAACATGTTTAACAGCAGAATTCATGCAAACTACATTCCAATGATGCTGTACAGAAAATTCACCTGGACAGCTGAACAGCTCCCCTTTGGTGTTGGTCAGTCTGGCTTCATGCAAGAATAAAATGAGATAGAAAATTTATGAGCTGACAATGAATTCAAACATTCATTCATTCATTCATTTTCATTTCGGCTTAGTCCCTTTATTAATCTGGGGTGGCCACAGCGGAATGAACCGCCAACTTATCCAGCATATGTTTTACGCAGCGGATGCCCTTCCAGCTGCAACCCATCACTGGGAAATCCTTACACATCCATTAACTACGGACAATTTTAGCTTACCCAATTCACCTATACCGCATGTCTTTGGACTTGTGGGGGAAACCGGAGCACCCGGAGGAAACCCACACCAACACGGGGAGAACATGCAAACTCCACACAGAAACGCCAACTGACCCAGCCGAGGCTCGAACCAGCAACCTTTTTGCTGTGAGGCGAATGTGCTACCCACTGCGCCACCGTGAGGCCCCTGAATTCAAACAATGAACAGTAAAATTAGGTAACAAGATGGAGGTAAGAATGTCAAACTGAAGATGTGACAACAGTAGCGTAATATACCTGCTGCAGCCTGGATCTTTACTATTAAAAAAAGAACAAAAGTAACCAAAACAAAAAAAACACTCATTGCTTTTAAAGTAAACTTAAGTAAATTTAGCAGATTTTGGAAGGGAGACCACACGATTATACAATGTGGTGCTGCTCACTGTGACTCTTTGATTGGTACATTCATGTCATGTAGTTTTTATTTACAAATTCTATTTTAAAACTACATTAAAAAAACTATGAAAAGATGGCTTCAAAAAAGTATGTATCATCCATTAACAACTTCGTAGGCCACTGAAGCTCTGTCTTTAAAAGTCTATACATCACCATTCAAAATCCGTTTCCCATATGGAGAAAATGAATGGAGTTTTTACCTCCAAACCCGACTGTTGTACTTTATTGCAGAGTCCTGAGTAGCAGCTGGGTTCATTAACGGTAGTCTAAGAATAATAATTAGAGCTTTTGTGATGGCAGTGGTATGTTAATGACACACTGGGCCACAGTCACTGCTGAACTGTATGCATGGAAATGAACTGCAGCAGCCCTGCGGCCATAAACATCCACTGCACGTGATGTTGCATCAAGGAAACGTGCATGGAGAAAAAAGAGGTGATTAACAGCCACTAAACAAATTTAGACCCTAACAGGAATAGTCTGGCTCTATGAGATATACACATTTAACTTCTACATACATCAATTAAACATTGTTTCACCATTTTGCTTATAGTATTTTTTTATATATAATAATAACTGATTTATAATATATTAGCTGATGCTCATTAACAGGTCATAACAACCAATGAATTAAGTAATGCATTTGTTTTTATAATGCATTTGAATGTAAAGTGTTCCCTCAAAGTTTCATGTAGTCCAAAAACAGGTTGTTTTAGAGCCCCGAGTTATCTGAGGCTAAAAAGTAAAGTAATACAGCAAAGCTCAAAGACTGATGAATCCTGCACTGGAGTTAAAAAAAAAGAAGCCTTGGAAGGCAGCTTTAGATCATCACATTCATTATTGAACATTACTGAGTGTAAAACACAGGCAGAGATCATCTGGGTATTCAGAAACCTTTTTTAATCACTACGGGGCAGAATTCATTATCAGTGTGAAGAAACAGTTCCACACCACCAGCATTCATTTTCACCTCTGGCTCGGAGAGAGCAAGACACCTGCGGTTGCAAGAAGGAAAAAAAATCTCCATAATCTAAAAAAAAAAGTGGGAGAGTTGAAATTGTCTTTCCTGGAACAGAAAAGGTAGTCATGATATGGTAAAAAATGATCACAAATACATTCCATCTGTGACTAATGAGTAAAAATACTAGTCACCCATAATGTAACATGGAAAGATGATTTAATTGATCCATATCTCATCCTGTATATTGTGCATTAACATTTACCGTAAATTGATTAGTCACAGATGGTCTTTCAGTAAACTGTTAATCACATATGGCACACTCATACACACACAAAACACGCACACTAATACTTGTAACACCCTTACGCTGATTCCCATCAACGGTAAGAAATTCATCACCCAGCCATGTATTTTCAGCCACTACAGAAGAAATCCAATAAATCTAGCACTTTCTAATGGACAAGCGCCATCCATTGGCCGGAGTCTTGAACTGCCAATTTCAAGCCTAAAAGAGTCAGAAGATTCATTGTGTTAAATGCAAAAACAACCACAAGGACACCTTTAGATCAGCCATCTGTACTCCCCCCAATAATACTTTAAATCAATCTTTAAGCAAACAAACGTCATGTATGCGCTGTAAATGCATTACCAGATCCTGTCGAGCCACAATTCCTCAAGGCCTTGAGAAAAGACTTCCAAAATCAAAGCTCATTATTCGAAGCCAGGGTGTTTTGTTGTGGAGCTTTTGATTTTGCAGGCATCCCATGGGTGCTAGCGGTACGCCAGTGACCGGACGGCTGTAAATAAAGCCAGTGAGTTTTGGGTAACTCCCTGAAGGCTCCCTCTTTTCCTGTGCCACCCGCTTCAGAAGGGCAATATTATTCTGTCCCCAGGTCTGAAGAATGATTCCATTGTACTGGAGGTAGAAAGCGGCCTTCCTCCGAGCCCACTTTACTGCCGCCGTTCTTTATTTAAACAGCACCGCCTTTATCTGTACGTGCTCCTGCTGTCACTCGCCGGGCTCTGCTTGATAGGCGCTGATAAGGGTGGCGCTCTATGCAAACAGGTCCCAGCAATGGGGACCGCATGGGTGACCGGCGGGAAGTGTCAACAATGAAAGGGGTATTAAAAGCTCTCGACAAGTTTGATTGTTTCCCATCATGATAATCATTATTTTACGGTGCTTTAAAGTAGCTGCCATCCTTTCATTGTTGCATTGTTTTGCCATTAAGGATCACTAGGGAATACTGATGAAGAAATTTTTAAATAATAATTCAAAATGATGCATGCGTTTTGTGTGAACAGATGGAGGTACAGTCAAACCAAACATTATCCAGACACATTCAATATTTCTCACTTACAGTATAATAGTTTATTTGCTATAGTTTAGAAAATGGTAAGAAAATGTGACAGTTCAACTGTATCAGAGCAAGTTCATCTTGATTGGAGATAGCTTTGATACAAAGGTACAGTATTTAATGGATTGCAGTCAATCAATGATAATTCAGACAACTGCTTGTATGACATAATTACAGATATATGAGGTTGATCGATTATTAAATGTCAATTTTCATCCGCATGCTGTCAGTAAAGTTGGTATAAGTAAATCTCAGCATTCACATAGATGACGTTAACGATACATTAGGGCTCGCTTTTACCGATTTACTACAATCACTTGGGATAAAGCAAAACGTTGTTGGTCCAACCCATCGCTTAAAGCATACATTAGATCTTGTCCCATGGAATTGAGGTCATTGATGTAGACATTATACCACAAAGCGATGACATAACAGACCACTACCTCTTATTATATAAGCTGTGTTTACCTGAAATTAGCAGATCTGCACAGATATATCGTACTGGTAGAAGGCATACACGAAGGCATACATATATCGTCCTGGTAGAAGACGACATACACTACAGACAATTTCGCTTACCCAATTCACCTATAGCGCATATCTTTGTACTTGTGGGGGAAACCGGAGCAACCAGAGGAAACCCACGCGAACACGGGGAGAACATGCAAACTCCACACAGAAATGCCAACTGACCCAGCCGGGGCTCGAACCAGCGACCTTCTTGCTGTGAGGTGATTGTGCTACCCACTTCGCCACCGTGCTGCCCCAAAACCAACTCCTTACTTTAAAAATGATTTGTTCTCTTCTACCTTTCTGCATTGTAGCGATTTAATAGTTCAAACTTTATTTTCACAAAGACCAAAACTATAGAAGGGAAATGTGCTTTTATAATATATTTTCTGTAACAGAACATCCAAAACAGTGCTGTGTGTTGGCCTATATCCAATCGATTACATTTTTATCATTTGATTCCTTATGAAGAGCTTATAAAACATTGCAAGGAATTCCTCTTTTACATTCACAAAGATATGCTGCAGAGAGATCTCAAATGAACCACACAAACACCAGTGTATGTTTTAATCAAAATAAACCTGCCATGTCTGAACACATCCTAAGAGACCAAACGTATCATTGTGTGCTAATAAAGTCAGAACACAGTCAAATCGCAAATATTTGCAATCACATTTCTGTGAGAGATAATGGCCATTTCGTTTCCACAGACAGTGGAACTATATATATATTACATTTTTTTATACAAATAGTAGTCTTTCTTGATGCAGAAAAATTTGCAAATATTTAATAAATAAATTATCCTTGAGAAATATCTGAAACTGCATTTTAATAAGCTAGGTTGCAGGTTTGTCAGCCCTGGATGGTGCACAACAACAGTATGTTCCTGAATGCAAATGCAGTAGTGCCTTGGGGTTGCATTTGGATCTTTTGTTAAGCGTTGGATAGTTTCCTGTATATCACCACACCTGTGTGTGCCCAGAAATCAGTGGAGGGGTCAGACCACTTGCCCATACATGTTAGCATTTTTCTTTCAATCAGGCCACAGCTTTGGTAATCCTGAAAAAAAGAAACTTTGTAAAGAAGGGATTGGCTTAAATCAAAATACACTTCTGTTTTTGGTTTCTATGGAGCATGTGTGCTTTTTTCACATGTGTGCCTATGTAAAAGCTCAGATCCTGGTTATTTGATTTCAATAATAAAACATAAGAAGTTGGTGTTTTACATCAACAAGGGCATTAGGCCAGTTGCTATGGCCTACTGACACAGACCTGCCAGCATTTTTATATGCTAACAGATCTCCTTAAAAGAAAAGATCTGTTGAAACTCATGCAGTCACCCTCACCCTTGTTCCAGAACTGTATAGCTTTCTACTGTATCTACTGCAGAACATAGAAGATATTTCGAAAAATGTTTCAGCAGTTGTTGCCCATGGAATGAAAGTCCTTGTGGGACACAAAAGTAAAAAAATGACTAAAGATTGGGGAAAATGACACTATATATCTCTGTTGTATTTTTTAAGCATGATGAACAGATCTAAATGAACTGTAAGCCTTAATTAATTTCATACTACATTAACATTTTAAAGCATCAATATTCTCTGTATTTTCAGAGGTGAGTTTTTACTTAGAATTTAGAGTTAACTGTCTCCTTGTAGTTGTTTCATTTCGTTTTGTCTGTGTCTACCTTGTAATACTTACATTGTGGGAACCAAATGTCCCCACAAGTATAGCAATACCATTCATTCATTAATTTTCTTTTCGGCTTAGTCCCTTTATTAATCTGGGGTTGCCACAGCGGAATGAACCGCCAACTTATCCAGCATATGTTTTACGTAGTGGATGCCCTTCCAGCTGCAACCCATCACTGGGAAACATCCATACACACTCATTCACTTATTAGCTTACCCAATTCACCTATACCACATGTTTTTGGACTGTGGGGGAAACCGGAGCACCCGGAGGAAACCCACGCAGACACGGGGAGAACATGCAAACTCCAAATAGAAATGCCAGCAATGAGGCGATTGTGCTACCCACTGCGCCACCGTACTGCCCTATAGCAATACCAATAATTTAGTAATAAATAATGTATTGCAAATGTTGGCTTGGGTTGAGGTTAGGGGGGTGAATATATATATGAATATATCTTTATAGTATAAAATTTGGGAAGTCCACTTTATGAACAGTCCCCATAAAGATAGCTGTGTGAAGTGTGTGTGTACTGATCAAATCTTTGGGGTAAATTTTTTTATTACTGATTAACGAGAAGCTGCTCAGGAATACGATGTGGTTTAACTTATAGTTATGATAAATATTAAAATATTAAGTTAGTTAAAAATATTAAGTTATGATAAGTATACGAAATGGCGATTAATTTCGCTTTGGACTAAGCCGAAGGATAGCAAGTAAGAGTGAGTATACGAAATACAAATAATATGTTAGATTTTATAAAACAATACACATTTGGAATGCATTACGAAGATAAAAAAAGAACTTCTTCAAAAGGGGATCATTATATACCGTATAGTGGTCCAAACATTAGACAGCCCCTGCCACATAACTAGGATTTTCACCGTGGACCTGAAATAACCTTCATCAACAGGCTTTTTCCACCCCCATGCATTGGCTGACACATAGGGTTTTTAATGATTATTCCACATCTCCATTGCGAACTAATAATAATAACAGTTCCCGGAACGTGCCCCAGTAGTAGGCCTGTTTGCTCCTTTTAACTAATCCCTGCTGAAAAAGAGTTCCGCTCGACGGCGAACCGTGCACCTCCTACTGCTCCTGACATGAGGAAACACATCCCATCATCAGCCGCCTACGCCTGCGCTTCTCCTCACGGATAAACCAGCTGCAAGCCACCTCCAAACAACCCCAAAACAATGGCACTCACAAGCCACATTCTCCTCTATTCGCCATTCTAGGCATAATCATTATTCAATACAGACTGCTCGGGCAAAGCCTAAACACGTCCTGTCATCTGACGGCTTAAGGCCCACTTATCATACACCGTCATGCTCGGAGGAGCCGAGAGTGAAGGCGAACGGCATTTCCAGTAAAACCAACGGATCCTGGAGAGAGAGTAGGAGGACGGTATAATTGAGCAGAAATATGATCCGTGCTGTAACACTATCTTCCCAAAGTACAATGCGCTGATATAAGAGATTGTTGTCATCAGGGGAGGCAATTAAGTATAAAGAGGGAAGAAAAAAAGAAATAGGTGAAATGAACTATGGGGTATGTGGTGCTTCAGTGTCAGAATCAGTGGAATCGAAGCTCTCTTGGGAGGAAGGCGACTCCACTTCAAATAGCGCTTTCAGCTGGCACTGTACTGTATATGGGAATGGCATTGGTTTTCTATTGAAGGAGTAGTGCAAGGGGAAATGAGAAACCGCCATGACCTCTGCAAAACAGTGTTTTTCTGAGGAACACATGATTTAAAGAATGTTTGAGTTATGCTGTTTTTAAAAAAATCACAGTGGCCCATAACTTGTTTCATGTTATTTATATTATTTATTTAGGCTTTGAATTGCATTATGGCACCTTGATCTCTGCTCCATTAAAATAAATATGAATGACATTTTTATTAGTTTGGAGCGATATATTGTCTGGGTTGGCCATGGTAATATATATGACTATAATGGTATAATGACTAAATGATCAGTTAATGAGCTGCCTGTACCTTTTCTGGTAATATTCTTCTTATTTTATGTATTGTTTCAGACTACTAAAAAAGTCAATAAAAGTCACTGTGTTCAATTGTAAAGTTCAATTTTCAATATCCAAAATTGTCAGAGGAGAAATCAAGGTCCTATGATGCAATCTGAAAGCATAAAAACAGTAATACCCATGAATCACAAGCTATGGAAAACTGTTAATGAACAGATTTTTTTTTTACAGTGTATAACAAAAATTTCCGGTTTCCCCCACAAGTCCAAAGACATGCGGTATAGGTGAATTGGGTAAGCTTAATTGTCCGTAATGTATGTGTGTGAATGGGTGTGTATGGATGTTCCCAGTGATGGGTTGCGGCTGGAAGGGCATCCGCTGTGTAAAACATATGCTGGATAAGTTGGCGGTTCATTCCGCTGTGGCGACCCCAGATTAATAAAGGGACTAAGCCGAAATGAAAATGAATGAATGAATGAATATATATATATATATATATTATTATTTTATTTATTTATTTTTTTAAATATGCTTTTTGAAATAACTTTCTTATGCTCACCAAGTCAAAAAATACAGTTAAACCTCAGATATACATTAGCTGTTTTCTGTTTTAATGTATTTTCTGTATCATTAATGCAGTCTTCAGTGTCACATGACGCTTCAGAAATCCTTTTGATATGCTAATTTGCTCTTTGTGAAACTTTTTTGTTATGAATATTGACAGCTGCAAGCATGCCTAATATTTTGATGCAAGTTTTGATATTATGTGAATTAATGTTTTTTTTTCAATACTGATAAGAAATTTTATTTGATTATAGAATTTTATGAAAGGGCGACGCGGTGGCACAGTGGGTAGTGCTGTCTCCTCACCGCAAGAAGGTCGCTGGTTTGAACCTCGGCTGGGTCAGTTTGCATTTCTGTGCGGACTGCATGTTCTCCCTATGTTCGCGTGGGTTTCCTCCGGGTGCTCCGGTTTCCCCCACAAGTCCAAAGACATGCGCTATAGGTGAATTGGGTAAGCTAAATTGTCCATAGTGTATGTGTGTGAATGAGTGTGTATGGGTGTTTCCCAGTGATGGGTTGCAGCTGGAAGGGCATCCGCTGCGTAAAACATATGCTGGATAAGTTGGGGTTCATTCCACTGTGGCAACCCCAGATTAATAAAGGGACTAAGCCGAAAAGAAAATGAATGAATGAATGAATTTTATGAAATTTAGTAATCTGAGAATTGCCATTTTTAATCCAATTTGATTAGATGGGATCTAATTAAGTCTTTTTGATTTTATGAGTGTTGAAAATGTATTTGTTGAAACACATTTGCACCTAACAAAATAATATAAAATCAGCTATCACACAGAAAAGCAATAAATAAATAAATAGATAGTTTAATTTGCTTAAACATTCATTTTCAAAGAAAAGTGAGTCAGTGGTGTGTCAGTGTATCAGTACAGGGGTCAGTACGTGTATGAACAAATTTCAGTCCAAAAGGTGTGTTTTTTGATACTAAAATAACTTCATATGTCATTTTACAATTTTCCAGACGATTATACACCCTAAAATCATGTCAGTCAGTCCATACCATAAATAAAAAAATTATAATTTATGCACTTAGAGTCTTAAAGCATTTGCAAAGTTTAAGCTCTTTCCTATGCTTTGTTTGTATGTTTTTTTTAAGGAATGTTAATCTATCTCTTCCAGGTCAAAATGAACCTGAATGCTTTATGAGGGTTCAAATATTAGAGCAGGTGATATATTTTAAAACATTTATACTGTATGAGAAAAAGAGTGTGATATTATAACCATGGAAAACACCATTTATGTCGTCCCTGTATGATTCCAAATTATTCAAATAATTTCATGGAAATGTTATTCATTGAATATCTGTTTAAAATATTCTAATGCATTTCCAGTACAGAAAATACAAATTTGTACAGCAATGACTTCCCCTAATTTTCCCACTAACCTTATTATGAAAATCCCAGTATATATACAAAGTAATTATACAAAAAGGATAGCTCTAAAAGCAAACACTGATCATGCTTCATTTGCTGCAATTGAAAAAGGAAGGAAAGAAGATGGTTTAAGTTGTTTTGTTTGATTGTTTGACAACAGCGCCATCTGGTGGTTCATGCTAATCTAATGTTTTTACAGAAGAATGAACACTGGTGATTTTACAACATTCAACTGTCAAGTTATATATTTTCAGTAATGTATTATTATTATTATTTTTTAATTTACATGCGTCATACATTGTATACAGTACATCAGTCGCGCAGAACGTGCATTCAGCCACCGCCAGAAGTGATTGGAGACAGATTTATGCGCTTTTGGAAGCTTCAAAATACAAGCCACTATCCGACACCATTATATAGCATGGAAGAGCCAGGATAAAATTTAAAACCACTCTGACTGTGTTTGTGTTTGACAGAAAAAGTCATACACACAGAGTACATTATGGGGTCATTTTATTCTTTGGCTGAACAATTACTTTAAATGTCATTAAAGACAACTATTGCAATTGACCAATGTCCTAACATCAAACACTGACAATGCAAAACTCTAATTACACCAGAACTCTTTATGTTGGATTCTTATATATTTCATCTGGAAGCCACATACTACAAATACATATGACTCTAACACAGACTGACATTCATTCATTCATTCATTTTCTTTTCGGCTTAGTCCCTTTTATTATTCAGGGGTCGCCACAGCGGAATGAACCACCAACTTTCCCAAGCATATATTTTACACAGCGGATGCCCTTCCAGCCGCAACCCAACACTGGAAAATATCCATACACTCTTGCATTCACACACATACACTACGGACAATTTAGCTTATTCAATTCACCTATAGCGCATGTCTTTGGACTGTGGGGGAAACCGGAGCACCCGGAGGAAACCCACGCAAACACAGGGAGAACATGCAAACTCCACACAGAAACACCAACAGACCCAGCCGGGGTGAGACTGACATATCAAAGGTAATAGTATTGTAAATAAAGTTCAGATTCTGGCACAGACAGATCATTTTGTTTCATAAGAGCTCAATGTTTCATCAGGAGCAATAGGTATTAAAATGGTTTTAACTGTATGTTTTTTTTCCTTTAAAGTGCCAGTATTTGTTAACTTACAGTTTATGAATCACCAGGGACCACGACTTTAGCTAAAAATGTTCTTTATTGTTCTACAAAAGAAAAACGTCTCCTACATCTTGAAATGGCTGAGGAGGCAGAACATTTTTGTTTGTTAGTTTTTTGAGTGAACTACCCAGTTAATTGCAAATTTAAATATATAGAATAAAGATTTAGTTACTTGATCATGATCATTGTTATTATTAACGATATTATTTATCATGGAGCTCAATCATATAACAGCAGGTCAGTGTTTTATGAATTATTTACTCAGAGACACTAATGTCCGGCTGATGATGGCTCTCACGCTTCTTTCATGACTTCAGTGAGAACCAGAGTCAGTCTGCTGAAGCTGGTGAATGCAGCAGTTGCCTGAGGCTCTTCTATATAGCAGGCAGAATAAATGGAGTCATGGGAACTCAGTCACACCCTTCTCCATCTCTGTTCCAGCTTCCCTTGAGAGAGAGCTGCAGTATAAAGACCTGTGCTGATGATTGAACACTGAACATTTTGACCCAAGCACACTTTCCTTTTTTCTTTTCTTTTTTAAGGCACTTATAGCATCACTGTGAACAAACTGCATAATACACAGTTTTATATAAACTTGATGTAAGGTCTGAGTTATGTAACAGTGACAGTAAATATACTGTACACCAATAAGCATTTATAAATATAATTTAATGTTTATTTTTCAAACAAACACAGAACTATTCCCACCAAATATTTAATTTCCA
Organism: Danio choprae; assembly: GCA_903798125.1. Lineage (NCBI taxonomy): Eukaryota > Metazoa > Chordata > Actinopteri > Cypriniformes > Danionidae > Danio > Danio choprae. Next base: position 2,600,442 of record CAIGQW010015581.1, on the reverse strand, counting down.
CAAATTTGTGGTAACATATAATGAAAATTATTAAATTAAATAATCAAATAATTGACCAAATAATTTACAATATTAACAGTGTGCTTAATTTACAGAGCAGAAAGATGTTTCAAGATGTTTAATAGGTAAATATATAAATATATAACATCTATTTTTATTAACAAAATAGGTAAAATATATATATTAAAACACAAGACACACAAAAAAATCTTTTTCTGAACTTTTAGTGTGAAGCAAAATCCAAAACGCTTTCCATGCTGTAAGTCAAATATATTCATTGTTCATTCAAATAAAATCTAATTAAAATAAATGTCTAATTATTTTTAATTAAATAAATTTTGAAATGTTCATTCATTCACTCATTTTCTTTTCGGCTTGGTCCCTTTATTAATCTGGGGTCGCCACAGCGGAATGAACCGCCAACTTATCCAGCATATGTTTTACGCAGCGGATGCCCTTCCATCTGCAACCCATCTCTGGGAAACATCCATACACACCCATTCACACTCATGCACTACGGACAATTTAGCTTACCCAATTCACCTATACCGCATGTCTTTGGACTTGTGGGGGAAACCGGAGCACCCGGAGGAAACCCACGCCAACACAGGGAGAACATGCAAACTCCACACAGAAAGGCCAACTGACCCAGCCGAGGCTCGAACCAGCGATCAGCGACCTTCTTTCTGTGAGGCGAACGTGCTACCCACTGCGCCACTGTGAACGTGCTACCCACTGTGCCACTACGGACAATTAAGCTTACCCAATTCACCTATAGCGCATGTCTTTGTACTTGTGGGGGAAACCGAAGCACCCAGAGAGAACCCACGCGAACACGAGGAGAACATGCAAACTCCACACAGAAATGCCAACTGACCCAGCCGAGGCTCGAACCAGCAACCTTCTTGCTGTGAGGTGATTGTGCTACCCACTGTGCCACCAAATTTTGAAATGTATTTATGTATTTAATAAATGTACTCTAGTGTACTTTCAGCAGGGGCGCCGGGGGGGGGGGGGGGGGGGGGGGGGGGGTTAAGGCAATTCTAAGGGAGATACTATTAGGGGGCCACCCGTTCTTATTTCTAAAATAGCATTTCTAAACCATAAGATTGAACAACGAATAAGGGAAGGAATTGGGAATTTGTGGAATTTCACAATTGATAGACCTTCTAATTCTGTCAGGTTATCTAGCACTCTGAGTGTATTTCCAGTGGGTCTCTGTTAAAAAAATAAAACAAAATTCTTTTCATAAATGGATTTGCACCAGAAAACATATGAAATGGTTGTATTCTTTTTAGGCCTCACAGTGGCGCAGTGGGTAGCACGTTCGCCTCACAGCAAGAAGTCGCTGGTTCGAGCCTCGGCTGGGTCAGTTGGCGTTTCTGTGTGGAGTTTGCATGTTCTCCCTGTGTTGGCGTGGGTTTCCTCCGGGTGCTCCGGTTTCCCCCACAAGTCCAAAGACATGCGGTACAGGTGAATTGGGTAGACTAAACTGTCCGTAGTGTATGAGTGTGAATGGGTGTGTATGGATGTTTCCTAGAGATGGGTTGCAGCTGGAAGGGCATCCGCTGCGTAAAACATATGCTGGATAAGTTGGCGGTTCATTCCGCTGTGGCGACCCCAGATTAATAAAGGGACTAAGCCGAAATGAAAATGAATGAATGAATGAATGAATGTATTCTTTTTTGGGTTAGATTTTTTTCAGGATACCATCTCCAGAGGTAACAATCCCCACAGGAGCACTTTGACCCTGAGCATGTGGCACGGATCTGACCCGTAGGTCTTTAACTGGCAAAAACTTTCTTTAGGAACGCAGATAGATGCCAGGACCAGCAGGCTCACTGTTACACATCTTATCCACATATCAGTCAAAAAAAAACCCGGACCCCCACACTTTGCTGTAATTTTACCCAACCACCATCATCTGCATTCATTTGAAGTGTCACGACTGAAAGGAAACACCAGACTCAACCTCTTTCTGATCCGCTGATTCTGTTTCTTTCTCTCACACTCTTTTTGTGTCGACAGTACCAAAGAACTGAAAGGGGAAACACTGTCTTTCTCAGCGATGCTACTTTAAGGATGAGGGGTATTGCGGTGATAGAAGCGATAACAGACAGACGTGTAGCTGGATACTGCACTCATGCATTCACTTCTTTAAAAACCAGTGCAAACAAGTCATCAAAAAGCAAGGATTATGTTCTCTTGATAGAAGTGCTCTCATTCTCAGTCTCAACAGTATGTAAAACTGTGCAATACTCTCAGGGTTCAAAATCTCTTTCATGAACAGCAGAATTAAAGTCTTCTGAACAGTTTATAAATGAAAGAAAAACGACTTCCATTGTTGGTCTAGTCTATGGTGACTTTCTTTTTAACCCTGCTGTATGCAGCCATTATATCTTCCTTCACACGTGAATCTAAATTCATTGTTATTTATTAACGTGTCCACTCATAATGGATCTGTGCATAACTGGCTTCAGAAAAATCATTAAAATGATGAATGGCTGAAGAAGAGTCCTGACCGCAGTCATTAACCTGAGTCTTACATCTACCAAATGTCATTCCTCCTCATTATCACAAGCACTCCAAAAGTCATAGTTTGTAACAGATTCCTGTTTTGTTGCATCACGTTGGAAATATTGTTGCTCAAAACTTATAGAGCAGTGGTGCTCACAATGTTTTACGTTGTCAAATTGCCTTTTTTTTTAACAGCGAGACTGTTCTGGGTCGCCAACCTGATTTCGCAAAGTAGGACACGTTTCTGGATTAACATCTATGTTGATCCTGGAACAACATACCAATCAGCCAATAAGAATTAAGGGATACGTTTACCGTTTATGTTAAGTTTAGGCTTACGGTTAGATTTATGCACTTCTACATGATTGTTATCCAACTATTCCCCTATTTTTTGGGAATAATTTACAGTTATGGTTGGGTTAAGGGGTAGGGAATAGGTATGGATTACATTTTTGAACAGATGATGTTCCAGGATCAACATAGATGTTAATCCAGGATTGCATCGTACTTGGCAAAAATCATTTTGGGTATCATGAGGTTGCTGAAGTTTGCATATTACAAAATGAATTGGTGACTGGGGGGTGGGGGGTGGTCAAACACTGTGCAATACCTCCAACAAGTCTTGTTTTCATGTTTCCATTAATGAAACTGCACAACTCAAAAACACGCCTAATTAAACCTTAAATTTAGCAACAAAAAAAACCTTTCATTTAT
>CAIGQW010015581.1:2555699-2584366 GCA_903798125.1 Danio choprae | reverse complement strand
ATCAATCAATCAATCAATCAATCAATCAATCAATCAATCAATCAATCAATCGAATGAATGAATGAATGAATGAATGAATTTTTACTGGGCTTGGATTGTAAACTAAGGCTTAATTAACCAATTAAGTGTCTTTGGGACGTGCAGGAGCAAACCTTACAAAGTAATTACTCTCAGGATCAGATAATGGAGGCGCTTCCATTATCAATACAAGATCTTAGCCAAAAAAATTAATGCAGCACTTGGTGGAAATAAATTGGTCAGAACACAATCATTTGAGCAAAGGGCAAAATATTCTGGGAGGTTTATGCCTATTCTGAGAATCCATATCTTGCTCACTTACACATCACTAAAAGCGGACATGCATTTTCACTCTGGCAGCTTGACAACATAATGACAGCACAGTCAAGTCATCAATAGCAAAACCAGGCTGGACCCTCTCGCTGTTTACAAAGTGCCATTAAAATTTGTTCTGTTGGTCTGATTTTTTCTCTCCTTCATGTTCAATGGGCTGTAATCATGATCTAATCAAAGCTGAGATGCGTTAATTCGCCGCTCTAAAGTATGCGGCCGTCCTGAACCTCAACCTTCCATTAAAAGTACAGCGAAAGTCCGAAGATTAAATTGTGTGCTTGATTAAACAATAGAATTAATTAAACTGAAATGCCAGACGAGAGGCTATTGGCATCCGTCAATCATCTTAATTGCACTTGATGTGTTTCTGGTTATTAGCAACTGGAGAACTAGGTTCTAGCAAAAAATATGTGTTTTGTGTGAGAATAATGGCTGTGGTCAGTGGTTGTGGTCAGTTAAGAAATAGACATATCAGGACGTCTAGTCATAGTTTGTATTCTTGTAAGATGGATTAGGACTTACTGAAAGACATATGTCTTCTTTTTATGTCACAATTGGGAATTCACAGAAAAACATGATCCCTTCGTCCTGTAAAACATGCAGACTCCTAAGAGTCAAGCAGGCCGTGTAGGACGACCTCCCGGAGAGGAACCAATGGGATTTACAGTATTTACACTTTACTACAGGATTTGTATGCCGGTAATTGTCTTCTAAAATCAGCACAACAACCAACAGGATTTTAGCCTACCCAGGCTCACTGGAAAAATGTACCACAAAAAATGTAATGCAATTTGCTGCAGTTTTCTGCTGCAATAACCTCTAGAGGCAGTAAAACACCAACAACTTATACCCCCTAGAGAACTGTCACACAAATTTCACATGTGCATTGAAACATTACATGGCAAAAATATGTGAAATTAATGTGACTTCTGTAAGCGAGAGTAGGCGACAAATGACAAAAATTCTCTTCCTGGATTTTTTGTTTTCTCACATATTCGTATTACAGGATCAAATCTTAACTTGATTAAGGATTCTTATCCTAACTTACGAAACTGTATGTTATCTCTACTTAGGAAATCTTAAATTGTTTCATGAAGAAAATCCCCACAACTGACAATCCACTCTCAGGTCTGTGGCCAAGCAAACAACACTGCATGAGATGCTAATGGATTGGCCTAAACAAAATGGATAAACAAAAGTGGTTGAAAAAGCAAAAGGCATTTATCACTTGCACTATAACTGGTGATACGCTTTGTAGGTTTCTTTAATGCTGGTTGCAGTTCCTGTGCTAGTGTAATATGTTGCACGGCAGTCTGTAATTGCTTATAAATTTAATACATCCTTAGGGCCCTCCAATATCAATCATCAATAAATCTAATGTTATTGTTGGACAGTGCAATATATAAGTCTTTTTTCCAAGTAAGGACAACTGTCGGGTTGCTCTACAGTTAGGATGATTCTGTAATTCCACCAAATTAAATTCCACCATTCTTTTCTTGTCCCAAATGTTTTCCTAACTGAAATTACAACGACTAACAAATAGAGAGAGTAAATACAACCCTATTTCTGTTTCTTATCTTAGGGTGCTTTCACACCTTGACTTTTGTTTCGGAACCTGGCACAATTCCCTCGTTAGCGTGGTTCGTTTGGCATATGTGATACCAGCCATTGTGCTCGGATCTGTGCCAAAACAATTGATCTGAGATCGCCTAAATGTGGTCTCGGCTCGATTGAAACAAACTCTGAAGCGGATCTAGTGTAGTAAGAAAGCAATACAATCCAACGAACTAACGAACCAGGCTATATCACAGTGTATTATGGATATGTAATAGGCATATATAGCTATATGAAGAGGGAATGATGATTAGGGCAGGATGTCATCATTCCTACCTGTAAATGTGCATGTCATGTCAAATACGAAAGTGAAAGCATGCTGAACTATTAACGAGAGCTGTTTATCCGTTAGGAAAATTGACTGAACTGCAGTCTTGGTTTATCTGTTATCTCTCTCTGTAATGTAAACCCTATAGTGCATAATTCTAGCCAAGGCTCTCTATGAGAAAGTCTGATTTATATTTGGTGATGATTCAAAATAAAAGGGCAGCTTTTCAATTATAATGTCTTATTGCTCATCGTCATAAATTAAAATAAGGCTGTATGACAGCTGAGCAGGACTGAAAAATAAACTGTGGAACTCTGTCCAATGTGAGGAGAGTTTACTCGCACCAGACTTGTTTTAGCTATTTTGGTTCATTTAGAAAATTGCAGTGTGAAAGCGAACCACACCAAGAACAAAAATAAACATTGTAACAATTTTAATGCGTTTCAGAACAAAACAATGGATCTACAGGTGTGAAAGCACCCTTAATTCTTGCCATACATGAAACAAGGACTTTTTGCAAATCTGTATTACAGAAAAAAACTGGGATTTCTAGATTATCTTACAAAATTGTATCTTCACAAACCCAAATATACTGGTTTACGTTTTTCTAAGAACACTTTCTTTTTAAAAAAAATGCTTTTTTCCCTTTGTCAGATGCCATTGTTTCCAATATAAGCTACTGATAAATTTGATGTTAAAAACAGTTTAATAGTTTTGGAATATACACAAGAATGTATAGTTTAGTATTATAGCTATTAAATCAAACAAAGCATCGAGAAAAAGCTTTTTACTAGTTGGAATAAGTATGGAAATTCTGAAATGACTTTGAATACACTTGAAGGAAATGCATAGATCACATGAGAGACCAACAGGGAATCGCATGACTCACAACTACAATATAAAAGACACACGTGAACACACGGGACATGCATAAAATGACTTAACAACATGTTGCCGGTCACATTTATCTTTTATGAGACAGTTTACCATGCTTTTTAGCTGCACCCACTAGCATTTCTGACACAAAAAGTCAAATCAGCAATGTAATATCAATTGTGAAAAAACACATTTTTGATGAGACTGGATTGATTTTAGGGCTGCACTGACTATACCAGAAATCCTAATCACTTATAAATTTATTCATTCATTCATTCATTCATTTTCTTTTCGGCTTAGTCCCTTTAATTAATCAGGGGTCACCACAGCGGAATGAACTGCCAACTTATCCAGCATATGTTTTACCCTTCCAGCTGCAACTCATCACTGGGAAACACCCATACACTCTCATCACGCACATACACTACGGACAATTAAGCTTACCCAATTCACCTATAGCCCATGTCTTTGGACTTATGGGGGAAACTGGAGCACCCAGAGGAAACCCACACCAACACTGGGAAAACATGCAAACTCCACACAGAAATGCCAAATGACCCAGCCGAGGCTCGAACCAGTGACCTTCTTGCTGTGTGGCGACAGAGCTACCCACTGCGCCGCCACGCTGCTCCCTGTTTATAAATAAATTATATTTAAAAAAATTTCATTTATTTTTTTACATTTTATTTATTTTATTATTTTATTTGAATAAAACACACTCTTTCATCTCTCTGACACTTTAATCAACACTTGCACCAGTTTTGCACATTTGCACCGGACACATTCTTACAATCAGCACAAAAAAACAACAACAACCATTGTGCATTCATGAAGTGTGCTTCACACAGTTGAGTAGGCTTGACAAACCACCAGTAGAAACATTCTTCTCTCTCTCTCTAAAAAAACACTCCCCCTTACTCTAGCACTTAATTCTCTGAGCACTAACAGTTCCTTTGTTTAATTAGCACTTCCTGAATGTATTGCCTCTTCTTGTTGAATTGCTGAATGCCTCCTCAATTGTAAGTCACTTTGGACAAAAGTGTCTGCTAAATGACTAAATGTAAATGCTATATTCTGTATATATACTTCTCAAACTCTTTCCATGAATAAGCTACATTACTGCTTAGGTAAAACAAAATTCTAGCCCAACTACCCAAAGAATTAAGACAATGTTTTTGTTCTCTTTATTCTCAATGACTTTTCTAGTAAAGTAAAGGTTAAATCAATAAAATAAATAATTACAGACGAAGAGTTTAAAAGGAGAAATTTTATCAAATCAAATCACCATATATTACAAATTATTGTCTGCTTAGTTATAATAATTATGATCATCATAGCCAGTTATAATCATTAAAGTGTAAAAAAAAAACTGACTTTTTGTAATTAGTTAATTTGGTATTAATTGCACTCCCCTATAATATTAGTTTTTCATAAAAGTTCTCCATTTTGCAAATGGTCTCCTCATTAACCCTGCTGCCTATCAATAAGAGCTGCTAAACAACAAGCACATCAATTAGAGAAGAGTCAACCAGTCAAGTGTCACATGATTGTGACTCCTCCCTTGCCATATGAGACTCCTGCTAAGAGAATGATGAAATATTCAGCTCTCACACATTCATAATTCAGCAGCAGAGGCAAACAGCCATAGCCAGCATGTAGATTCAAACGGTTGACCCTCCTGTCCCAGTAAACCATGTGAGAGATAAACGTGATTATAAAGACAAAAAACAAATCCCAGCAGAATTTTAGAAGAATTTTAGTAGTTTTTGAAAATGGTCTTTATGGTTTTTTATGGTTAAACATCTAAATTAATAATTGGGTCTATTTAGCTTACTACTGTATATTCTGATTATAAACAAACTATTACACAATCAATGCTGTTAAAGAAACCTCATAAAAATTAAAGGTACGGTCACACCAACCTTTCACCGGATTTCCAGGCTAGCTTAAAAACGTTCCATGCGTATGGTCAATGACAACATGAAAATTCTAACATACAGCTACTTCAACAGAAAAACTATAGTGTTTTTGAGCCATACTATAGTAAAGTGTATTATACTGCATATATCATAGTATGTATAACTCTTTGTTAATGAATGCTACAGCATACTGTATTACAGTTGGAGGACAACTTAATACACAAATACACTTCACTGAACATGTACACATAGACATCACCTATAAACTATATAACTGCAGGTTAACTGTTTATATATTAGTTACTAGTAATTACAGCAGTTATTAGTAACTAATAAAGTTATAATAATTAATAACCTTAACTTTTCTGATTTGAATTGTAATGCAATAATGTGCACCTTTTGTAAAGCTGCTATGAAACAATATTTATTGTGAGAAGCGCTATACAAACAAACTTTAATTTAATTAAATATTAATGACAGTGGCCTCACGGTGGCGCAGTGGGTTGCACGATCGCCTCACAGCAAGCAGGTCGCTGGTTCGAGCCTCGGCTAGGTCAGTTGGCATTTCTGTGTGGAGTTTGCATGTTCTCCCCATGTTGGCGTGGGTTTCCTCCGGGTGCTCCGGTTTCCCCCACAAGTCCAAAGACATGCGGTATAGGTGAATTGGGTAAGCTAAATTGTCCGTAATGTATGTGTGTGAATGAGCGTGTGTGGATGTTTCCCAGTGATTGGTTGCAGCTGGAAGGGCATCCGCTGCGTAAAACATATGCTGGATAAGTTGGTGGTTCATTCCGCTGTGACGACCCCAGATTGATAAAGGGACTAAGCCGAAGTGAAAATGAATGAATTAATGACAGTAAACTGACAAACACTGTAGTATACTTTAAACTATGCTACAGTAAACTGTGGTGTAGTATAATATGCCCTATAGTTGTATAGTACAGTATTGGGTCAATTGCTTATTGCAGTTGTTTTATCACCACATTTATTCATTCAAGCACTTTACTGTAGTATGGTTCAAAAATACTATAGTATTTACTGAACTACAAATGATTATAGTAATTTTTTAATTTGGGCTTTTCTGAATTGCTCTCTGATTGATAAATGACCCCTGTGTTTCGCTTCTGTGCAAATTTATGGCATGCATTAACGTGGGTGTAATAATTAGAGGGAGACGGTTTGCCCTGCGTCTCTGCAAGCTGCATGTATGTATGTCTCCAGAAACCCAACAGCGAACGGCATAGATATATATCTTGGGATAATTAGCATTGTTGACATTGAGTCCCGCCTGCCGTGATAATCTGTCTATGAGGGGCTTATTAGAGTGACTGTTTACTGAGTGTGTCTGCAGACCGGCCACGGCTCTCCTATTGTCCAGACTGACGCCCGGCCACAAAGCCAGTCCTCATGTCCTTATTGTTCAAGAACAACCAGCCAAGACAGGCATCAGCGGGCAGCGGGCAGATGGGCCTATTCAGGAGCTTTCACAATGCCAATATCACCCTGCCTGAGCTCTATAGGTCCATAAACCAGCACTGATTCACTGAGAACAGGATCTGACATTAATTGCTGCCATGTATTAAGCATGTTTATGTTTGTAAGGATGATGGATGAGTCTCTGTTCGGGGGTGGTAAAAATGGGAGACTTTAACATCAACTTAAGGAATGTCATAAGGAGTTAAATTAGGTTTTAAATAGTGATTTTAGGAGGAAAGTATGTCACTTTTGAGTTAACAGCTTAACCAAGCGAAAAAATAATTTCAACATAAAAAAATCAACAGGAATACAAAAATATATAAAGATGGAAAAAATGTGGCTTGTTTTTATCTATTTAATGACAACAAAAATATTTCATCAACATTTTTTTAAAATAACCTTTTATGCTTTTTGTATATTCAAGCTGTAGAAAATAATAATAATAATAATAATAATAATAATAATAATAATAATAATATTATTATACTATTTTTTTTACCAGTATTATTACAATATTATTGTATTACCAAGTAATACAACAACAACATTAATAAATTATCATTGGTAGTAATAATAATAATACATGATCAAAACATCTAAGGTATAAAAAACATTTTAAAAAAATTATAATTATCATTACTATATTATTAATACAATTATACACATAACATTATTATTACCAGTAGTAGTGGTAGTAGTAAAATAATTATTATTAGTTTCTATTTATTATTAAATAACATAATTAATCCTATTTTTATAAGGTTTGACCGCAAAACAACAATTATGACACCTATATATAGTATAAATAAAATACCAATTAGTAGTAGTAATAAGAAATGTAGCATGCTTTATTTTAATCATGGGAGAACTTCTCCCATAATTGTCGAGTCATTTATGGTAAATAAAAATTTTAATATTTATGAAAACAACAAAAAACAATGAGGGCGAAAAAGAAAGTCTTGCAACATCTGTTTCATGCTTTGCATTTGTTTTTTGACCATGTAACATGATTGTAAAGTTTGTGTTGAACTTCTGATGGAGAAAGGCCTGGCTCATTCGAGTGCGGCACCTGCTCTAATTAAACACACTCAGCAGAGCAAAAGGCCCATCAAATTGAATTAGACATGCTAAATATGTTTTGTTTGGAGTCGACACAGTCAGTTGACCATCAAAGGACTGAATATGTCTATCAGTCTAGACTCTAATCTAATTGTATTTGAACTCACTCGTGCAAAATCAAATAAACAATGCAGTGAGTGGGATGTAAAAGAGCTGCCTGGGTGTCGTCATAGCATAAAACTATATGAAAGATGATCAACAATAGCTGACATGACTTATTTATGTGTTTATTGTGCTGTGGAACACTTGTCTTACTAGTTTGCTAGTGTACTGTGTGAACAGCCATTTAACCAATAAAGAACAAAAAAACTTTTAAATAGTTGCATATAATTAAGGTAGTTGCAAATTACCATTTTATATCACTTTATTCATAATAATACAATAAACTGGTAAAAAAAGCTTTATATCTCAAATAATTTCTAGAAATTATTCATTTACAAGAATTGTATATCTGAGTTGTTTGCTCAATGATGTATATTATGCTGAATATATGTATAATATTTTTTAAATATTGGCAATGAAAATACAACAACATTTTTTTAAATGGTGAAATATAAAAACTGAAATGTTGCTCGCTGTGATGTCAGGAACATACGATTTTTTTTTTTTTTTTGAGTGACTGTTAATTATTAGAAATAATCATATTTTTAATCAATTATACCGTCTGTAAATACTGAAGTAAAAAAAAACACAATATTTTTAATTCAAATAAATAATAAAAAACATCCTTTTACTTTAAATTAACTTGAACTTAAACATATTTTTGAATACATCTAATTCTTACATTGTTCTGCTATAAAACAAATCACGATGACATGATTTGGTATGCACATAACCTATTAATTCATTTATTTAATCTCAGACAGAAAAAATGAGGATCATTGTAAATAAATTATTATTAATGAGTGAAATTATTTATTCATGAATAATTCATAATTATTGTCTCTTGGCCGAACAGATTTCATTATTTCCTTCTCAAAATAGGGTATAATTGAAAGGCTGCTGTGTGTAATGAGAGCTGCGGTGGATTATGTTTGCCGTGACTCTGGTATTCTGAGCTCCTTGCAGATGAAAACACACAGAGACTGGAGAGGTAATGAAGAAGGGGGTTGTTCACAATTCCAAATTAGGCTCACATGTTTTGGGAGCTCATTGTCAATAAATGCAGGAATGTGTGTGGTGAGGATTGGTATGTTTGTGTGTGGAGAATGAGAGCAGCTGCTGGATTCAGTGGAGGAATCAGCAGAGGGCAGAGGTGAAGAGAAGCACCTGCCGGCTCTGCAGAAACCCGCTCCAGGAGACCAACATAATGCTGTCAGATTGAGTGTGTGTGATGTTTGGGCTGATTGAAATGTAAAGTAAAGAGTAAAGCGTCATGCTGAATGCTGTTTTTACATCATTTAATAGCCCAATAGCACCATGTGAAGGAAAAGAATGTTTCACTAGAGCAGGGGTAGACTGCGGGTCTCCATGACTGAACATGCTCTAGACAAATGTTAGAATGGTAGAATTACACATGTCAGTATTTCTTATTCTATAATTTTTCCAATTAAAAGAAAAGAAAGGAAAAGAAAATGTAAAAAGAGAGCCAGTGTTAAAGTGAATAATAAACGAAGCAATGCTAATGCTGGAAAAATGTTGAATTTAGTTTAATAGTAAAACTATTAAATGTGCCATGAAATTACAACTATGAAATGCACTGTTAAAAGAAAAGTCACATGTCCCTGTTGCCAGATGTCTGTGTTGTGGAAAATTAGTCTGGACCTATGAGCTCCAGAATGAAATGTAGCCAGTTTCTCTTTACTCTCTTTCTGAACTCTACCCAGGATCGTCTCTCCTTCAGGAGTGTTTGTGCGGTTGTGTAATTTGTGTCCACTAACCAGGCATAATTCCTGAGCTGCAGATGAGAGGCTCTGCACTCCAGCATTAGCTCTGTAATGAGACACCAGTCAGAGCAAATAACAGTCACAAAGACCTGCTCAACCACTTTAAACAAGCACACTTACTCACTTCAACCAGAACCGGCAAACATTTATCAAGGGCTACTGTGCTCTGTACTTTAGTATGTCAAAACCCAGAGTCTTATTTAGCCCTGATGGGTTTTCTGATGCTGCATGGAGATTAATTATGACATTTGATCCCCTGCTAGTATTCAACACTACCATAATCAGTTCATAAAGTAAGCAAAACCATCCCGCGTCATGTTATTACTGTCCATACACCACTCTTCTCTACAACCATTTCACTTCTAAACCAGACTGGCCTGCTGTAAAGTGAATCCCGTGAGAACAGAAAAAATGTTTTATTCAGGGAGGTGGATATAAATGTGCAGAGGCAGCATGGGAACCGGAAAAAAATGCATGTAAGTGTCTATTTTATTTCACAGTTCACAAATCTCCATTTATTTCCAGCAATGTTCATGTCACTCACGTACCGCACGGAGCAGGGTTTCATCCAGTGACTAAACTCTGTGGAAATATTATATTATATGATATTATATTATATGATATTATATTATATTATATTATATTCATCCACACACATACACTATGGCCAATTTAGTTTATCCAATTCACCTATAGCGCATGTCTTTGGACTGTGGGGGAAACCGAAACACCCAGAGGAAACCCACGGCATTCATTCATTCATTTTCTTTTCGGCTTAGTCCCTTTATTAATCTGGGGGTCGCCACAGCGGAATGAACTGCTAGCTTATCCAGCATATGTTTTACGTAGTGGATGCCCTTCCAGCCGCAACCCATCACTGGGAAACATCCACACACACACTACAGACAATTTAGCTTACCCAATTCACCTATACCGCATGTCTTTGGACTTGTGGGGGAAAACAGAGCATCCGGAGAAAACCCACGAGAACATGGGGAGAACATGTAAACTCCACACAAAAATGCCAACTGACCCAGCTGAGGCTCGAACCAGCGACCTTCTTGCTGTGAGGCAATTGTGCTACCCACTGCGCTACTGTGCCGCCCTTCAGTAAATATGTATTTGATTAAACACATGACTGACAATTTTTCACACATTTCCACATTTTTCCACAAACACATTTCCACAATTTATTGTGCATTTGAAAACTTAAGCAGAGTAAGCTAAGTTAAGCAACGTTTTAAATATGTTGATTTGGATGTACTACTTGGCTCCCATACTGTTTTCCCAGACTGTATTACAGGAAAATGTGAGATTCCAGATGCAGCAAGGAAACTGAAATGAACATTTGAGTAGTATGGAAGGGGAAACTATCAGAAACACTGTCTGGCCCAAACATACATGGACTCCAGTAAATTTGTGAGCAGAGAGCCAGGGATAAAGAGAGACAAATGAAGTGATGCTAATGCTGGAATAATGTTGAATTTAGCAGGTGGGAGTAAAGCTATTAAATGTGCTATGAAATTACAACTAGGAAATGCACTGTAAAATTACCAGTTAACTTGGCAGCTATGGCAGCAGTTTGTTGGCACCTTTTTGTGAAGAAAAGCAACATTTTCTGCTCAGATTGTAACCTGATGTCTGTTAGTCTAGTCTGTTAATCTAAACTAGAAAAAATAAAAACAGATTCCAGTCGCAATTAGCCAAACCAGAATTTACTCTTTAAAAGTAGTAATTTTTAGTTGTATGTAATATAACTTATTCTTCACAGAGAGCCCTAAGACATTATATCTAATTTTTAGGCCAATTAAATAATAATAATTATAAATAATATTAATATAAAAAAGTATTATCTTTTGCATTTAAATGGTATAGAACTTGAATTCTGGTAAAATCAATCAATCAATCAATCAATCAATCAATCAATCAATCACAGGAACATTTTGAAATGCTTCTCTTGGGAAAAAATTATTAGCATTTGTAACCAGTTACCAAACTAATTGCAATAAACACTCTTTTGTACTGTAAACAATTTTTGAGAGTTCATGTTACATTTACATTTGTCATATAGCAGACACTTTTGTCCTAACAAATAAGGCATTCAGCAATTTAACATGAACAGGCGGGCGACACGGTGGCTCAGTGGTTAGCACTGTCGCTGGTTCGAGTCCCGGCAGGGCCAGTTGGCATTTCTTTGTGGAGTTTGCATGTTCTCCCCGTGTTGGCATGGGTTTCCTCCGGGTGCTCCGGTTTCCCCACAATCCAAAGACATGGGGTATAGGTGAATTGAATAAAGTAAATTGGCCGTAGTGTATGTGTGTGAATAAGTGTGTATGGATGTTTCCCAGTACTGGGTTGCAGCGGTAAGGGCATCCACTGTGTAAAACATATGCTGGATAAGTTGGTGGTTCATTCCGCTGTGGTGACCCCTGATGAATAAACAGACTAAGCCGAAGGAAAATAAATGAATGAATGAATGAAAATGAAGAGGCGATACAAACAAGAAGTGCAATATAATTATACAAGGGAACTGTTAGTGCTCAAGGAGGGTGAGTTTTTTTTTTTTGTGCTCGGTTTTTTTTGTGCTTTGTTTACGGAAGAGATGGCTTTTCAGTTGCTGATGTCAATGAAACAGCAGTCCACATGGAAATGGGAAGGGAAGATAATTCTGGATGAAAAGGTTTTGGAAAGTGAGATTTAGAGAATTAGAGCCTCTCTGTGATGGTATTGCTCTCTTACAGAACGGAAGCTTCTGGTGTAGACATTCAAAATCAAGTGTAGGTAATAGAGTGCTGAATGAGTGGCTGTTCTGTAAGCAAGCATTAACAATTTGAACTTGATACGAGCTTCAAACGGTAGCCAATGCAAAGAGATAAATAGTATTGTGACATGGGCTATCTTGGGCTCACTGAAGACCAAATGAGCTGCAGCATTTTGGATCATCTGTAGAGGTTTAAGGGTGCAAGAAGGGAGTAGTTCAGCCTTAAAATATCAAGAACTTGGAGTACAAATTGTGCAGCATGATCGGTTAGAAAGGGTCTGACCTTTCTGATTTTGAAAAGTGCAAACCTGTATGATCGAGCTGTGTTAGCAATGTGCTCTTTAAAGGACAGCTGATGATCTATGTTACACCCCAATGTCACATGATCCTTCATAAATCATTCTAATATGAAACAATAGCTATTAAACACTTCACAATTTAGCTTTTTCTCAACTTTAGACTTTAGACCAATGCAATTAATGCTAAATAGACATTCGTTTCTTTCAAAAAAGTAACAATAAAACTAATAAAATCAATCTGACCTCATATTTTGGAATGGCGGTGTATACTATTAACCTTCGATGGGGATTATTTGGACTATTTATTTGGCATTGGTGTTGAAAATGCCAATAGACATTCAGTATATTCAGCTGCATTGTGCCTACATGCTCGCTCTTTTCCACAGATAAAGATGCTGAGCGCAGTATCTCTGTGTCCAGTCATGCAGTCGGTGTGTGAAGCACAGATATGAGTGTGTTTCTTGGGCAGCTCTCAGGGTACAACAGAGGTTAATGTAGGTGTCCTGGAGTTTATCTGTGACAAAAGAACAGGCTTATCAAGCGGTTTCTGCAACCGTGGCCTGTGTTGAGCTTCTGCTTCGGTTCTCACATTGGTAAATCACCCGCATTGTGTTTCCTATCCAGTTTCTGTGTCCCATACGCTAATGCCACGAGCGCTGACCATGGGATACAAACTGAAAGACCTTGTGGCTCCATGTAGTGCAGAATAGCATTGTCAAATGTTCTCTTAAATATATACAAATAATATATAGAAAGATATGTTTGTTCACAATAGTGTACTGTATATGCAGCTAAATATAATTTTTTTTTATAAAATTTGGGCCATTTATTTTCACAACAACAGCATTTTGTAGGACTGAAAATATCATAAACAAGCATTTTTATTTTACACTTGCACAACAAACAAGCAGAGACGGGATGGTCCAAACTGTGAGAACCGCTTCATTTAAAATGAAGGTGGGCGGAGCTAAGTGTTTGAGGGTTTAATGAAGTTACAAATTTCAGTCATAAGCTTCTCTTATTGGTCAAATATTTTTTTATAGAAC
Source organism: Danio choprae (assembly GCA_903798125.1). NCBI lineage: Eukaryota > Metazoa > Chordata > Actinopteri > Cypriniformes > Danionidae > Danio > Danio choprae. Next base: position 2,570,751 of record CAIGQW010015581.1, on the reverse strand, counting down.
CAACAACCAGATCCAAAAGATCTGTCACTATATTTTAATCACAATTTTGATGGAAAGCTTTGATGGAAAACCAGCAAACCGGCAACCAAAACCCAACACTCACAGGCCTTTTCAACTTTAGAAGAAAGAGACAGAGATGAATGAGAGACAATCTTCATCAAATTAAAATTACAGATGGCATCCTCTAAAAAGTGTCGTGGCCTTACCAGACTCTGAAAGCAATGGAGACTGAGAGGCTTTCTAGTCCAGCTTTATTACATTAAGCAGTTCAGAACACATCAACTTTACCCTCTTCATCGTTGACAGATGAGAGATTTCTCAAAGCATTGCGTGTTCCCGAACAGGCTTTCTCCCCCTCGGTTTTTCACTTCCTTCTTTCTTCCATAGTTTATGATATTTCTCTGCCATCACAACAGTCATTTAAATGCTCTGAATCCCTTGTTCTTCAAAGAGAGTCCCTCCTTTCATGAACCTCACTAAACAGAAGCTTTGCAGATCTCAACTCACTCCTGTGTTCATCTGACAAAGACAGACTGATGAGCCACCACACACAAAAATAAACAATGCAAAAGTCCCTTTTAAAACAAAAACAAACTATCTTAATTGTGGCTAATTCTCAATGTATCACACATGTACAAATAGTGACGCACCAATCTAGATTTTCATGACTAATTCTTGATTCCCCCCCCCCTCATTTGAGAACCTGGACAACAAACCCAGTCTTATGTTGCACAAGTATATTTATTGTCAATAGGTAAATTACATCCCTTTCATTCATTTTCCTTCGGCTTAGTCTCTGATTTATCAGAGGCCACAGCGGAATAAACCGCCAACTGTTCTGGCATAGGTTTTACGCAGCGGATACCCTTCCAGCCGCAACCCAGTACTGGGAAACGCCCATACACTGTCACATTCACACACACACTCATACACTAAAGACAATTTAGTTCATTCAATTCATCTATAGTGCATGTCTGTGTGGGAAACTGGAGCACCCAGAGAAAACCCACACGAACACGGGGAGAACATGCAAATTCCACACAAAAATGCCACCTAGCCCAGCCAGGACTCAATCCAGCAACCTTCTTGCTGTGAGGTGACATTGTTAAACACTGGGCCACCATACCGCCACTAGCCAAATTACAATGTAATATAAATACATATAAAATACATGGCAAAAAATTGTTGGAATATTAAGAAAAAAAATCATATTCGCTTAAGATATGTAGTACATTTACAACTTATTTTGGACAACTTTAAAGGTGATGTTTTCAACTCTGAGATTTTTGATTTTCAAATACTTGTATCTCGGTTTGTTGCATAATTTCATTATTTCTTTTGTGGTCTTTGAAATAAGGTTAATCATTCTGCTGAATGCACTGAAATACCAGTCATACAACATCATTTCTATGTAATATGTAAATACTGTCCTATCCTAACAAACCATGCCCCAATGGAAAGCTTATTTATCTAGATTTAGAATGATGTATAAATCTCAGTTTCAAAAGTGATATAAAATTAAAGGCAACCCCACGCACTGTAATCAGTACCCAAAGATACAATATACATTAGGCTGAGTAGATAGAATATTAAGTAAATATTAAGTAAAAGATAAATAATTTGACTTTAGCTTTGTAAAATTATGTCTAAACCTCAATAAAACAAAACCCGTAGACAGACTGAATAAATATCAAAATACAAGCTCTTGAAGCAGGAATAACTGCGTTTCTTTAAGAATTCCCTTCTGAAATGTGTTAAAAAAATTAAAAAACAACAATAATATTTCTGACCGCTGCAACATTACATACAATAATACTAATAATCGTGGTTTAATCAGAGCAATAATTGCCAAGAACAATAACTACAATTCCTTTTCATATACTGGCAATTAACTGTCTATTTTTTTTGCATGATTTGTCTCTCGGAAGTAACAGAATGATTTAGTGAACATTGTGCTTCCTGTGTGTAGTGGCTCACTCAGAGACTCCATACGGGTCGCCCACGGATACACAAAAACTGCAATTACCCCTGATTGGGCCGACTACGCACCCGTCAATGTCAAAGCCTCCCGCTCTGCTATATTGACAGCAGAAACAACAGCAGCCAATCATCAGACCCATGGGAGACCCTACAACATTTTATGGCCTACAGACCCCCGGAACGGTCCATTACGCAAGGACTCAGCTCAAATACATAAAGAGCCTTTCACTGGATGTATTTCTTACACCCAACCCGCCCCATCTGACATGTAGAGCTAGATGATGGCAAGGCAAGAAGCGAATGCTCTTCTGAAGAAAAAAAAACTTTAAGTTCCAGCTTATCTAAACTTCTTTTAAACTGTTGAAAAAAATAATAATACAAATATAATAAAACAAATTAAAATATGTTTTTTACAGCAATGTATATGTTATGTCAATTTTACTGAAAAAATATCTGAGGTCAGTAAGATTTCATTATTCATTTGTTTGTTTGTTTATTACTTCTTTTCAGCAAGGATGCATTAAAACAGAATAAAACAATGACAGTAAAGACCTTTACTATTCAAAACATTTAGTTTTCCAATAAATTCTCTACTTTGTGACATTTTATTTGTCAAATAATTTTAAGATCAGACAAACACCAACAAAAAAAACTGAATACTAAACTCATTTCTAAAGGGTCATGTGACTGTCATTTAAATTGGGGTCCAAACAACCCTACAGGTGCCTACGGGGTTCTACAGTAGATAAAAACAAATAATAAGGTAAATATGATTCACATAAATAATCAAATATTTTAGTAAGATCCATCAAAGAGACACAAAAATATTATTTTAATGTTAGCTAAATTTGGTCAGGTATTGGTAATTGCAAACTTTTATGATTTGTTGCTATATGTAGTATAATAAATTATCACTATTAAATGAGAAAAACAGCTAGAGGACAAAAAGCTTGAGAGGGAGAATATTCAGGAGTGGGTTCTTTTTGTATCAACCTGTGAATAAAGACACATACAGTAGGTCATAATAATTATGTAAACTTAAAAGCAGCTTCATATTTGGAGATCTATGGTCTAAAATACTGAAAAAATCTTTTCTAAATGTAATTATATATTTCTAACACACACAAACAAACAAATACAAAAAAAAACATTATGATGTAACTTGGTCTCAGCAAGAAGGCTGAGATCTTTGTTGTAAATAAAAAGGAAACTGTTTGTAAAGTACACAATGATATGACCCCCTCCAGAGTGAATGGCATTGTGTGGCTACAAGCACATGCAGACAGTGACTCACTCACTCATTCCACATGACTTCATCAGCCAGGCCTCACAGGGATGCTGGGAAGAGGTGGATAAAGGGAGGAGGTGGGCGCAGAAAAACAGGCCGCTTGCCACCCACTGTCACTAAACAGGAAAATGGAAGGACTGATGGTGTCCCGCTGAAAACAGGTGCGTGTGTTTTGATGGACCCTGCAGGCATGGAAATAATTGGAGTGCATCATCCACATGACTTCTGAACTTGTGTATTCATGATAATGGAGTTTCTAATGTTATTATGATACTTTTAATGATACTGATATCTGATACCATTTTTGATACCCCGGGGAGAATATCGCATGTCATCATTTCTTCATTTGCTTGATTTAAAACCTCAAGCATGGTTTAATGTTAAGGATTTTTACAACTGGTCCAGTCAGGCCAAATTTTCAATTGCCCTGTCCATTTTGGATACTGCTGAAAAACAGGAGCTAAAGTACACTGAACAAATATATATTTCTGTATTTTAAATTCATCCCATATAAACTGTTTGCAACCACTTACCTTAAAAAATTTAGTAAGTCCAAATAATAACTTTTTTCAGTGTAGTAAAATGTAATAATGTTGCTTTTAATGTTTTGGATCTATAAAATTCTAATGAATTAAGTCGTGCAGCATTCTAATTACCACGCAAATAAGGCGAATAAATACTGTAAAAAACAATTATAGGACAAAAAGTCAAGACAACTAATCTCTTTATGTTAGTTATAAAAATTTCTTATTTTAATAAGTTATTTAGGTTTCAACTTTTTTTTTTGCTATAAAATGTTTAACTATTTTTAATCAGTTTGACTGATGCAAGTTGAGATGATTATAAAACGAAAAAAGGCAGAAATATATTTTTTTACATTGTATGCAAATGAGGGCGTGACGGTGGCGCAGTGGGTAGCTGGTTCAAGCCTTGGCTGGGTCAGTTGGCATTTCTGTGTGGAGTTTGCATGTTCTCCCCGTATTCGCGTGGGTTTCCTCCGGGTGCTCCGGTTTCCCCCACAAGTCCAAAGACATGTGGTACAGTTGAATTGGGGAAGCTAAATTGTCTGTAGTGTATGAGTGTGAATGAGAGTGTATGGATGTTTCCCAGTGATGGGTTGCAGCTAGAAGGGCATCTGCTGCGTAAAACATGTGCTGGATAAGTTGGCGGTTCATTCTGCTGTGGCGACCCCAGATTAATAAAGGGACTAAGCCGAAAAGAAAATGAATGAATGAATGAATGTATGCAAATGAAAACAGTGCTTCACATTCTTCAGGTAGGCCCAGCAGTGATTTTGTCTTTCATTATTGATTAATGTTAATGACTGCTATCATTTTTTAACAACACTATTCGGAACATAACTAGCTGCGGTCAGAGGCCACATAATATTTTCCGACGGATCTATTATAACTGTGCAGCAATGTGATTTATGTGCATAAATCATTGAGCCTGTGGCTTTTGGTACATTTCAATGCGGCATATGTGAACATGGGCATTGATTGGCTGCTTATGCACTGACTGAACAAGCCGTTTGCTGTGTGGAGGTGGATGTATCTGAGCACATCTGTGCGGGTGGTCATGGGGCTCTCAATGGAGCTTCCTTCATGAGCTCAATCCACTGGTGTGTTCAGTGTAGAAACGTCATGCTGCTCTACATCTTCAAGGCCATATTTTTGCACAGGAATTCCTGGGAGAATAACAGAATATAATGCTGGATGAAGACTGAGCATAGTTTTAATTTAGAACAAAACGCATTTCAAATGACAAGGGCTTGATTATAATATTTGGTTTTAATACAGTAACTTTTATTGCAAACAAGTAAGTAAATAAATAAATAACTAAGATAAGAATCTCACATTTTTGTACTGTTTTGTCAGTATTATATAGCAAGGAAACACTTACATGTATGTGTATACTCAGGATATAATTAAAGGCACACAATTTCTAAATTAAAATATTTAGCACTGCCGCCTCATAGCAAGAAGGTCGCTGGTTTGAGTCCCAGCTGGGCCAGTTGGCATTTGTGTGTGGAGTTTGCATGTTCTCCCTATGTTCGCATGGGTTTTATCCAGATGCTCTGGTTTCCCCCCAATAAACTAAATTGCCCGTAGTGTGTTTGTGTGTGTGTGTGTGTACGTGTTTTTGTGACATGTCAGGACACAAATCTGTATAATGACATAGGTATGACACAGGTATTACAAAAAGGAGGTGAAATATGAGGACATTGCTGACGTCCTCATTTCTCAAAAAGCTTATTAATCACGAAGAATGAGTTTATTTCAGAGAGTAAAGCTGTACACAGTCTCCTGTGATGGTTGGGTTTAGGGGTAGGGTGGGGTTAGGCCAATACAATATACGGTTTGGACAGTATAAAATGAATGGAAACCTATGTAATGTACCCACTTTTCACAAAATGTGTGTGTGTGTGTGTGAGAGAGAGAATGTGAGAGTGTATGGGTGTTTCCCAGTAATGGGTTGCGGCTGGAAGGGCATCCGCTGCGTAAAACATATGATGAAATAGTTGGCAGTTCATTCCGGTGTGGCAATCTCTGATAAATCAGGGACTAAGTTGAAGGAAAATGAATAAATAAATGAATGAATGATTCTTTTGTTAGTGATCTATAATAGTGAAGCATTCATTCATTCATTCATTTTCTTTTCGGCTTAGTCCCTTTATTAATCTGGGTTTGCCACAGCAGAATAAACCGCCAACTTATCCAGCATATTTTTTACGCAGCGGATGCCCTTCCAGCTGCAACCCATCACTGGGAAACAATAGAAAAGCACTTAAAATGAAAACCTAGCCAATGTAAAAGACCAATTTTATAACTCTGGTCTCCTAAAACAAACAAGCGAACAAATGCAAAATACAGCAAAACAAATGAACAAACATAACCAACCAAACAATCATACACTTTAGCCAGTAGCCAATACTGATATAAAACATTACTTATATACTTATAAAAAACATTTAACTAAAATGAGCAAATAGCATAAAGATAAAAAACAAACAATATAATGATTAAACAAAATCGATAAACCAAATAAACAATAACAAACATTACCAATAAGTTAATAAATACATAAATATACAAAAACAAATAAACCAAACAAATAAACAAATAAACCAAATAAACAAATGAATGAAAGTGTAAGAATTCTATATAACAAATAAATCTAAGAATCTCTGTTTGTGTATGTGTTTTATTGTCTAGTGCAGATTGCCAGTGTTCGTCCGCGTCTCGTTCTGTCACCATCCGCCACCAATGCGTTACATAATACCGGACCCAAAGTTAGCGGCGTGTTTTCCCCCGATTTTCTTTTTATAGTCTTTTTGCCCCTCAGTGTTTTATTTTCTTTCCTTAGTGTTTTCCTGGTCCCCACCCACCGTCCCGTTCGTCATCACCGCCTGCTGGAGCAGGGGGAGAGCAGCCCTGAGGACCATGATCGAGTGACTGCCAACAGCTTTCCGGGCGACGTCCTCTGCACGCCCATCATCTGTGGCAGAGCACGATCGCCCGAAGATGGTCCTCGGGGCAACATCGCCGCAATTATGGAGTGGACACTGGCGAGTAAAATATTTCCACTCACCGCCTTTCTGGAGGAAGATCTCGTCAGTGCCACTCCAGACCCAGTGACCAGCCAAGCATCACCATCCACCTGCAGGGAGCGCTTGCCAGAGCCCACCGCAGACGGAGAGCCAACCCCAGCCGATGAGCTATCGCCCCCTAGAGCGACGAAGCGGAATCGAGCTGAGATGGAGGAGCTTAAACACCCGTCTGACCAGGTGCGCAAGCCGGCAACACCGCCAAGAGGGGGAGTCCTGGCGGCTACCCGCGGAACCAGCGAGAGTCCCGCCCACCCCCCCTATGCAGATGGACAGCGGCTGGACACTGGGAGGCTACTCATTGGCTTCTGGAGCTTTAATTTTAATCCTCCGCTGCGTTTAGGCAGCAATATCCGTCCGCTGCGTTTAGGCAGCAATATCCGTCCGCTGTATTTAGGCAGCAAGCAACTGTTTCCGCACAGTTTTTTAATCTTCCTTCTCCGGAAAAGCCTCAGCTCCAGGGTCATGAGTAGCTTCCCACGGTCCCCCAGAACTGCAGCCAGTCATCCAGCTCCAGCACTGCTGCAGTCAGCCAGCCCCCCAGCTCACGCTCCAGCTCCGGAAATGGAGCTCGCTTGTGGGCGCTGCCTGTCTGCGTCACCCTCTGGAGGGTGTCGCCCAGCGTCAGCTCCTACGGCCTCCGAGCTGCGGACTCCACCTCGGCCCTTCGACCCTAGGGCTCCGCGTTGGCTCACTCCTCCCTCGTCTTCGTCGTGGGCGCGCCTTCAAAAAGGGGGAGGTACTGTCAGTGTTCGTCCGCGTCTCGTTCTGTCACCATCCGCCACCAAGGCGTTACACAGATGGGATGAAGAGGGATTTTATGGAGCAGCTCAAGCAGGCCAGCCTTCAGTAATAGACTCAAGCGGTGTCTTACACATGTCTGGACACAAAAAAGACAACCGGCTTTGAATCGAATAGATTACGGACACCACAAGGTCTTTAAGTGTTTGAGAAGATCAATGCACCAATTCTTGCTTACCAACCAACCACATATTCACAAGGACAGTTCATGAATTCCTCAAACCATCAAAATAAAATTTCCTTGTAAGGTCAAGCAGCAATACTCTTTCTCATTGGTAGTCCTGTCATCTCTGTTCCTGTGGTATGGGGACTGTAGCTCCAGGGGGCCGGCAGTGTGTTGTGATGGATCGTAAAGACACTGGAGTAATGCTGCGTTACTGACTCACTCGTTCCCCTATTCCACTATACACCTCCTGCTAAACCACACTGGTAGAGTATAAAGACTCCCAAGAGAGCCATCCATAACAACATACAGCACACACACCCACATGCGCATCCAGTTATCCAAGCTCTCACACACGCGCGTACACACACACTGAGAGGTTTAATCCATGGGGGATATTTAACACACGGAAGCTCAGGCAAAACAAAGAGAGCAGGAGAGGGAAAACAAACAGAAGAGGAAAATGAGGGAGGATAAATGGCCATGAATCAGTGGGAGATGAGACAAACAGAGTGATGGCACATGGAAACGCAGTAAAAACATTGGGGACTGGAAAAGTAAATAAAAAGAATAAATTGCATGTGTTATTTGAAGTATGCCTTTAATTGCAGCAATACTGCTAAAAAAATATCCACAAGATAGCGACATAAGCCCTTAGAAGATTAAAACAGCGTAATTTGTAACAACAGCTAATCAAATCATTATTATACTGGTAAGTGATATTCTAAGTCAATCTCTCTCTTTTGTATGTTGTAGTGCTGTATTTATACCATATATTTGTAGTGTATTGAGTGTGAGATGGGACTCGCATATCAGGAATGTGTGTTATGTTGGCAGATAGAAAGAAGAAATGCCTGCACGTGTTTAGTGTTTTTCCTTATCGCAACAGCAATCTGGTAGTGATTGCACTGCTTTATTTCGGGGTTAATTATTGTAATATCCCGATTGCAACAGAGAAATACTGTAGACTGTAATAGACTGTAATACTGTAAGGAGATATCTCTGTACGGATGGCATCTTATAATCTTAAAATGTGAGCAAAAGTAACCTGTTTTGCCATCACTTTAGACATTACGCTACAGAATCGTTCAAATACTAGCTCTAAAGTGACATTGGTGCAGATTTGACGTCAGCTGCAGATGTGAATGAATGGCGGAAGTTCTAAGTTCCTAATACAAAAGGGTTTTTAGACTCTCTGTGTTTGATTTTCTTTTTTATATACACGATTAGCCGTTGAACTGTTGTATAAAGGCAATATCACACTTGAAGCAGTGGGATGTGGCTGTATATCGTCACTGGTGGGATGCGAAGGCACTCGGCCTGCGGCCTTGTGCCAATGCACGCCTCCCACCAGTGCTGACATACAGCCACATCGAACTACTAATCGTGTGATATCGCTCATATATATATTTAGTTATTGAGAGTATTTAACGATAGCAGTAAGATTGGTGGTTCTGCCTTTTATACCTTTATAAATGGTTAAATGTTTTCTTAACGGTTAAGAAAACTACTCTGCAAAGGTTTTTTTGTTGTTGTTTTGGGAATTTTTCTTTCTCAGTAACTGGTTTTAGTCATAAACAGAACCCCATCCTCAAATAAACATTCTCATTAACTAAATTCGGAAGATTAAATTAAGTCACAATTACAATGATTGTTTTCAGTCATTAACAGAAAGCACATTACTCATATAAGCATTCTGTTTAATTAATTTCTAAACCCTGAATTAATATTTCAAACTTTCTGAAAATTGTATTAACATTTATAGATTAGTTGTGATGAAATGTTTTAGACAGTGCAGAGTTTACATTATGCAGTTTTGTCATCATCCCCCACACATTGTCTTTACACACAGCAAATTTTGACATTTTCACACCCTCTTTTGATTGCCAGGATATAATCAGCCCTGAAAATCAAATGTTTTTATACAATCAACAACACCTTTAGCAACCACCCGTGACAGCCAAATGACTTGCATATTATATAAAACTCTGTTATCTTTAAAGACATACTTAAAATTTGGGTTACAATTCATTTAAAATCTTCAATCCCAACAGCGTGTTTCCAAACAGAAAACAAATGTAAACTCAACCCACTTCAACAAATCTTCCACCCAAATTCCAATAGTATGATCCTGCACAACTGGAGTACCTGCACTTTCAGGACTGCATTTATAGGACCGCATTTCTAGGACCCTAGTTTTTTTTTGTGACAGTGCCACCTAACGGATTGGATGATATAGCGAAACTGCATTTCTAGGACCATATTTTTGTAACAGCGCCATCTGCCAAATTGGATTAATTAGCCGAAACTTTAATTTCAGGACTGCCTTTCCAGCGCCACCTACCTGATTGTATGATATAGCGAAACTGCATTTCTAGAACCATAGTTTTGTAACAGCATGTTTTTTTATGCAGAATGCACCAGAGGATGAAGTGTGAAACACCTGCTTTGAAAAACAATTTTAAATTAAAACAAATGAATTTACACCTAAAAATATAAAGGAAAATTTCATGAAAAATACTGTATATTGATGAACCCGCTTAGATTGAACTAATTAGCTCAGTATTAGGAAAAATTAATTGAAATGAAATGAGATCAGCATTTGCAGTCACTAATTTAAAACCAGGTTGTAGAGAGTCAAGACACAAGAATGATTAAAAAATGTACAGTTTAATCAGTTGCAGCATTCAGACAGGCTGGCTGTAGACTTTAGTTCCTGTGAATGAGAGAGAGAAAGAGAGAATTAAGTTCAAGTTGAAACAGAGAACAATCACTGAAACAGAGAACAATCACAATTGGCTTAACATAAATATCAGTAACAAAAAGGTTCTCTGAGCATTGTGCAAAAATAAAGCATATTCTAACCTGTAATGATAATCTTTACCCGAAAGGAAGACCTGCTCAGCATCATCCAAAGACAAACTCATCAAGGCACCCAGAGCATGTATGATGGCCTATGAAAAAAAAGATTAATTTAAATATGGACTAATATACCACCACTAAACAACAAATCATTATACATGGGTTCATAAATGAGTAGCACCCAGCATGCAGTTTATATGCAGTCGATTTTGTAAGTGCATTATTTGGTCTGGCATACCTCTAGAAAAAGAACACCACTTCCTCATAGATGTGCTATTAACTCAAGAATACAGCTAGCATTTGTAACTGTATTTAGAAACTCCTTATCAATGTCTTTTCATGTAGAGTTTATGCTAAACAAATAATAAAAGAATAAATTAACTATTTGTTAATGCTTAATAATTTATTTATAGTATGCAGTTTTTATAAAGTGTTACCCATCCATTTGAGATAATCTCAATGAAAATATTCCTAAAGTTTGTTTTCTTTTCTACAATGAGCCTAAGGAAATCCAATCATATTGGTCATCACTTCATGTTGGCCAAGTAAAACATAGGCCTACCTGATTTATATATGATAATGAGACTCTATATGGTTAAGGCCTGCAGAATAAGCCTAACTATAAAAATGGCAAAACATCTCATTCATCACTACAAAGCGATGACAAAAAACAGGCCAATAACACATATTGTGGGGCAAACAGGCAGTCAGCACAGCTTTTAATGTGCTAATGTAATAAAACAATGAGTAGATAAATAAAATATGGGTAAATCTGAAACATCTCACACATCAACGTGCTTTTATCATCTTGGTTTAATTAATGTGCACATTATTAGCGATTAAGTCAGCCATTAAATCAACATTAAATCATGGTCACAAATTAAGAACGTCGTAATATTTAATAAAACTAGAAAACAAATTCTAGAAAATGTATTCATAATTAGCAGCTCTCACTGTGAACCTCCCCATGCTTATTATTAGTATTATATTTTACTCTTCTTCTGGAAAAAAATCGTCGACCCTTTCTTGCATAAAGTTTGCACAGTATAAAACAGTAACAGTACAAAATAAACACATGCTTTAAAGAGCCCCTATTATGGGTTTTTGAAAATGACCTTCCATGCAGTGTAACATAGCTTTAAGTGAAGTGAAATATCCAGCTAAAGTTTAAATCTGAAAGTGCATCGTGTTTAAAACTATTGATTCATCTATAAAAGAGTCGACTCATAGTGGTTCGAATTAATCGCCGTGGTTCGAATGAATCGCCTTTAGCCTTGTCGGTGTGACGACAATATGGAACTCGTGAAAATTGAGACCCCCGTCCCTGCCCACAAACACTGTAGCAGATCCCGGTTGAATCATTTCGCGAAGAATCTGTGAAGTGTGAAAGTTAGTGTTATTTTCCCTACCCAAAAATGTGAAGAGGCTGTGAAGAGTCAGTGTTTGAAGTTTATTTTTGCAAAAATACCTCAGCATTATATCCCCAGCCCTGTGCTGTGTTCCCGTCCTTTTTCTGAGGAGTGCTTCAGCAATCTACATGCTTACAACGGGGGATTCGTTGGCCGTTTGTTAAAGGAAGGATCAGAAAAGACTACTGATGTATGGGACTTTGTCAGAGCTTGACAGGAACTTTACAGTACACAGTTCATGAACTAGTTTCTTCCTCCATTTCACAAGTGTAAGTAAGTGCGATTAAAATGGTTTCCTCCTTGTTTTCTCTAGCTTGCAAATTATGTTTTTAATTGTGTTTTGTTACTTGTAACTATTCCACGCTGCTTGTACTGTATCTGGCTAACTCTTTATGTTCTCATATCGCGTCTAAAACCACATTGAAAACGCAATGCGTGCCGGTTGTTTACGGATTTAAATGCGTTTGTGAGCTTGCGATCCTCTGCCGTTTGCTATGGCCACCATCAGCTGTTCCTACACACCTGCGCCAGTCAAGTTTTAAAATAGTTCAGCTTTTGCCACTGTGTGGATTAATACTGAATGTGTGTCACTGTTTTTACTTCTGGTTAAGAATAGAGCAATATGCTGGTGTTAAACTGCATTGCTATAATGCACTCCTGCATTGGTCTCACACATACACTCTGCACTCTGACTACTTGTTGATAAGCCGTGCTGGGCATGAACGCAGTCGACCAATCACAACAGACTGGGTCATTGGACCAATCAGCGCAGATTAGCTTCGCTGAACAAATCATATGGGAGTCGTTAAGATAATTAGGTAAAAATAAATGCATATTATAAGACAATGAAAGTGTTTTTTGACCTTGCATGCATATCAGACTTTTGTTGGAGAGCCCTAAAACCAAAATATGACACTTTTTAATGCATAATAGGGGCTCTTTAACAGTTTATAATAAAACGTAATAGAAAAACGGTACTCACACTTTCCTTGCCATCCATGTCGTCCATCTTATTAAAGCGTCTATAATCCAATCCATTAGGTGGCACTGTTACAAAAAACTAGGGTCCTACAGATGCGATAGTAACAATGCCGTCCTGAAAGTGCAGCCACTCCAGTTGTGCAGGAACACCCTTCTCCCCAAATTACAGACCAACTGTTATGAGCCATGTTCAACTACAATCAAACAAGCAAGTCTTGCGTACTCATTCCACCCATGTGAGATGAGTGATACAGTTAGGAGTGAGACTGAGCGATTCAACACATTCATTACCAAATAAAAATAAAGTCTTCACTATAGGCATATATCAAATTTACCCACTGCTGAAGCTTTTATAAAAATATATGGATAACCACAAATTTGACAAAAGCTGCAAAAAGAGTTACTTTAACAGTTGTAGTAACAAAAACTTCACCTACAATTAATAAATTATATATTTTATATTTAACGTATATATACAATTATTAAAAGTATAGTGGTCATCACCAGATTGGCATTACTTAAATATTGTTAACAAATGAAGCTTTATTGTAAAGAGTTAATCAATAAAGAATCAAAACAGTGTGAATATCTTCCATGGGGTATGCCAAATTAGTATGTGAAAATACTTATGTCAAAATAAATAGTATATAAATAGCTAAATAAATAGAAAATCTTCACACATTTAATGTGTAATTATCCGATAACGAGCCAATCCGATAATACAGTATAATAATAACAATGTCATGCATGTTCATTATCATGACATAACTTATTATTGAATATCTAGTCATCCCATAAAAGCCCATTGCGGCTTCATTTTTAATGATTAAAATGACTCCCTAATATCCGCTGCATAATTCATCGGTTTATTTCAGAAGGGTTCATCTCAAAGCCCTTAAGCAGACTGTCTCCTGCATTAGCATCTATATGACGTGGCAAACTTAATATTCACCCAGACCCGAATGAACCCGCATAGCATGGCAGACACCAAAGAGCAAATCTCCACTTGCCCGATCCTTTGCCTCTGGCTGGCATATCAAAGAGGTGCCCGTACGAGCAGGTTAACTTAGAAATGGGTTTTTTACCAGCCAGCGCTTAACCTCAGTAATGAAGGCTTTCTCTTCTGTAGGCACAGGTGGAGTTGGACCTGTGGCAGCTCATTAGAGACACACTGTACATCTTGCACGGAGGACCAGGACTCTGATTTCCCCTGAGGAGCCCACCGGGACCCTTTGATGACAGTAACAGTTACCTCCTTTTTTATTCTCTCTGGATCCCTTTCTCATTTTGTCTTTGATTTATTGTGTGACTGCGGGCAATCCGCTGCAATTTGATAATAAGAGCGTGACGTTATGGATTCTCTCTGGCTATCAGGGTACAGGTGAACAGCCTGAAGCACATATTTGGGCACACAATTGGCTTCCTTACACAGAGCAGTCTGTTATGGATTAGATCGAGGGCAGCATGTTGAAAGGGAACATTTACGTGAAAATAAAACCAGAAGACATTTGAACGGCATTAACATGACAACAGCGAGTTGTAAGTTTCAAATAGATCAAATTTATTGTCTTTATGTAAAGTACAAAAATGTAATTTTGTGAAAATGGTGTGTACATGTGTCTTATGTGTTCAGTCTAAGGCATTTGCAAGAATTTGACAACCAAAACAACAATGGTGGACTACAGGGCCAGAGCATTTCTTTACAAAGTTACATGATCAACTAGTGGCCTTGCATGCATACTGTAATACAGTGTTTATCATTTTCACTGATCCATACAGTACAAACAGGGATCTTTTTGACAACACTGTTGTCTATAATAGTAATACAAAAATAGAAAATCAAGATGTATTATCTGAAGACAAGTCTTGCTAATGTTATCATTATTAATGAATTATGAAAATGTATCTATTCCTGCAGATATTTACATATGCTGTATTTAACAAAACAAAAGGTAAAAAAA
>CAIGQW010015581.1:2542303-2555599 GCA_903798125.1 Danio choprae | reverse complement strand
TAATAAAATTATATAAACATGCAGTTATATCATTATATAAGACATAATTGTAATATAATAATATTTAATATACAGTATTACACACACACACACACACACACACACACACACACACACACACACACACACACACACACACACACACACACATATATATATTTCCATGTACCTTTTGTATCCTAATGATTAGAGAATTCGTCTTGTGATTGGAAGGTCACAGGTTCGAGTCCTGGCACTGGCAGGGATTGTAAGTGGGGGGAGTGTATAAGTGAGTATGGGTCACCATACTTGACCTCAACATGTACAGTAACTTTATATAAAATTTGCATAGGGAAGTCTGCAATTATTTGATCAAGAATACAATAAAAAGTAATATTGTAAAATGTAATTAAAATTTACAACTTAAAACATAATTTCTAACCTAAAGCTAAACCTTTTCAGTAATACTATTCCTCTTCAGTTTTACATAATCGCTCAGAATCAGTCTATTATGCAGATTTGCTGCTTACGAAACATTTCATTCAACAATTACATTCATCATAAACGTTGAAAAAAACATGAAAGCTTGTCTTGTTTTTTTAATATGTACATGCTCTGTTCTTGTCTTTCAGGATCAACAAGTCCTGTGACTTCATAGCACTTTTCTTTGAGGCAAAAGCTCCTCTTTTGTTTCCTCACACGTACCCCGAAGAGATTACGTAATTCTAGCATGAAAAGACTGGGAATGTTTCTTGAGCGGTCCAGATGACACTGTCGATAAGTCTTGTGATCTTATTTACCCTCTGTTATATGATCTAGAACAGTTACTCTGAGCTTCAGATCTCTGCAGAGCCTCTCAGTGCTGAAGACTGAAAGAAATCCTCACTGACAAAAACTGGAACCAGATATCCGATTCTCTCTTCATATGACTTTGGTTGATTATGATGGATGGAGCACTTTTTGCTTTTTACGTTATGAAGGACAATGTTTCATTTATTAGTAATATTTCGCTTGTGCTTAGATTTTTCGAATGATTGAATTCTGCAATTAAATTTTCAAGAGAAGGAACACAACAAAAATAAGAGCACTGAGAAAACAGCAGTTAAGAAAGCATCTGATAATAGTGATGTGGATGTTACACAAACGTAGCAATTCAGCACTCCAGTCAGGTAAAATCTTGTCACGTTTATTTATTCAGAATGTAGTTTCCCACTCACTGAAGTATTTGTGGCAACCTGCTTTAATATAAAAATTAGCCACCACAAATAGATTTTCCAAATGTATTTAACTTTGTTGAATAAACATGAGGTTCATTCCGCTGTGGCGACCCCAGATTAATAAAGGGACTAAGCCGAAAAGAAAATGAATGAATGAATGAATGAATAAACATGAGCACTGCAGGTTTCCAAATCACAATGTAACATGGGTTTTTACCATTTAACTTTCAGTTTCTTTGATTAAATTGTTCCTGACAATCATTCATGATAACCATATGGATTTACAGTTATAATGCCAGTTAATGGGTTAATATGAATATATCTTTGAACGAGAGCAAATAGTTACATATTTCTTGTTTCAATGTCATTTTCATTTATTATTTTTTGTAATGCCTGATAAAAAACTATTTCAGAGCTCATCGCTCATTTGATTACAGCCGTTTGCTATTTCTGAGTATTAAGCATATTAAAAAAAAACAATGTCAGTGTAACTCCTATTACAATTAACACTTGATTTTATACTTTAATAATGCAATGCTTCATTAGGTTGTATCTTTTCAGGGGCCAATGGATTAGACAAATACAAATAGAACAGACCAAACAAAAACTTTTCAGTTAAGGATCAAAATGTCACCACCAAAGAGAATAATAACATACTGAACACCGAACTCTTTATGTTTCATCAGTCAAAACCCCACTATCTGCACTTCATTACACTTCAGAAATAGCTACGTAAATGTATTTCTCCATATAAGGGATTTCAGGGAAAATCTAAAGTTGTATTACTCCTATCCTGTGTGAGGAAACCTCCTAGTGTTGAGTATGAATTAAACATCAATTGCATTTGAAAGTTTAGCGCTCCACAATGGCACTGTTTTACTGTATGTACTGTATCCCAGTAACAGTAACCTAACTAACACAATAATGATCTTTTTAAATGGCTAGATTTCTGCCAATACCACCATATAGTAACATTATTAAAATCTAAAGTGATTACCTTGTTTTATTTTTTTTTGTTAGAATATGTATAATAAAACACATTAACTAACTGTATAAGCTGAATAAAAAAGTCTGGAATAATCAAGTCAATAAATAATCAGTAGTCAATAAATAATTCTTTATCGTCATTAATTTGATCAATTATTGAAATAATTGATTGTTGCACCCCCAATGACATCAAAATTCAGCATCCACGTTCACTTATGCCACGGATCCACATAAATTATGCAAACTGACTCAGGAAAACAGCATTTCTGGCACGGATGCCTGGTAAAGAAAACTGATCACATATCAGTGGATGCAGACGCAGGGCTGAGGGAGGCGATGCTGAAGGAAACTCATAATCCCTCTCAGCGTGGTGACAGCGAAAGGTGGTTTGAAGGTTTCTGCTCAGAAAACAAATTGAGTTTGCTGGCGTTTCCCTGAGCCCGTATTTATGAGTCTGTCAAAAATGTCCGCGCTGCACTGGGCCGTCTGTCTGTCTGAGAAGATGTGTGGGCAAAACAGTGATGAGACACCCACCCAGACGCAAGCACTCACAACAGTGTGTACATGAACAACACACACATAAAACGCAACACGGCCGCTCTTGGCTCGCTGGGTAAGCGCTCTTCTACACGACACGCTCTCATAAATTGTCTGGACTGAAAAAATGCCATGACAAGAGTTGAGATATTAAATGCATACATCAACATCAGGTTGCAGCTAGTTATCAATAACGTGTACTTTGCAATGTACGCAGCCTCTACACCATTTTTTACACGTGACTACTGCACTTATTATGGGTTGCCTTTACGGTTTGACAAAAAAACTCAAATAAATAACTTTAAATATTAAGGCTGTGCTACAAATAATCCATCTTAATAGTGAAAACTGTGGGATACATTTGTCTTTGTGTTTTATTTATACCCATCATGAAAACAACTTTACACTTGTTTTTTTATGTGACTTGGTATCACAAGAATATCTGTGGCCTATATTGAATATCTACCGAATTCAGTGTTTTTTTCCTTCAGATTATTTTCTTTTTGTATTCCATAAACTGTACAGTAATGTTATATGACTAATAAATGTTCATAAACACATATATATATATATATATAGTAATAAGGTGGATATAAGAAAAATAATAAAGCACAAAAATGCAGTATGAGGACTCATTGATCTACTCTACCGAGCTTGCCGTCCAGTTTAACCTGCAGTCATTGGTGAACAAACTGCTATGACAGAATGTCACAAAAGCAGTCGGACATTTATTGTGCCATATTGGAGCATTTGGCCAAGACAAGCTCTGTAATTAGGTGAGTGTTGCTTGGTAGCTCTGAAAACCCCCAGCAGCCAAGCTGTCCTTCAAAAGCAATGGCTTATGAAGTCAGCAAAGCTTCTTCCTGGGACTGGGAAAAGGGGGTTTAAGCTACACGATGACCAACTTACAACACATTTAACACACAAACGAACAGCAGACTTGTATAAAATCTAAAATGAATTTAATTTAAAAGTGCTAGGGGGTATTTTACTAAGATATTTTCAGAAACAAAGAGTGAACAAAGTGAAATGTAGACTTGACTGTTGTCTTCATTCTGTTGGCATAATTTTTCATTTAAAACTGCATGCTATAATAAATAAAAAATGAATGAATAAATGAGTATTCCTTCCTTCCTACATACACAGACAGACAGACAAACGTACAGGGGTGTAAAGGTTAAAAAGAATCAGTATTCGGTTTGATTTGATACAGTGGTTTCACTGTTGGGTACATTTTTGATACAGACAAAAGAAAGAAATTGCACGAGCACAATTTTTTTTTTCACATCATGGAGCTATACTCGATCCATCTTCTGGAGTGTCATACAAACTTTCTTCTTACCATCATATAAAATGTATGAAGTGAAATAATGAAACCTATATAAAATGAGTTAAACAAAGCACCCCAGAAGTTCTCACAGCTGGCGTTTTCAGCTGCGCAAAAACGCTTCGGTGGACATGCACCCTTAGCTTATTCTGCTTATTCTTAGCTTATTCTGGTTATTCTGGATTAACGTTACAAGCAATATATGTAAAATATAGAATAAAATAACAAATTAAAAGCAATTTAATCTCATTTTAAGCTATTTGACAAGGAAAATAGTTCTCACTTTTGTTCAATTTAAACAATTTATAAAACTACAACAGTTAGTTACTACACTAACACTGTATCACACAATATAAATGAGATAATACAAAGAACAGAAGAGGTTCCTTAACAAACAATTGTATTTTTAGATCCTCAGCATTATATATATATATTTTTAACTAGGCTATACTGTACATGTCCTTATTGTAACTGCCTATTATTGCAACCAAAGCAAATTTAGCAAATAAATAGACTTTGATTGTGTACAGTGTCAAATGGCATTCACATTAATCTCTAAAGTCCCGCCATCACAACCACCTCCAAAGCCTAAAAAACACTGACACAAGCAGTGTACATATATCTGAAATGTGCAAAGACACCCAATGCGCACACACACACACACACACACACACACACACACACACACACACACACACACACACACACACACACACACACACACACACACACACAGGCCAGCCCTTGCGTTTTGCTGTCAAAGCAGCCATGTGTATCAGTGATGCTTCTCCTCCAGCATTTGCATTGAGAGTGTGTGATTTAACTCTCCTCAGGGTCTCAGCTCTGTTGTTACATAACCTCAGCCAAACAGATTTAGGAGCATCTGACTGAATGCACACGTTTTTCACCCCTGAAGCCCATTTGAAATTCAGATGAGCCGAAGCACAGTCGATAGAAGAGGAGAAAGGCTAAGCAGCGCTTGAATGAGTCACATCACGCTGGGGGAAGCAGATCCGTATAAGCCTGCCATTTCAGCGGTTATTCACAAAATTCCCTGGTGTAGGAAAACTGACGTGAGGTGTAGGAAACACTAGGCAAACAGCTCAAGACTCCTCCTTAATCTAGAACACTTGTATGCAATACATTCAATGCACTGTGGAAAAAAATCTATGTTTTTGATGTACGCTGTAATGACATGATCATATAAAAATATGAAATAAGGTAATAAACAATTGATTATTATTTAATATTTTCTCTGATAAACATAGTAAAAACATTCAATTATTTTTAAAAAGAAAATAGTTGTTTAAATTTAAAGTGGTTTAAAATTAAAGTAAAAGTTGTTTAAATGCTGCTGTGACCTGACACCACACAAAACTACAATGTAAAATGTATAAAACACATGCAACAAAATCTGAATTATTAGTTCTAAAGAAAGATTTTACTCACAGTGCACCATAAAATGTCCAATGACAGAGAGTATTTACAATATATACAAGTGCTCAAACCATCAAAGGAACAAAAATAAAATAACCGATATAACAATAACTATATACACAAACAAGTATCCTCAACATGGACTGTAGAATTTGCTCACAGCTCAACACTATTATTGACTTGGTAAACAAGCATTGGATGCGAGTCTGACTTCACCTTTTTATAGTCCAGGCATATATATAGACTGAAGATAAAAGACATGTAATGTATGCAATTAAAGTATTAAATGTTTAATAATATATTCCAAGGGATTCAAGCTGTCAGGTTTTCTATCCTGTACATCCATCCTGTGTAAATATTCCAGCTCATTTTACCCGCATTGACACAATGATGATATTCTCAAACCTGAGACTTATATAATGTGATGTAGATGAATTAAGAAATATATTCAAGCAAACCTACTTCAGAAGCAGCTTCTTCTTCACCAAAGATCTAAATTTACTTAAGCAGTTCGTTAACATGCACATTTATATTTGCTGGCTCCTGTCTACAATAATTAAATTCTGAACTTGTCAGACTGACATTTCCATTTTCTTTCCCTTTTATCTTAATTCCAGGCTCAATTTGCTATGTCAGAAATTGATAATACGGCCCTCCAAGGGCTGGTTCTGAATTGTATCATAGTGTGTAATATTTCACACCATCCAAATTCAATGGCTTCATTTACAGATAAAATTGCTTTCTGCTCTTTTGGTATGATAGATGACATTTAGGAAAAACATCATTAAGAAGTTAATATACCGTTCCAAAGTGTACCAATGCAGTGAAAATGTGACATTGCACAAAAGTGACTTTGTGATTATGTGTGTGGACGACAGTCACTGTGCCAAACCAAACAGTGTGCAGACCTTGGTCATGGAGGGGTTGCAGAAAAGCTGTTCTCAGCAAAATAATCTTATCCATCCCATCCATCTATTGCATGACAAATCTGCAATGCAGGGTGAGCGACAAACTCCTCGTCCTGGCATTTGACTTTGCACCTGATTGGCTGGAAGAAGTTTTTCGATTTTATTATTAACATATCAGCTAATCAAGAAATTCAAGGGTCATTGGTGAAACCAATAATGAGACCCAATTTTACATAAACGTTTATGGAGTGCAGAAAAAATATATAGAATTCATACAAATTTAAACAGACATATTATATGTATTATATGTAGATATTTTTTGCAATATACAGTATTTAAGTACAGTTTCACCGGGTGACACAGATGGCTCAATTTGATAAGAAATCATCATTTAGATTGATTGGGATGATTTTGTACAGAAGTGCATCTACATAAAATATAATGAATTAAAAGCAAAGATAAATACAAAGCAGAGATATCAATGAAAAAAATGGCTTAATGGCATTCTGGGGAGTCAATCAAATGTAAAATATTTGTATAACCAAATGTAAAGTAAGGCAAGGCAAGGCAAGTTTATTTAGGTAGCACATTTCATAGACAGTGGCAATTCAATGTGCTTTACATAAACAGGAATAAAAGAGAGAAGTATAAAAATAAAAACAAATAATTAAAAACAGATAAAAACAAATTAAAATGTGTTAAAACAGGTTCTAAAAGAATGAAAAGGAAAAGAAAGACATAATAGTGCGATCTGTCGGTCGTAGCACAGTGCTCATTCAGTAAAGGCACAGCTAAACAGATGTGTTTTCAGTCTGGATTTGAATGTGCCTAATGTTGGAGCACATCTGATCATTTCTGGAAGCTGATTCCAGCAGCGGGGGGCATAAAAGCTGAACGCGGATTCACCCTGCTTTGACTAAACTCTTGGAATTTCTAGTTTATATGATCCTAAAGATCTGAGTGATCTGTTAGGTTTGTATTCAGTGAGCATGTCTGTAATGTATTGAGGTCCTAGGCCATTTAGTGATTTATAGACAAGTAGTAATATTTTAAAATCTATTCTGAATGTAACTGGGAGCCAGTGTAAAGACCTGAGGACAGGTGTGATGTGCTCTGATTTTCTGGTTCTGGTCAGAATCCTGGCAGCAGCGTTATGGATGAGCTGCAACTGTCTGACTGTCTTTTTAGGAAGGCCAATGAGGAGGCCATTACAGTAATCCACCCTGCTGCTGAAGTCCTCACTGGAAACAAAGCATCTAATTCTTGCAATGTTTTTGAGATGATAGTATGCTGATTTAGTTACTGCTTTGACATGACTATTGAAACTCAGATTTGACTCCAGAATCACACCAAGATTCTTGACCTTATTTTTTGTTGTTTGACCCTTTGAGCCAAGGTACACATTCACCTTGAGAACCTCATCTCTGTTCCCAAATGCAATGACTTTAGTTTTCTCTTTGTTTAACTGAAGAAAGTTTTGGCACATCCAACTGATAATTTCATCAATGCATTGACAGAGGATGTCAATAGGGCTGAAGTCATTAGGCAGGAAGAATAAGTAGATCTGAGTGTCATCAGCATAGTTGTGGTAGGAGATTTGGTTCTTTTTCATTATTTGGCACAGTGGGAGCATATAAAGGTTAAACAGGAGAGGTGCCCACCTCGTCTTGTCATGTCATGGGTGTCCACCTCGACCCATGGTCACCTATACTGACATAGTATCCTCTCCCTTCAAGGTAAGATCAGAACCATTTGAGGACCGTCCCAGACAGCACAACTTAGTTTTCCAGCCTATCCAGAAGTATGCTGTGATCGACAGTGTCAAATGCAGCACTGAGATCAAGCAATACCAGCACTGTTAGTTTGCCTGAATCTGTATTTAGGCGAATATCATTGATTATCTTTATAAGGGCGCTCTCTGTACTATGATGTGCTCTGAAACCAGATTAAAAATTGTCGAAACATCCCTTGGAGCTTAAGAATGCGGGGTCTAACAACTGCAGTTTTAAGTGAGTTTGGGAAAGTCCCTGAGAGAAGTGAAGCATTTACCACTTTTAGGAGATCCATTTCTAAACAGTTAAACGCCATTTTGAAGAATGATGTGGGGAGTGTGTCAAGACTGCAGGCTGATGTTTTTTATAATTTGCACAATCTCTTCTAAGATTTTACCATCAATTGCCATGAAATCAGACATACTGTCTGATTTCTAAGGTTGTGGTTGAGCTTGTGTGACGTCGACACAACATGGCTGATTGGATGAGCTGATTGGCTTCCTGATATTATTGATCTTATCAGTAAAGAAATGAGCAAACTCATTGCATTTGCTTTCAGAGAGTAGTTCACTGGGAATCCTACAGAGGGGGTTTGTGAGTCTCTCTACCAAGAGTGTGAGCGTTATTTAGGTTGCTGTTTATAAGGTTTGAAAAGAAAGTCTGCCTAGCAATGTTTAGTTCCACATTAAAAGCATGAAGACTGTCTTTATAGATGTTATAATGGACTACTAGTTTCGTCTTCCTCCGCATACGCTCAGCTTTTCATCATCTTTACCGCTGTTGACCTTGTCCAAGGTGCTTTCTGTCTCCCAGTCATCTTCCTGACTTTAACAGGAGCAATGTCATCTATGACATTCTTAACTTTAGAGTTAAACAAATCAAGGAGAGAGTCAACAGAGTGTGCAGATATGCTTGATGCTAGCGATATAGCCTTCATAAACTACTTACTAGTGTTCTCGTTTATAAATCTCTTTCTGACAGGGACAGATCTGTCTTCAATGGCTGGAGTGATCAATATATCAAAGAAAATACAGAAATAATCAGATAGTGTGACATCCTTAACAACAGTCGATGAAATGTGTAAACCCTTAGTTATAATTAAATCTAGAGTGTGTCCATGATTGTGTGTGAGTCATTGAACATGCTGAGTCAGATCAAAAGTGTTAAAAACAGTCATAAGATGCCCTTCCAGCCACAACCCATCACTGGGAAACATCCATACACACACACTACGGACAATTTTAGCTTACCCAATTCACATATACCACATGTCTTTGGACTTGTGGGGGAAACCGGAGCACCCGGAGGAAACCCACGCGAACACGGGGAGAACATGCAAACTCCACACAGAAATGTCAACTGACCCAGCCGAGGCTCGAACCAGCGACCTTCTTGCTGTGAGGCGATTGTGCTACCCACTGCGCCACCACGTTGCCTGATTTCTGGATTATCAATGTGAAAATTAAAATCCCCAGCAATAGTAAAATGGTCAAATTCAGAGGTTACTATTGATAGCAACTCAATAAGATGACAAAATCATCAATAAAAGTTGGAGAATATTTTGGAGGTCTGTAGATAATGATCAGTAAGATGCGTGGAGCACCCTTTAGTGCTATACTCAGATATTCAAAGGACAAATAGTCACCAAATGACACTTGTTTACACTCATAGACATCTTTAAACAATGCCTCCACCTCTCCTATTGGCTCTGCAAACACTCCTAAAGTCAAAATTTGCTGGGGCGGTTTCATTCAAGACTGCTGCACTACAACTATCATCTAGCCAAGTTTCATTTGAAAGCATAAAATCAAGGCAATTTGTGTTGATAAAATCATTGACTAGAAGTGACTTATTGTTTAGTGATCGGATGTTTAAAAGTGCTAATCTAACAGTTTTAGCTGTTTTCCCTACAGTAGTCTCAGATCTACATTTCATGTACACCAGATTTGAATGATTTGCTCTATGGCTTGAAGAGGCCTTTGATTTTCTGTCACATAATACAGCACATATCTGCGTAGAGAAAGCTACAGGCACACTGGGTTCCCACTTGTTCTGTAAACATTTGATAAAGATACTGTTATTTAAGCAGGCAACCGACACACAAAATTGAGATTTGTTTTGTTCACCAGCTGAAGATGGGGCGTTGTTTAGGCCCTGGCGGTGTAGCAAGAGTCGGAGGGCTCTTCCAGGTGGGCTCAGAGGTGGTTGTGGAGCAAGCCGCTTTTTGGTTGATAACTGGGGGCTTGCGGCAATAGAGTGTGAAAGTTTGGTTCCAGCAAACACCAGTAACACTGTATGGTCTTCATTAAATTAATAATAAAATAATAAATCTTTGTTAAAGCTACAAATGTTATATTATTATAGAAATGTCAACAATCTGTGCAAATTTGTAGATTTATCTGGGTGCAGATTCCATATGGGACCACTCTTAAGGTTAATTTGATTTAAATTAAACATTTAAGCCAAGCAATGTACAAAACACTCAAACTTACACAATTATGTATACAATCAATTATATTTATACAGAAACTGATAATGGCTAAATAATACATAAAAATAAGTGCATTTCCAACATGAGAACCAATGCGCTGTATGTTAACCACAAGGCCACTGCTTTACTCTATACTCAGCAAGAAATAAATCATTTGCCATAAAAACGGTAATCATGTCATAGCTGAGGCGCAGTGGGAAAACACTGATATGGTAAGTTATTGTGGACGAGTAAGGTAAGGGTTTGCATTGAACAGCACAGATACACAGTCAACATTGCTGATGGACGAGGTGGTGTTTAAGACAAAGAAGCAGACAGCCAGCTTTGTTAATCTCACACGAGTTGAGCCAAACATCGTTGACAAAACTAATGACGCACCGCGTGGGCTCAAGCTGGGCCTCAATCAATCAGCCATTACTGTTGAATAACAGCTCTAAGCCGTTCGCATGCATCTCTCATTGATCTCAGTTATGGCCACTGTTCAGCTTCAATTTACAGTGTCATTAAGCTTTCCACAGCTCCACCTAAAAAGAGCTCAAAGCGAAACGCATGCAGGAGACACTGAACACAAGCCAAACTGTGCTTATTAATGGAAGAGCTAAGAATGAGTTCACATACAGTACACTCATTTTTTGGAAAATGTAAAACTATTACAATAAACGTTGCACAGTAAGTCATTCAATTGTGATTACGTTGAATGTACAGTACTTCCGATCCAAAACGTATATAAAAAAAAGCTGTACTTTCAATATTTATAATAGACACATGTACTTGAGAGAACTTTAAATGTATTACACCAGTAAATCTGACAATCTTTAAAGCCAGTTTGAATCCATGTTTGGTCCCACTTTAAATTAGGTGGCCTTAACTACTATGTACAGTACCTGCATAAAAAATACAATGTAATTACTGTGTTCATAATGTATTGTTGAGGTGGGATACGGGTAGGGTGAGGGACAGGTTTGGTGGTATGGGTAGGTTTAAGGTGTAAGAGATGGTCCACAGTGTATTTAAATGTACTTACAGAAATTATTTACAGATGTAAATACATGCAGGTATTTAATCAATTATAAGTACAATGTAAAAACATGTATTTACACAATAAATACATTGAAACAGATTATTAATTTCATTGTAAGAACATATTTTTTAAAGACACCTAATATAAAGTGGGACCCAATGTCTTAATATTCATTCATTTTCTTTTCAGCTTAGTCCCTTTATTAATCTAGCCACAGCGGAATGAACCGCCAACTTATCCAGCATATGCTGGATGCCCTTCCAGTTGCAACCCATCACTGGGAAACATCCATACACACTCATTCACACACATACACTACGGACGATTTAGCTTACCCAATTCACCTGTAGCACATGTCTTTGGACTTGTGGAGGAAACCGGAGCGCCCAGAGGAAACCCGCGCCAACACAGGGAGAACATGCAAACTCCACACAGAAATGCCAACTGACCCAGCCGGGGCTCGAACCAGCGACCTTCTAGCTCTGAGGCGATTGTGCTACACACTGTGCCACTGTGCTGCCTGTCTTAATATTTTAAAAGTTAAATAATTTAAAAGACTGACACACTAAAGCATGCTTTATAATGGTTTTACTGCAGAAATACCCATTTTATATTTAAAAAATTTAATTATAAATACAATTACTGTAAGTACATGACATACAAGTGTTAATAAAAATTACTTTAAACCCCCCCTGGAATGATTGCAAGCTGCTTGGCTGTTATAGGAATGTGTTAAGTCTTAAAATACCAATAATAATAATAATAATAATAATAATAATAATGGCCTCACAGTGGCACAGTGGGTAGCACGTTCGCCTCACAGCAAGAAGGTCGCTGGTTCGAGCCTCGGCTAGGTCAGTTGGCGTTTCTGTGTGGAGGTTGCATGTTCTCCCTGTGTTGGCGTGGGTTTCCTCCGGGTGCTCCGGTTTACCCCACAAGTCCAAAGACATGCGGTACAGGTGAATTGGGTAGACTAAATTGTCCGTAGTGTATGAGTGTGAATGGGTGTGTATGGATGTTTCCCAGAGATGGGTTGCAGCTGGAAGGGCATCCGCTGCGTAAAACATATGCTGGATAAGTTGGCGGTTCATTCCGCTGTGGCGACCCCAGATTAATAAAGGGATTAAGCCGAAATGAGAATGAATGAATGAATAATAATAATAATAGGCGGTTCATTTCGCTGTGGCGACCCCAGATTAATAAAGGGACTAAGCTGAAAAGAAAATGAATGAATGAATAATAATAATAATAATAATAATAATAATAATAATAATAATAATAATAATAATAATATTTAAAAAAAAGAAAACAAATGCTTTTAATTTTTAGTTTTAATTTACAGATGACTTGTTTTCTTCAGTAAAGCACTGAAGATGTTTTTGAGCAAACTTTAGCTAAATGGGATTAATACTGGTATAAATGTATTAATACAGATTTTGTGTCAAGAAATATTATTTCATTATATTTGTGTTTATTTACCATATTTTTCAAGTTTTATTACTTTAAAAATATGGTAAACAAATGAACTTGTTTTATTAAAAAAATGCATTTAATAAAAATAAAATCTAAATGTTGTAAACAGATTTTAAATTCTGTGTGTGTGTGTGTGTGTGTGTGTGT
>CAIGQW010015581.1:2501839-2530922 GCA_903798125.1 Danio choprae | reverse complement strand
TGTAACGCCCGGAGGGCGGAGGATAACAAGACGAGAGGGAGACGGAGAAACATTACAAAAACGGGTTTATTAACACTTACGGGTAACATACACTGGATACGGGAAGACAGGACGAGACCCACACGAACCAAAGGACGAACCAAAATACCGGACAACAATGGACACAGACGAAAGGATATATATGGAGAACAGATTGATTACACAGATGACACAGAAGGGATGAACGCAGGTGGAACAGATTAACAATGACAGTGGCGGGAGAAGGACAAAGAAAGCACATGACATAAACAAAGGATGACGCGGACGAACACTGACATGTACAAGTATTCACAGCTTTTGCCATGAAGCTCCAAATTGAGCTCAGGTACATTCTGTTTCCACTGATCACTCTTGCGATGTTTCAGCAGCTTAATTGGAGTTTACCTATGGTAAATTCAGTTGATTGGACATGATTTGAAAAGGCATACACCTGTCTATATAAGGACCCAGGGTTGACAGTGCAAGTCAAAGCACAAACCAAAACCAAAGGAATTGTCTGTAGATCTCAGAGACAGGATTGTCTCGAGGCACAAGGCTGGGGAAGGTTACAGAAAAATATCTGCTGCTCTGAAAGTTCCAATGAGCAAAGTGGCCTCCATCATCCGTAAGTAGAAGATGTCTGGAACAACCAGGACTCTTCCTAGAGTGATCGGGGGAGAAGGGCCTTAGTCAGGGAGGTGATCAATAACCCGATGGTCACTTTGTCTGATTTCCCGTCTTCTTCTGTTGAGAGAGGAGAACCTTACAGAAGGACAACCACCTGTGCAGCAATCCACCAATCAGGCCTGTATGGTAGAGTGGCCAGACGAAAGCCACTCCCTGCCTGGAAATTGCCAAAAGGCATCTGAAGGACTCTCAGACCATAAGAAACAAAATTCTCTGGTCTGATGAGACTAAAATTGAACTCTTTGAAGTGAATGCCAGGTGTTACGTTTGAAGAAAACCAGGCACTGTTCATCACCAGGCTAACACCATCCCTACATGGTGGTGGCAGCATCATGCTGTGGGGATGTTTTTCAGCAGCAGGAACTGGAAGACTAGTTAGGATAGAGGAAAAGATGAATGCAGCAATGTACAGAGACATCCTGAATGAAAACCTGCTTCAGAGTGCTCTTGACCTCAGACTGGGGCGACGGTTCATCTTCCAGCAGGACAATGACCCAAAGCACACCGCCAAAATATCAATGGAGTGGCTTTATAATAACTCAGTGAATGTCCTTGAGTGGCCTAGTCCAGACCTAAATCTTATTGAACATCTCTGGAGAGATCTGAAAATGGCTGTACACCGTCACTTCCCATCCAACCTGATAGAGCTTGAGAGGTACTGCAAAGAGGAATGGGCAAAAATTCCCAAAGACAGGTGTGCCGAGTTTGTGGCATTATATTGAAAAAGACTTGAGGCTGTAATTGCTGCCAAAGGTGCATCAACAAAGTATTGAGCAAAGGCTGTGAATACTTATGTACATGTGATTTTTCAGTTTTTTTAATTTTGAGTAAATTTGCAACAATTTCAAAAAAATCTTTTTTTCACATTGTCATTATGGTGTATTGTGTGTAGAATTTTGAGGAAATAAATGAATTTAATCCATTTTGGAACAAGGTTGTAACATAAAAAAAATTGCTATGAATACTTTCCGGATGCACTGTATATTATTAAATATTAAATATAATATTCATTCATTTTCTTTTCGGCTTAGTCCCTTTATTAATCTGGGGTCGCTACAGCGGAATGATCCGCCAACTTATCCAGCATATGTTTAACGCAGCGGATGCCCTTCCAGCTGCAACCCATCGCTGGGAAACATCCATGCACACTCATTCACACACATACACTACGGACAATTTAGCTTTCCCAATTCACCTGTACCGCATGTCTTTGGAATTGTGGGGGAAACCGGAGCACCCGGAGGAAACCCACGCAAACTCGGGGAGAACATACAAACTCCACACAGAAATGGCAACAGACCCAGCCGGGGCTCGAACCAGCGACCTTCTTGCTGTGAGGTGATTGTGCTATCCACTACGCCACCGTGCTGCCCTAAATATTATATAAAATATTAAAATAATATAATATAAAAATTAAGTTTAAAATAATAAAATCTAAATGAAAATAAATGTAGAAAACAATAGTTGAAGGAGAAATGCATAAAAAAATAAAAAGTCCCGGTTACGTACGGTTACCCACGTTCCCAGAATAGGGAACTCAAACATGTGTCTGGAACAGACTATGGTAGTACATCAGACGACCAATCACTCTGAAAAGTAAGAAAACGGGCCAAATTAATTGGCGGAGCACACAGCTGTCAGCGATTAGCCATTAGTGGGATATATCAGCTGGTGGCTGAGAAGTTAGCATTAGAATTTTTGCCTGCTGAAGAGCCGATCACTCAGCTAACAGCTGGAGACCGGGGAACGTGGGTTACGTACGTAACCAGGACGTTTCCCTTCATGGGAACTATAACGTGTGTCTGGAACAGACTATGGGAGACCGTATGGAAAACGCCACAGCAGCTAAGCTCGTCATGCTTCTGATGTGAAGTTTGCCAAGAATAGCGTGACTGCACACGCATCACCAAGAGCGCAACCTTCCAACGTCCCCTAGGCCCTTTAATTACCATTACATGGGAATAATTAGAAAATTTAGATCAGGAGTCGTAAATGTGCTTTTACCTAGCTAATATAGTCTAGGGATTTTAGAAATACGATGGGAAATGTGCCAGTCTCTGCGCTGCGCAGACGCTGTGGAGACCACCTGCTACCCAAAAGGGAAGACTTGATGGCAAAAAGAACATATGGACTAGCCCTAAGCAGGGGGAGTGCTACATATGATAAGCTGGTTAGCTGGTAGGGAAGACACGGGTCCGCCTGGTCAGGGGGAACACTCTGTGGCTGAATATCTGGCACCGAACCTCAGCATGTGGGTAGACCAATACGGGCATATCAGACATCATACTGAGCCAAGCACTCGACTCCTCCGCTGAGTCGGGTGCTGGGGGCCTCGGAGAAAATCTCTAGGGTTCGCCAAGTGGGAGACTTACTAGCAGAATAAAAATGGCGCATGCATCTCTGGGTTAGGGAGCATGGCGCAGCAAGCGTTTTTGACACCGAGCTTAATTTCCTCCCGATTGACCAGGGTTACCCAGTAATCAAGAGAAAACCAGCTCTAAGATTATAAAATCTCGCAAATATGTTAGGTGTCGCCCAGCCTATAATCTGTTAAGGGGTGCCGCGTACTCACGCCGAAAAGGAGGCACCGTTCTTTTAAGTGTGCTCTCTCTCCCAGGGGACACGGCTCGCCCTGGCACATGAGCAAGAGCTATGGCATAAACTATCAATTGGACCAACCCCTGCTTTGATACGGCACTTCCCTTCTGCCAATCATAACAGAAAAGAGCTGCTTAGAGACGTATGTTCTACGTATCACATCAAGCGCAGTGCGCAGACATTGCAATGAAAGGGCTGGGCGCAGACAGCGCTTGCAGGTTCACTACCTGATATTAAAAGGGTGGTAGGAACCTTGATGAAACGGGTGATGTGCGATATCGCAGCCGTGCTGAACACCCTAACCAACACGTGTTTCCCCTCCCATACCGGTAGGGACCGGCGGGGAGCAAAAAACAACAGCCAACAGCTCCAGGCAATTGAAATGCCAATGCAACCGAAGTCCGGTTTACGAACCTGTAGTTTTATTTTATTTTTTATTTTTTTTTATGAGGATCTTTGTTAGGTGCAAGATTCCAAATCATTAGAATAAATATTGTACAATAAAAACTCAACCAAAGATACATTTTTTGAAATATGTATACAGAGGGCACATGAACAATACCATCTACTACTACCATCCTCAAATTCAAATACAACAGCCCACAAGATAGCAGGCCTAAGTTCCGTACAATATGTGTGCAAGGCTGCTTCTGAGGTTAGATACACAGTAATGATGGGAAGTTCGGATCTCAAACTCGATCAAACTCTCAAACCGAAGCTTTTGTGACAATCCTCCCATGTTAGGACTCAACATATCAAAAATATGTAGTAAGCAATCATAATTTCAGTCAGTTAAAACATCACCATGATCTGAAAAGTTTCTTACAATAGGGTTATGCAATCCAACTGGAGAATGATTTACTTATTTAAATTCTGTTACAATTTTCTGTTATGAAATAAACTTACGTTTCGCCAGATGCTCTCATTTAAGCCCTCGGTTTACCCGCACTGCAGTTGTTCAAGTTTGCTTCAGTCACAGCAGGCTGTCATGTACTGCTTGTGTTCGGTTCACCTGCTGAATCACGCATGTGCAGTATTATCGGTTCACCGCTTCTCAAATCTGATCTTAATGTAACGTTGCTATTCTAATAACTGAATAACTCGGGCAGTTGGTTTATTTTGAGTCAGAGGGGGTTATGAGGCATGTGATTTGTGGATAAGTGCTTACTGGAGACGAGAATAGTTTGAAATGATTCAGTTTGATTTAGTTAACTAGTTCAACAGGTTCACTTAGAAGATCCGGTTAAAAGAACGTTTCGTTCGCAATCAGGATGACTGATATGGAAATAAAACCCATTATTGGGCAAAAATGTGTTAAATTAATACTTTTAAGTCTCGGTTCATATTTAATGCTGTTACCGTGCTGCTGTCATGTCCAGTCGTTGTTTTTGTCGCTGGAGCAACAGCGAGGATGACTGGAGGAGGACCGGCTTGATCTGGCCAATGGCATCAGGATTACAGACTCTGAGGTGCCGTACGGGTAAAACACCGGGCAGCGCGAAGTAAATAGATTTATTTATATAAGGCATACAGTAGGTTTATTAAATACATTTACAAAGACGATAACGAAGGACGTTTTTGCTATAATTTTAGTTTCAGTTAGTTTTGTATGTATACAACACAGTTTGAGTAAGTTCTAGTCTTTTCAATAGTTAAAAAAATTCTAGATTTTGAATTGTATTTTTAGTTTTTTGTGAAGTTTATTTATAAACTAATTTCGAGAGGATCACGTGCTTATGATTGTTGCGGCTGGTCCCGCATTATTCAATTAATGATTCACCAATCAGACGATTCCTAAGCCACTTTAAATAACCTAAGTTTTATATCACAGCCATCTTCGTTTTGAAAAATCCCCCCTTCCACCCCTACTCCTCCTTTCCTAGATGGGTGGCACGATGGCCCAGTGGTTAGCACTGTTGCCTCACAGCAAGAACGTCACTGGTTCTAGTCCTTACCAAGCCAGCCAACATTTCTGTGTGGAGTTTACATGTTCTCCCTGTGCTTACATGGGTTTCCACCGGGTTCCCCGGTTTCCTCCCACCGTCCAAAAACATGCAACTTAAGGTAATTGACTAATCCAAATCGGCATCATAGACATGCTCCTAGTAAGTAGTCATCTCAAGAGCAATCACTATCTGTTCATTAGCTACTACAGCTGGGGAGTTCTCGAGATCTACCTGAGCTTAAACTCCCCTCTCGCCTTGCAAACGGGAGGGAGCCCCGGGCTCGAGGATCTATAAGCTCAGGGGTCTCTCCCGGGACAGCATGCCAAGCAAGCTTTATAACTAATCATCAGCTAAGTGTGAACTCTTGATCATTCATTTCATTAACTATAATAACCTTGCTCCAGTGTCATTAAGCGGATGCGCGGGCATCCAGGGGGATGAACCAACACAACCACTTGAAGGATGGATGGAGCGCGCTGTGGAGGAGTGGGGGGAGTGGGCGAAACGCCCAGGGGACAGGTAAGCCCAGATCGACCGCCGCTGTCGCGTCATCTCCCGCACTAGTGAGTAAACTGGTTTCAGTCTTGAAATCAGGTTGGCAGATAGAGTGTCTTCAGTCTTGTGAGAGACTCTGAAGCTAAATTCTAATACTCACTTCTCAGCCGCCAGCTGATATATCCCACTGATGGCTAATCACTGACAGCTGTGGAGCTGAGCATTCATTTGGCATTCACTGGCCCATTTTCTTACTCTTCAGAGTAATTGGTCGTCTGGCGAACTCCCATAGTCTGTTCCAGACACACGTTGTAGTTCCCATGAAGGGGAACAAAGCATTACATTTAATGAAAAATACAATATATCTGTATGTACGATATAAGTCATATATTACTTATTTTTCTATGGTTACATGTATTTAAATCTATTTATTTATACATTTCTACATAGTTATACATTTATTTATTTATTTTTTAAGGTTTGGTACCCCATACAGCTGAGATGC
This sequence comes from Danio choprae, assembly GCA_903798125.1. NCBI lineage: Eukaryota > Metazoa > Chordata > Actinopteri > Cypriniformes > Danionidae > Danio > Danio choprae. The sequence goes on along the minus strand of CAIGQW010015581.1, from coordinate 2,524,673 downwards.
ATCTTAATTACAAGATTTATAATAATAATTATAAGATCCTAAATGTGGTACAGTATATCTGGTCCGAAGATTAGAAATCTTTCTTAAACTGATTTAAGACCAATACAAAAACAAAACAAAACATGAATAATATTATCTTTTGTGCACTCAAAGCTTGATGCACTATAAAAAACACATTGGTGGCTGCTCCCAAAAATAGTGGGATTGTCTTGCCATTAATGGTTATCATGGCCATTATTGCCATAATCAGACACGCATATGTGTGCTTCAATTAAACATAATGGATGCTGTATAGACAGGTTGGCTCTATAATATAAGCCAACCTATCTATATTCAAATAGACTAATCTGGATGCAATTTACTCACATAACACTCATCATTTTGCAACACATAACACTTGTTGTCATTTTGCAAATTTTTGCAAAGTTTCGTGAGCATTTGTAATAGAAAAATGCATCTATAGACTTGGTCTTCACTATTTTCTTCACAATTATAAAGAAACCCAAAAGGTTGGTCCCATTATCAGGGGTTTGCTCAACTCTAACACACACACATTAACAACTGTGTGAGCTGGGTGTCAGCTTTCGCATGGATAAATCAGGCTGTAATGGAGAGAACTTGTCCCATGCAGCACGTATAGAGAAAAAAGGATGAGGGCCATGCCCAGGGCAGGAGCCATCCGCAACCATAGATCAAAAGCCTGACTCCAACATGTGCCCTCCATCTCTCACAGGGGCCGCCAACAACACAAAGCTGCCAACAAAGCACAGCAGGCAGCTTTTTGAACATTTTACCTGACGTGAACCCTAATTATTCGGATAATGAAATTTAGAAAGTGTACATGATGTCCCTGAAGTATATGGGGCAAATGTTCAACATCAGTTATAAATAAATGCCCTAGAAAGAAAAAAAGATCCCATTTACAACTAGTATTAACATCTGTTTTAGACATGCAGTGACACAAAATATGCTATGACAAAAACAGCTAATAGAGGAACTTGACAAAACTATTAAAATTATATACTATGATAAAGCTGATAAAGCTATTATATACGTTATATGTTTTAGATTCCTATTTGGTTCTCTTTTACATGGTTTAAACAACAGATATGCAAAATAGTTCAGGAAAAATTTATACCACTTGGTATAATATAATACTTGGTATAATATAATCCGATTTGATTCAGAATCTGGGAGTCAGGATCTAATTCCAAAACTATTCTTGACCTACATTTTTTCCTATTTCTTCAGCTATGCAAATACATATTTCTAACTTTAGATTTTACCCAGAATTAGCGTTTCTATGTTTTTTGTTTATGATTGGAATCTATGTACTGTATGACAGTACTGCCTTCTTAAAAACAATTTATTTTACTAACAAAGTTATATACGGGATGAAAAAGCTCTGTATGTCGGCGCAATAGCCTAGTGGTTAGTGAGCTGACATATGGTGCAGTAGCATTTCAGGGCGTCCTGAGTTCGAATCCCGACTCAAAGACATTTCCCGTCCCTACCCCCTCTCTCTCTCCAACTTCGCTTCCTGTCTATAATACTGTCCTATCTACTTAATAAAGGCCAAAAATAAATCTTAAAAAAAAAAAAGAAAAAGCTCTGTATATAACAAGAATTGTTCTTTTTTAGATTGTTTATAACCTTTTAACAAAAAGAAATGTCTTCAAAGCAAAAATGTTCATACAAAAAAGTTTTTTGATAATTATATCAGAAATGCTATTAGTTCAGAGCCACAGAGAACTAGCTTTAAATATATAGTAGTTCACAATGCTTCGTTTCAATAATTGCAGCCCACTCACTTTTATTCACAGTCCGCATTTGCAGAACACAAGTTGCATTGTAAACCTTTTTAAATGTTTGTTTCAAAAGCTCTTATTTAACATTCTTTTCTGATATTGATAAACTGTATTCCTTTATAATGAATATTTAACTTAACTATGAAGTTAATGTTTCCAAAAGAAAAAATATATATAGAATGGAAGTCAATAGCGACCAACATTCCAAGTCTAGAACAGGTGAAGGCTGAGTACATGATGACGGAAATGTTTATTTTTGAGTGAACTATGCCTCATTATTTCACAAACTTTAATATAAAGTATAAACAATCTCAGTAAAAAACAAAACTGAATAGGATGTAATGAGTTGAGGAGAATTTTATCATGTCTGAGAGTATCAACAAATGATTTGCTTTCTCGCAGCACCTGATGCCACTCTATCATGCACAACACAAAACATTTTTCCCTCCAATCACCAGGGTAACAAACCACTTCAAGGCTAAATTAATTTGCCTCCCTTAAAATAATAAGCACTTCAGTGGGCTTTCAATGTATTTGACACTCTTCTCCTAAAAAGTTAAGATGTTCCTGCTGGCTCTCATCGACCTCATAATAAGTCTGTGCCGCAGTCAGTGCACGGGAAACCTACTGTTTCTGAATTATGTACTGTAATAGAACTGTCAGTTTACCAGACATCGCTAGAATCGGAAAGAAGACTTTAGTATCCAATACAAATCCAGCTAAGCTTGTTCTTGTAAAGCCAAATTAAAGGTCAGTCTTGCTTAGCAAAATAAATGACCACCGTTCTCCGGGTCATCCAGAGATGTAATTTCATGTCTGGTGAAGGAGTGTCCGTCTGTTATTGAAGATTAATATCTCTTCTCAAAGACTCCATTCGAAGCGGTTAGTCTGGGAGTGATTTCCTGACGATCTTTCCATTTGGCATATTACCACAATCAATGGACAATCTGTCAGGCCTTGTATCTTAAACGCATAAGGAAGCCGTTTGAATGATTTATTAAAGATGATGTGTGGAGATTAGTGTGTAGAATATATCACAGCATCCTTTGCCAAATCCATTATGGATGACAGATAAACTTAGCTTAGTTCTCAGTTCAATCGTTCAGCATTCAATACTTTACATCAACAACCACAGACATCTTACCCCTATAACCCGGAAAATGCAATGTATTTCCATATGAAAGGTGACCTTATTATTCATCTCTTGCCATGTTAATTGCATATCTAGGGTAGAGTAAACTAAAACTAATTAGAATGTCAGCATCATGTTCAATATTGTTTCTGGTGATTAACCTTCTGGTACCCTCTATGAGTGGAGTCGCTTGTGAACGTGGAGGGACTGCAGTTTTCTCCTGTTTGCTGAGGTGGCCTCATGGTGACAGCTCTGACAAATGGGCCAATGTGGCAAGACCCACTGAGACCAGTGTACAATACTGCAAACACCAAATAAGTTAGCCACAAACACAGCAGCGTGTGAGTTTAACAACGACAAACAAATGTAGAAGCACAATCTCATAGGATCTTCAAAAATGCTGGTGTAGATCTGAAATAATTGATTTTCTAGTGTAGTGTACTGCTGTGACAAACTCAAAATTAGTACAAGTTAAACTGATTAATATTACTATTAGCAAAATAACCAATCAATCTTTGCACAATTTCTTACACTGAATGTTTTGTTTTTTTTGCTGCTTGTTCAAACTACTTGAACATAAAAATGAGCTGAAACAAGCTCTCAATTTTTTAAGGGACAACCTAAGTGTTTATGCTCAATCAACTTAAAATTGTAAAAACCATTAAGTTAACTTAAGGGCTGCACGGTGGCGCAGTGGGTAGCACAATCGCCTCACAGCAAGAAGGTCGCTGGTTCGAGCCTCGGCTGGGTCAGTTGGCGGTTCATTCAGCTGTGGCGACCCCAGATTAATAAAGGGACTAAGCCGAAAAGAAAATGAATGAATGAAAAGTTAACTTAACAATTTGCGTTGAGATAAGATGAAGGGATTGTGTGTAACCCATTTTTTTTCCCCGCCAGACTTCAATGTGCTGCACTACATGGTTTCAGGGGTCTGTTAAAGCATGTTTTTATTGCATGACAGTCTCAGTTGCTATTCATCTTGTTCTACGGAAAATAACCAGTGAGAAGATGACAGAAATGTAATTCTGTGAACTAACCCAATGGAACATTTTGTTGCTGCTGATGTTTACATGCTGCGCAGCACATTTCAAACATGAGCTTGTTCACATTACATTAATCTGTTGTCTCTTCCTAGGATTCATTTTGAATCTTGACTAAATCAAATTAAAATTGTGCTTAAAAAATGCAGTTCTGAAAGGGGTGCCAGAATGTTCTGTTCTATTTATTTATCTCAGTTGGAGTATAAGTTATAATTTTAATAGGTTCGCTAATAAATAAGATATTTTGCCAAATTGTTAAGTTCTTCAATTCATCAATCATAAGTTTTTATTGAGAGCTGTGGCTGTTGCAAAAACTGCTTATACTTGTCTTGAAAGTTTTAAAGCTAGAACTCTGTGGCTCACTAAAAGCAATTCTAATATAAAATATAAATATAAGGGCCTCACGTGTGGAGTTCTGTGTGGAGTTTGCATGTTCTCCCCATGTTGGCGTGGGTTTCCTCCGGGTGCTTCGGTTTCCCCCACAAGTCCAAAGACATGCGGTACACGTGAATTGGGTAAGCTAAATTGTCTGTAGTGTATGTGTGTGAATGAGTGTGTATGGATGTTTCCCAGTGATGGATTGCAGCTGGAAGGGACTGGAACCAGCGACTTTCTTGCTGTGAGGCAATCGTGCTACCCACTGCGCCACCATGATGCCCACAGTTTAGAAAAATGCTCTTTATAATTTCTCTTTATTATCTAGTGTTTCTGAATTACATTCAGAGCTTGATCATGTTGAATATAACTTCATTGTTAAAATATTACTGTCAACATATAAAATACTACAGCCTCAGTTTTCAAATATAAACAAAAGCATGGGTACAATGTAAAGTTGGAAAGATTTATTTTTGCACACCAGAAGAAATAGGAAAAATATAGGTTAAGAATCGTTTTGGAATTGGATCATGACTCCCAGAATTAGAATCAAATGGTCCCCAATTCCATAAAGATTCACACCCCAATCCAAAACTTATATTTATATTTTCAGATCACAAAGGGAGAAATAAATAATAATAGTGATGATAATAATAATAATAAAGAATGTCCTGCTTGTACCATATAATGTTAGTGAATAGCCAGCAGCATTACATTTTAATTAATCCAACAAGACACATGCTAAAGTGTCCTAGAGATATAATACTGAAGAGAACACAAGATTTAACCTATGATTTAAAAGAAATTGTGACCTTGAGTGTCTGTATTGGACTTTCTTCCCAGAAAAGTGCCCACAAGTGTACCATTTTGATAAAGATCAATAAACATGAGATCAAATCCCTAAAAACATCTAATAAAATATAAATTTAATTCCTTCACTAACAGAAACTCTAGATGGCAGATAAAAGTCAGAATGAGAGCTGACAGTAAATGTGATAACTTGCTGTTGCCATGAATACAACAGGGAAGAATGCACAAGGAAATTTTTGTGTGCGTGTCCTATTTTATTTTTTTGCAAGTTGGTGTGAAATGCTGTGCTTACAGCATTCAACAGCAACAACCAGGAGTCTCAGGATTTTTGTTAAATAATACATGACAATTCTGTTTGTTTTTCATGAAATTCAATCTATAATTGGCAGAGCACAAGCAATATACAGTACAATAATCTATGCAGTATGTGATGTGTGGGACCATTCCATATATTTTATTTCTGGGAAAACAATCATTTTTAGACAGTCTGTACAAAGAGATTAAGCTAGAACTCAAGCCTCACCAAACATGTCTTTACAGATGTACTAACCAACCATTTTAGCAACCAACTAACAATTTAACACCAGCTTGACTAATTAAGAAAGACATTCTCCAAATAATGACATATTTTCTTATCCTCATGTTCCAAACTTTATGATTTCTTTGTTGTGTAGAAAACAAAAGAAGAAAAACACTGTAAGACAAGCAACATTGAAGCCAATTGACTTTCATTGTTTGGAAAAATAAAAAACATTTCCCATAATAAAAAAAATACAGATCTGGAATAACATGCTGGCCAGTAAATGATGAACATTTTTTTATTTTTGGGTGAAACATTCTTAGGAAACTTAAATTATCTTAAAGCAGCTTAGACCATGTTAGTCCACCTGGTTTCAACTGCAGTTTTTCCGCAGGCTTGTACTGATAACCTATTTTTCATGCCCTTCTGAAGGCCATCGCCTTGAATATTTCAACAGACAATGTCACCAATGAGTCAACGAATCAATCATTTGGTGACAAAGAAAACCGAATATGTCTTCAGTAGCCTTCATCATTTAGATATAATTCACCAATCCCCCCCATCCTCAAACTCCCTCCCTCCAATCCGTCCATCTGCAGGTGTTCTCATACTGCTGCTCACAGCTGTCAACTCTCATGGCCGAAGATGAATGAGGTTTTCACCCGTCCCGCGCTCTCTCTCGATCTATGTCTCATTCGCTCTCCCTCACAAATGCTCCAGCGGGGAGTATGTATGTGGGTGACTGTCATTGTGCTGCGGTGGGTATGATTCACACAGCTCTCCCACGTCTCCTGATGCGGTAAAATGGTAATAAAAGAGATTTAAAGAAGAGGCCAAAAGACAAACAGCTGCTCTGCCGAGACACAGCTCCACACAGTATGTCTAAAAGAGGATACACAGCCTTCTGGGACACGCTTTATGTCATATATGATTGTGTTTGTTCCTAATGGTGATGTCACTTCCATATTTCACCCTAACAACCACATCCTCTGATCAACATCTTGAGGTCTCTGTCATGTCACAGCACTTACTGTGATGTTTTAACCTCCTGCAAGGAAGCGGACACGTACAGTTAAATATTAAAGTACTTCGGGGAATTCTGCTTTTCACTGATATCCAGATCTTCTCTTCTATATTTTCTGCTCTGATTTTTTGCTGAAAACAGTATTGTTTTAAACATGGTAAACGGTGTTAAATGAAGCTGAAAGTACTACATGCTTATTCACAGCTGAAAGCATCATCAAACAAGCCAAAAAAATATTAAAATCTAACATTCTGCAGAAATTGATTGCAGTAGTTTAAAGTTCACTGGTGACGTATTATTCTCTTTCATTATTGCCAACTCTTTTACCAAAAACATTGGTAAAAATGTCTCAGTTACATATGTAACCCTCATTCCCAGAAGAAGGGAATGGAGATATTATTTCAAATGATCGACTAGGGGATTCGCTCAGAAAACCAATCACTGATTTGTATGGAAATGGGCCAATAGAATACCTATGAGATTGGTGAGTGCAGCTCTTCACAAGTGCAGCCACTCAGCACTTAATAGTACCTTTACGTGTTTGGAGCGATCTATGCCATACAGGTAGCATGAGCACAATCACCACCAAAGACGTAATCATCCAATGTCCCTGGCCCTAATTACCACAATAGGGAACCATAGTTTGGGAGGTACTCGCATAAATGCCTAGCTAGACTAAGGTTGGGGTTTACCCAGGATATGACAGTACAGTGCGTTAGGAAAATGTTCCGGACAGAAAAAAGAAAGACCCTGCGGAGACCCTGCTACTCAAATGGGGAATTGTGGAGTAGTAAGTGAAGCTCCAGTGAGGTTTTCTGCGGCTGTAACTGCATATCAGACTTAACATGCTCGCTGCTTGAATATGCGCACAATGATTTCATTACGCCAAACTTTCTATTAAAGATAATTATCTAGAAAAAATTATTTTCTAGATAAAGATGTGCTGCTATTCATAACGAGAGATGATCAAACCATTTGAAGGGCCTTGAATGTATTCAGGCCCATATAAATATAACATTTATGAAAGTTTTGTGTTGTTAGACAATATCCAAAGTTCACTAAAACCTGGCTTTATCCAATGGCACAGTTAGATAAAGCTTGAAGCATCAGAATTAGTACTCGGTATCAGCGATCACCATGACAAGAAATCAGTACTCGTATTTGCTGCAAAAATTCTGATCGGAGCATCCCTAAATTATTCATTTAGCAGATACTTTTATCCAAAGCAACTTACAAATGAGTATAAAAGGAGCAAATCAAATCAAATGAAGAGCAACAATATGTGCTGTGACAAGTCCCAGTTAGTCTAGCGTTACGTGTGTAGCTATTTTAAAATAAATAATTTAACAAGTGGGCTTAGTGCTGACAAAAAAGATATGTCTAGCAGTTTCTTGAAATTTGTTAAATGTCGGCACCATTTGCCTAGCGGTTAAGTGTGCTGACATATAGAACTGAGGTACTCATGGCAAATCGAGTTTGATTCCCGACTCGATGTCCTTTGCCGATCTCTCTGCTCCCAGTAATTTCCTGTCTGTAATCTCCACTGTCCTTTCCTGTTAAAGTAGAGAAAACCCTAAAATATAATATTTTTTTAAAAAAAGAAAAAAATTGTTAAGTGTTCAGCTGCTTGAATTGATTTAGGAAAGTCATCCACCTGTTTGGGACAGTAAGAGTAAAAGTCCTTGAAAGGCATTTTGTCTCTCTTCTGAGTAGCAAATAAAACATCAGTCAAGCTTCTGTTGGGTATACAAGTCTGAAATACTGAATTTAGGTAATAGGGTGCAGAGCAAGTGGTTGTTTTGTAGGCAAATATCTGTGCCTTGTATGTGATGCAAGGGGCAATTGGCAGTCAGTGTTTGATGAAATCAATCAACACAGGTGTGATGTGAACTCTTGGCAGCTTGTTAAAAAGCACTTATGTTGCAGCATTTTAGATCAGATCCAGGGGCTTGATAATACTGTCTGGAAGGCCTGTCAAGAGAGCCTGGACAGAACAAGAGTTGTGTTGCATGTTCTGATAGGAAGGGTCTAATCTTCATAATGTTGTACAAGGCAAATCTGGGTGGTTCTATACAGGTGGTTGAAAAATTCAGCTGATCAAACACATCTCTCCTGTTCCTGGATGCCCTGGAGGAAATATAGTTGATAATGGTGCCTGGCTAGATGAAGTTGTGATAAAGCATCGAGTTGGTCAGAACCATAAGCAGTTTTGCCTCAGCAAGGCAAGCTGAAAATTATGACCTTTCATAAAGCAAGAAATCTGCCAGACATGATAAATTCAAGCAGCATGTGATGTGGGAAAGGAAACAGGGTGTAGGGATGTGTTTTTGATATGAATAATTGCATGTGCAAACAGCTTGAAGGAGATGAGTTGGAATAGGATCAAGCAGAAAAGCAAACGAATGACTGGAAAGGATGAGTTTTGAGACTTCTGCCTCTGAAAGTGGTGAAAAGGACAGTAAGTGTATGTTAGAGCGAATGTAAAACTAAGATAAACCATAAACAAGGCAGCAATTGCCTGCTATTTTGAACGTGAATATTGTTGACTACATTTTTCATTCCAGATGGCTCATGCCATTATGGATATATTTGAGTAATGAAATGCTCATGCAGGATGGCATAAAACATCTTTCTGTCTCTGCCAACCTGAATTCTTTGCACAACTGTATCACTTTTATTCTCATTAACTTGTTCATTCACTAAACTGAACAGCCAATCGACGTTCTCTCTTACAACAATTGATGGTGATTATACATGCCTGGCATTATTCAATATGACCGACCAAACATTCCGCTATCACTTTAAGCAGTATTTAGCTAATTACATTAATTCTTTATGCAAGGAGATTACATAAGAGGCATGTTCTCAGCTCATTTCACAATTCAGATTTCAAGATTTCACAATTATAAGACTTAAAATCCAACTACAGCATATGAAGTCATACTGTAAGGCTTGATATCATATTAACAGAGATCATAGGGAATATTTTTCTACATTTAGAAGTTTAGGGCATCACAGTGGCGCAGTGGGTAGCACAATCGCCTCACAGCAAGAAGGTCGCTGGTTCGAGCCTCGGCTGGGTCAGTTGGCATTTCTGTGTGGAGTTTGCGTGTTCTCCCCGTGTTTGCGTGGGTTTCCCATTGGTGAACATACGAATGTAGCATAAGCAGTTTATCAGTGACAGTGTCAATCACTCCCATTCATCTCCCAAACAGAATGCAGCCGACATGACAGCCAGCAGAGGCTCCATTTGCTGACAGCTCTGACCTTCTTCCATTAGACATTTCTATTTTCCTCCCATCTCTTTTTTTCCTCTGGGGGTGGGTCGTCCCTGGGTATAATGCGCAGTGTTGACAGTGAAGTATGACAGTTAAGAGTTCGACCTTGGAGTCGCACGCAGCCGAAGTGGCCGATGTACTGATGACCTTGCTATCATATTTCAAACCTCCAGTGCTCTGCAGATGAGCAAGAGAGAAGGTTTTATTTCCAAAAGACAGATGCTATTTCTTAGTGTCAGTGGACCCGCATCCCAAATGACATGGTGTTAACGTGAGAGGACGTTTACCGGAACAGACAGTGTGTACTAACTTCTGGAAGCTTTCATCTAACTTTTGAGCTGTCACAACACGGCTAATGAGTTGAGGCTACAGACATTTGAGTCTTGGTCCCTGTGTGCTATCTATATCTCCACTGAGAAAATGTGCACCAGTGAAAATGTAAGGAATTTTATCTTGTAGGTCTGCTAAAAAAAGAAGAGAGAAAACAATCAGCTAAACAACAGCTAGACTAACATAAACCCCTGTAATCCTGCAATTCTGAAAATGCAGACTGAATCACGGAATCAAGTTATAAAACTGGAATTAGCTGTATAATGTGGAAAGTTCCTGGAAGTTGGTCATTTTTGGATGAATAAAACAACATAAAAACGTAGTGCTGTACACCTTCCTGATGGGCAGTGTTGGGTGTAATTTGTTACCAAGTACTACCAACTACAAACTACTCAGAGAAGCACAGCTATTGTATTTTTTAATGTAATGTACACTGTAATGTAATGTACATTTTATATAGCACAATTATTGTGTATTGCCATACACCTGAAGCGCTTTACAATCATATGAGGGGGTCTCTCCACACCACCACTAGTGTGCATGGGATGTTTAATGACCACGGAGTCAGGACCTCAGTTTAATGTCTCATCTGAAGGACAGAGTTGAATACAAATATATTTAGCAGAATAATTCTATAACTTAAGAAGGTTACACGTATTAAGATGACTGACATGCTTAAACAATCAATTGAATCAGAAATGAGTTGCTGACAATATAGAGCAGGGGTGCCCAACCTTTTTCTTATGAAGGGCCAAAAACCAAACTTGATTGAGGCTAGTGGGCCGAAGGTAAATATAGTCGCCATGGGTCATTTCCTAATTTATTTAATAATATAAAAAATAACTAGAAAACATTGCTTTATATTAACTAATATAACATAAAAATTTGTTTAAATTTTATAATGAAATTATTACAGTAAAAACAAAAACTATCTAGTTTATGACAGAATGGATTTATTCTAGTTGCCTTGATTTGCTCACTGCATAGTCCTCTATTCGTCGAGTGACATTATTTACTTAAAAAAAAAATCTGATTCATTTACAGCATTTAAGTGAAACCTTTCATTTCAGTTAGCTTTTTTTGTAGCTGAGCAATGAAACAAACAAACAAAAAAAGGTTACGTCAAATTAGAAATTACGATCTTATTCACCTCAATCCTTCTCACTCTCTTCTCAGATGGGATGGTGGGCCAAATCAAAGGTTACAATGGGCCAACTTTGGCCCAGGGCCCTACTTTAGGCATCTCTGATATAGAGGATAATATCAGAGAAGCAGAGTAATTGTACTATATATAATTTTGTAGTTGTTGTTCAGATATTTTACAAAAGACTAGATTTTTCAACTAAAGGAGGTTAGATTTGTTAGACAAATGAACATCATGCTCAAGAAATAATACATTTTTTAAGAAAGATATATGATGATATATGGTATGTATGAAATATGCTGTATTGATTTGAAACTCTTTAATGTTTTGATACATATATTGTTTAACATTTCTTAATTTTTGAATAAAGCTTCAGGCTTTGTTGACTCAAATTATTCATTCATTCTTTTCGGCTTAGTCCCTTTATTAATCTGGGGTCGCCACAGCGGAATGAACCGCCAACTTATCCAGCATATGTTTTACGCAGCGGATGCCCTTTCAGCTGCAACCCATCTCTGGGAAACATCCATACACACCCATTCACACTCATACACTACGGACAATTTAGCTTACCCAATTCACCTATACCGCATGTCTTTGGACTTGTGGGGGAAACCGGAGCACCCGGAGGAAACCCACGCCAACATGGGGAGAACATGCAAACTCCACACAGAAACACCAACTGATCCAGCCGAGGCTCGAACCAGCGACCTTCTTGCTGTAAGGCAAATGTGCTATCCACTGCGCCACCGTGTGACTCAAATCAATGAATTACATTTTTTTTTGCCTATGTGTTAAAATGTATATAGAGATTTTAAGTAGTTAAAGTAATAAAATTACTTCATGAGTAAGTAATACATTTGGATTTTTAGAGAGAACAAATTCTTTAATTAAAAAAAGCATTATTGCAGAAACAGCACAATGATAATCTTATTTTAGTTATCTTTTGTTCATCACAATTTTGTCTAAACTCACATAAAACACAAAAACTAAGTAACAAACATAAAATGAATTGTATAAAATGCTAAAAGTAAATTTAGTCATTAAACATCATAATGTACAGTGTGAAAATGTAAAAATAAATATTTATTTGGAGATTGTGGAGATTATATATATATATATAGTACAATATAAATTTAGAATCCAGTAGATTATATTAAGCAAAATTATAAATTATAAAGCAGAATATATATATATATATATATATATATATATATATATTGCTTTAGGTCAAAGTCAGTGAACCTGTAAAAAGTCCTTGTTGCCTCTTTCAGATGTATGCTTCCTTTCACTGTTTATTTCAATCCCAGAGGTGATCGCAGTGAAGGAGAGATGGTCATTGGATAATTAGACAGTCTTCTCACTGTTCATTTGAACTGTGAATGGCCTCCCATTGGGGGCCATCAACGCAAAAAGAGCAGAGGGGCCACTGGAAGACCACATGACTGACAGCAAACCCCCGAAACAGACCTATTAATGAGGCTTTCGGACTCATCACAGAGCCGACAGATGCCTCTCCAGGGGCCGAAGAGGGATGAGACCCTTTATTCATGAGGCCAAGACAACAGTATTGATTAAATGAAGCAACAGAGCTGCTAACATAATGCTGCATCATCCAGGGGCCACGCAGGTCACTATTCATACAGAGCTGTTCTAGTAAATCAAACCATAAATCAGAACTTTCAACTGAACATTTCGATAAAATAGTCTGAAATGTAAACAAAGCATTCTGTTTTTATATACAACAGATTTTGAGAAATAAAATAACATTTTGTAAAGCACAGGGTATTTTTTGTTAAATTCTTAAACCCTTAAATTGATTATTAACATTTTTTGTTATTTATATTTTGTTATTTATATATCTATTTTAACTACTAAAAATCCCCCCAAACTTTTTAATATAATAATGTAGAAATAAAAAAAAATAAAAATAAATAAATAAATAAAACCAAACAGAATTTGGGGAAAATAACTTACCATTATTGTTATAATAATTATTATATATTAATTAATAATAATAATAATAATAATAATAATAATAATAATAATAATAATAATAATAACAATAATAATAATAATAAACAGTGAAAAAATACAAAAGAAATAAATAACACATTTCTTCTGAACAATTGTTTGTCTACTTTATTGCCATATGAGTAATATCATATCAAAATAAGATTAACTGTTTCACACTACATTACAATTTTTTTTTTTTTACAATTATTTTGGTATTTTAGTTCTTTACATGTCTTTACATCTTTTCTTATAATCTTTACATCTTTAATGATAAGCACTTAACTAACAACTATTAATACTGCTAGTAGTATACATGACAAGTAGTCATTATTAGTAGTAAAAACTACACTTAATCAGTGTGTTTTTTATTATATGTGTGGTACCATAAATCATATAACCTTCAGCTCAATATTTCCAAGAAACTCTCCCTTGAAATGTACACAAAGTAGTTCAAAAGACCACAGTCAGGGATGCGCCTCAAAAAGGTAGATGTCCCGCTGTGAGAAAGCATCACCACACATAATCAATTCCTGCATCCCTGCCTGCCTCTTTCCCTCTATCTCAGTTTCTCAGAGGCTGTTTCACATACTCAATTAAGAAGATTAACATCAAGCGAGAGAGGAAGAGTGTGTTGAGTCTCTCCGACTGACTTAGAAAAAAAAAGGGGGAAGGAAGGAGCCAGGCCAACCACTCCAGAGGAAATCAATGCAGAAACACACGCCGAGCCTTAGACAGCGCAGGCCGATACCTATCAGCTGATGCCACGGCCACGCATTACAAGAACGATAACACTAATCTTTCCCAGCAAATGGCTGAAAGTGGAGGCTTTTGGGGAAAGAGCGGAAAGGAAATAAGTGGGTTTTCTAGAATATTGGGTGAATGGAAAGATGTCATCTATGCCCAATGCATGGCCATTTCCAATCTATGAATTGTCTGGTAATAAGATATTTCAGCTGCAAACAAGATGTTCTGTGACAGACAAATGCTGTGCGGTAATTTAGCCCAAGTATTTCCTCCTTATATCTAAAATCTGACATAAGACTTTAGCAGGGTGAGCACTTGTATAGTGCTAAAACTGGGAGATCTGATCACACACCACAAGACGTAAACCGTGGAGAAATGTACATCTGGTTTTGAGTCATTTATTTGACAAGGAATCAATAGATCTTCTGGGTAATTTGGTGCCTTAATATCAATGGCATATCCTCCAGTTCCTGTAGATTGCAGAGTGGCTCTTTAGCATAAACTCTCTTTTCAAACTTGAACCACAAATGTTACATACTCAGTTCATGTCATGTGACTTTGGAGGCTAAGATATTAACAGACATTTACCAGCATGTTCCTCAAAGCACTCCTTGATGTTTCTGAAAGTATGGCATGGCCTTCAATTGGGTCATGAATGTGTTTGCTTGGTCCAAGTATGACTGATAGCTGTCAGGGATTGTTTTATTGGGTAAACGAGGTCTAAATGTCACAAGAAAACAATGATCCACAGCAAAATATCAGTATGCCGTCCCGACAATGCAATTAGGTTTCATAGACTCTGTTGGTAATTTGAGTGTGCTTGGCCATTAACATAATGTACCATGGAACTTTCTTTCATCCATCAATCGTCCAGTCTTGATGATATTGGGTCCAGTTACCATGAAGACCCAGCTGGGTCATTGGCTACACAGGTTTTCACGCAGAAGTCTGAGAGGAACTGTGTTCTGTGGCACATTTCCCTGGTCACCACTGTTGTAGCTGCTGGTGATTTGTTGCAGTATGACCCTGCAGTCACTGTGAACAATGATCACCACTCTCTACTCTTCTGTGGCATCAGTGAACTGTGTGTAACACTGCTGGACATATTTTTTTAGACTTATGAATGTTGCTTGTATGTTTTAACATGACATATTGGTTATGTTTTAATACGATGATAACCTTAATAACGGGTGTGAACCTACACTGGTTTCACGGTTTGGTTCGGTTACAATCATCATGTCAAAGATTCGGTTCAACTCAATATCACTGTCCCAGAAAACTCACAAGCAGAGAAATGTCCCTGGATGTACGTTAGGCTTTTAAAATAGTTGAATAATTTTTAAATACTCACAGGCATCTTGCCTCCCTCACTATAGTATGCTACTCGCATGCGCATCTTGTCTTTCATGCCTCACATGCACATCTTCCCTCCTACTTCATGCTAACGCAACAAATTATGTCAGAAAACTGTCAGTACATCATAACCGTTTATGATCTGTTCCTAAACCTATACTGGATTTTTGTTATTAACATTTTAGCCTGTAGCTATTTTTAACCTACCGTAAGCATTACGCACATTGCTAGCATGTTTTAGCGCACTGGGGGCACTTTTATAACTTTCCTATCATGTTTTAATATACTGCTAGCATTTTTTTCAGACATTGCTAACATGTTGCACATGTTGCTAGCATGTTTTAGCATTTTGCTACTATGACTTCTACTATGCCACTATGACTATGATTCTGATGTTAGTCTACTTTTTAAGTTTTGCTAGTGACAGACAGAAACACAGTACCGAGTGACTGATCAAAATTTTAATTAGCGTAACAGTACCAACATAATGAGTAAGACCAAATAAACAATAATGTGCAGCAATTGGTCACAATTCACGCAGCAAACCTCATGTATGCATTTCAGTGTCTAATCCTAACAGCAGGAGTGAAGACGCTAAAAGTTGTTTTGTTTTTGTTTTGATTTCATCTGCGCTCTTCGCCCCTCTCATCCTTGAGTATCAGAGAAGCGTGTGAGAGTTGAGAGCAGAGGCTAATTGCAAATCAATAGGCTGCAGTTGTTTCCTACGATTAGAGAGTGAAAAAACAAGCTTTCGCGGTCTCACCACGTGGCAGCTGGCATGCGAAAGAGCCATAATCATCTCCACCCTTGCTCGTCATGAGCAATTAAGCTTTGGATCATGAAGCGATTCTTATCACCCAAAGACAGATCGGCCCATGAGGCCACAGGCAGCCACACAGACACACACACACACACACAGACACACACACAGACACACACACACACAAGCATGCAAATGCACATACGCACTTCTATAGGCTTTGAGTAACATTCAAATGGAAAGCATAAGATGTGGTACTAATGGATAGCTAAAGGGATGATTGGAAAACGAAACAATCTATCACACCACATGATCCTCCCACCATCTATACACAATATGTGCTGAGAATATGTTACAATGGGCATTTCTCAAAAATCTGCCAGTATCCATTTCTTCTGCTTGCGAATTTATTACTTGCTGCAACTGAGGCATGGAGCTCATGTTAAACCGAGGACATCAACGTGTAGCTGTCTTCTTTTCCATGTTGTTTATGGTCTCTTTATTAAATTGGTGCTCACTTAAGAGATAAAGGATATTCACTATAGGAGCTCCTATATAATGGATAAATCACAGTATACGTGCCTGTAGTTCCAGCTTCTTCAAAGCAAATCAAAGGCTTCTCTGTCACTCACTGCCTCAGAATCAATCCATTTACTCTTAATTGCTGTGTTTTTTACAGGACACAGTGAACAGGAGCAGAAATCTCTCAAGTTGTTCTGTAAACAGACACAGTTACACCATGAAGCATGATAGTTTGTATAGATTTAGATAGAAATATTAGAAATATTAAATAAACATTAACACTAAATATGGGGGCGGCGCGGTGGTGCAGTGGGTAGCACTGTTGCCTCACAGCAAGAAGGTCGCTGGTTCGAGTCTCAGCTGGGTCAGTTGGCATTTCTGTGTGGAGTTTGCATGTTCTCCCCGTGCTCGTGTGGGTTTCCTCCGGGTGCTCCGGTTTCCCCCCCAAGACCAAAGACATTCGCTATAGGTGAATTGGGTAAGCTAAATTGTCCGTAGTGTATGTGTGTGAATAAGAGTGTATGGGTGTTTCCCAGTGATGGTTTGCAGCTTGAAGGGCATCTGCCGTGTAAAACATATGCTGGATAAGTTGGTGGTTCATTCCGCTGTGGCAACCCCTAATTAATAAAGGAACTAGCCAACCAAGGTATATAAAACACAAACACTTACATACATAAACATAACCACACAAAACCACCCTCTGCAAAATAATGATGATTTTTATGAATATAAAAGATAAACATTTTTGTTCAATATAGCATACCCCTAATTGCAACTGTTAAGAATTAGTTTTAAAAAAGTAAGCTAGGGTGCATCATTTATCTTTATAACCATTATAAGACACATGATGGCAACTGCTGCTTTGATCACATAAGCTGACATCAAACCCACTGAAGCATCAGCAATGACAAGATGACACATCCACATTTGCCTTTTACATATTTTATGTCATATAGCTGGCCTTCAATCTCAGCCTCGTCTTCAGCAGAGCATAATGAAATGTTCATAATAAAATGCTCATAAGTTTTTGTCTTTAAAAACATTATAAAATTCAGTAATAGAAAAATAGAAAAAAAATATTTTGTGGGCTAATTAAATAACAAGGATTAAAAAAATGTACAAGGTTTAACAAGGATTATAAAAATTAGCTTTACCAGATTCTCCTGTCCTGTCAAAGGTTTTTTTTTTATGGTAAAATATAACATTTCCTCTGCAGTATATATTTAATGATAAAAGTACACCAATACATTACCAAGGGAAGGGAATATAGTTACAGCCCAAACAATCAATTAAAGGAACAGCATCAGCAAAACCCAGCCAACGGGCTTTCAGGATGTCCGATATCTCATAATCTGATTGCCGTGGGAGCCATCTAAGATATTTGATGTTGCTGCAAGATCTGACTTAGATTCAAAGCATTGATAGATTTCATGTCGTCATGTGGATTGTTTATTGGAAAGCAATTATAAAAGCAATTATTTCAGCACAGATCTGAAATATGAACTAAACTGTAGCTTGTTCAACAAATATCGCAGAATGCATTTTACCAGCTGACCAAATATAGTCCTGTCACGATTATTTATGATTACAGTTATTTGACTGATCTCTGTTATTTGAGATAATTGTGATAACTGTGCATTGTACCATATTGTATATTTTTATATAATGCCATGTCACCATCTAAATAATTAAGAAAAGTATAGTGCATATAAAATAAAAAAGCAACAACAAAAAAAACAACAAGTTATGTTGCATAATATTTTTTTACATTAATATTAACTGTCGCATGCATTTCAATTAAGGACGTTTAAGCACATAAATGAATGGAGGATTAACACGCAATGCACAACCATCAAGAAAATGCTAACTTTTTAAAGTGAATTGATGAGGAGGAACTTATTTTATATCTGTGAAGACAAAAAGAAGAAAACAAATACACTGTTGTTCATAAAAACTGTCGAAGGTCTTCTTTCTTATATATTATATTATGCTATATGCTGTACTACAGTTCTTTCTGATTCTCGATTGAACCTTATGCGAATGTGCAGACTGTCAGAACTAGGCTTTTTGTTGTTGTGTTGATTTTCTTCTGTGAAAGAGAAATGCATTTCTTGCCTGATTGCTTTGTCACAATCAGGCCATCTCCGTCTCTCATCCTCGTG
Source organism: Danio choprae (assembly GCA_903798125.1). Classification (NCBI taxonomy): domain Eukaryota; kingdom Metazoa; phylum Chordata; class Actinopteri; order Cypriniformes; family Danionidae; genus Danio; species Danio choprae. The sequence continues at coordinate 2,505,655 of CAIGQW010015581.1, read as the reverse complement.
ATCAATCAATGAATATTTCATATGAAATGTGAAGCAACACATTAATTATTGACGGGGTCTCTTGCATAATGTCTCACCCAAAACACAGCACTTTTTGCACCAGCATAGTGTTGGGAATCAACATCAAACGTGTCATTCATATTGTTTACAGGAAGCCGCACAACTTTTTAATACAGAAGGTTTCCAGATTTTCTTGCCTACAGTAGGACCAGACTGTAAGATGTTTTTTTTTTCAATAATACATCACAAATTCATCAGGGATGCATTCCCAAACAACAACATAACTTGCCGGTGAACTACTATAGAACGATGCATTTTTTGGGCAATAAACAATATAGTGATAAGTGTTTCCTGAACTTCTGATCCATTGTTTAAACTAGGGCTGCACAATATATCGTTTCATTATCAATATCGCAATGTGAGCATCAGCAATAGTCACATCGCAAAATATGTAATGTTGAGTCTGAATTATAGTTGATCAGGAGTTACAGAATTGTATTTAATGGCTGTATTTTTATGGAATTTATATAATTTATGCAAAAAAAATATTTTCTTACTTAGAGTTTTGTCTTGTTTCTAGTCCAAACATCTACATTTCAAAGCAAAGATAATACTGCCAGATAATTCAGCTTGTTTTAATTCATATGGACTTAAATGACTTATTTCTTCTAAAGTTGAAAACAAAACAATATTTTACTTGCTCTAAGAACTTTTTGATGTTTGGATTAGAAACGAGACAAAGCAAAGTATGAAAAGCATTTTTTTTTTCATTGCAATTATTCAATTTCTGTACCCGAGTACTGTTAGACTCACCAGAAAACCAAATCAAATAGTGCTATTCTAGTGCTAAATAGTGCTAGTGCTATCTTGTGAAACTGTATTCATATAGTAATACTTATCACAGAAAAATTAAATATCGCAATATCAGATTTTTTCCAATATCATGCAGCCCTAGTTTGAACCACATTAGTTAAAATGTAAAACTTGTGTAATGATGTTCCTCAAAAGAGTAAAGTAACAACTTCTTTAGATAAAATCCGCATTAAGAGATGTTTCTTTTATTATGTTGTTCAAACACAATATTGTGTGGTTGGGGGTGAGGGGTACAATATGAATTTAAGTAAGCTTGTTTGCTTTTGGTCTATCTTTTTTTCCTGCATACTTAATTGAAACACTTCACAATCACTTTTTAACCAACTGTGTTTAAAATGGCATAAATGTTTTTGGAGTGCACTAAGAAGGGAGTACAATCTGAAGATCGTTAAAAATGAACTGTAATAAAAATCACTTTGAATTTGTTTTCAATTCACTTTGAAAAGTGTTCGAAAAGAATAGGGCACATGAGGGATAACTGAAAATAGTGCACAGCCAGGAACTGTCATTCTAACTACAGGTCTAGAGGTGTCGTTGCAACTACACAAATTTGCGATGGATTTGGGGGGGAAAAACCCGAATTGGTGAACTATGTTTGTAAAGGTATTTCTAACACCTGATAACAGCTCCAGGAATTAATAAATTACACACAAAGTAAAGATCTGCTCCAAGGAGACTGAACTGTAATGGCAACATTGTGGCTAGTAAAAAAAAAAAAAAACAAGTATGCTTGTCCTGTTTTTTGGGTTGTGTTGCGTCCATATTTCAGCCAAAGGTTCATTTGGAAGTGGATTTAGAGTGCAATTGTGTGAATGGCAGCGTTTATTTTAACCAAACCAAACCAAACCAAACCTGTAAAAAGACTGTTTATGCTGAAACTGAATTGATGCATTTAATGCTAGAGTGAGTGTGAATGTCCTAGTGTTAGACAAAAACTGACACATGCTAATCCTCAGAAACCGTCAGAGCAACCCCTTGGCAGTATGATTTTTCAGCTCTGGTGCACTTACGCCCCCAAAGCCCATGTTGCCTCTGGGTATTTTGCTCCTCTATTACTGCAGCCATCAGTCAACCTGTTCTGAAGCACCTGAACCCACTTCTTCACCCAGCACCACTGACAAGAGGAGTCGAAAAATACACACCTAAACCTCCAAGCATATCGAGTGCTGAAGAACACACTTTATCATCCACTATATTTACACAGTAAAACAGACAACTTTTGAAAGCCTGAAAACTCAAACTTTTAAAAGCATTTTTAAAACTGCCACCAGCTATGTTTCCACCCAAAGATGCAAATTAGATTTATGCACAAAACTGGAACATCGCATAAAACATTTGCCAATACAGCACAGTTTCCATCCAATGAGAACAAAATCATCACTTCCTGATAAGCTGGCACCAAATATAAAAAAGAAAAATGGAATTTGCTGCGTTAGGAGAAACCACGGTGGGCCTTTTTTCATATATAATAAATCACTTGTGCCTCAGAAGACAAAGACGAAACTCAATGAGCACAGTCATACTTGACTTTTGGAGGCACGAGATCAATCTTTGTAAGTGTTGCTGCTCGGGACAGTTCTGGGAGGTAATAACACTGAACCACTTTAAGGATGGATTTAGGCATTTTTAGAATAACCTAAACAACACTAAAGGTGTTGTGCAGTCTGGTCCGTCACACATTTTTGTTATCACATGGTCTGTTAAAACAAAATCACATGACTTTTTTGATATGCATTGTGGAATTTATTCAGTATTTATTCAGTGTTTTATGTGCATTTTTAAAATGTATCTGCATTTCCATTATATGATAGCATTTTTTGTATGATATTACAAAATGCGCATGAAAATAGGTGGATTGAAACATTTCTTTGTTATTTCCATGTAAACTACAAAAACATGATGAGTGACCTCATGTGCAGGTGTATTATGTGCAATTCTGCATTCCAAACAACTCGGAATTGTAAGTTTTCCTACTTCCTATTTGGAAAAAAATTATAAAGAAGTTGGACATCTGCAACCTGTGAACCCGGAGCAGATCGAAGAACCCCAATTTGAGACAAAATGAGTGACAACCCTACTATTAAAGGCTGATTCTGAGATTAAACGGTAACAGCTGTATTCAAAGACAATTAGCATTTTCTATTCTATTTGTTTTATTGGCACAATACCATTCATTCATTCATTCATTTTCTTTTCGGCTTAGTCCCTTTATTAATCTGGGGTTGCCACAGCGGAATGAACCACCAACTTATCCAGCATATGTTTTATGCAGCGGATGCCCTTCCAGCTGCAACCCATCACTGGGAAACGCCCATACACTCTCATTCACACACATACACTACGGACAATTTAGCTTACCCAATTCACCTATAGAGCATGTTTTTAGACTTGTGGGAGAAACCCGGAGCACCTGGAGGAAACCCACGCGAACACGGGGAGAACATGCAAACTCCACACAGAAATGCCAACTGACCCAGCCGGGGCTCAAACCAGCGACCTTCTTGCTATGAGGCGACTGTGCTACCCACTGCCCCACCATGCTGCCTGGCACAATACCATGAAATGTTATAAAATATTCACATATCACATTCTGAAAATGTGACAGAAATTCCCATTTCTGGCTGTGTCTGCATTAATGGCTGCATCAATGGCTGTGTTTGTGTTTCTTAAAATATGTCAGTTACTGTATTTGAATGCCATTTTTAAAAAAACGTCTTCATCTGTTAAGTGCTTCGTGTAAACACAGTACATAGTAAAACACTATAAACGCCTCCTTCATTCATCCATAAAAATTAAGGGGTCATTCCATGTCAAATCAACCAAATTTCAGACAATTCCTATGCATTTATTGTTAACATTTTGTCTAAATAAAGACGAACATTAAATGGAATGAAAGCCATATCTTCGATTAATATTTATTGAGTAATCACTTATTTTATAGAG
>CAIGQW010015581.1:2464216-2481599 GCA_903798125.1 Danio choprae | reverse complement strand
GGTTTAGGGAAGTGGGTGGGCGGGTCAATCGGTGCTTTTGACAACACTATTGGTTGGGTTTAGGAAAGGAGGAAGGAAAGGTCAGGTGGTCGACAGTGGCCTCTGGTGGATTTATGCAAGAAGAGCAGGCGCGAAAAGATTTTTGAGATCTCAAAGAGCATCGGCCTCTGACAGATTTGCAAAAACAAAGACTACAAAAAAACTTACCTCCTTAGACGTATTTCAGGCTCTCCAGAAATGTATATAGGGGTACATAATCAGAATGAGCCTGGGTTGGAAAAAACTGCCTTACAATTTAATGTGTTTTATTTCAGCTGATTTCATCTAAGGAATTTTTTGAGTTTGGCAACCCAATTTCACTGTATACTGCAACTGTATTAAAACAGAAAAAGCATGTACATGCATCAATTCATTCATTCATTTTCATTTCGGCTTAGTCCCTTTATTAATCTGGGGTCGCCACAGCGGAATGAACCGCCAGCATATGTTTTACGCAGCGGATGCCCTTCCAGCTGCAACCCATCTCTGGGAAACATCCATACACACCCATTCACACTCATACACTACGGACAATTTAGCTTACCCAATTCACCTGTACTGCATGTCTTTGGACTTGTGGGGGAAACCGGAGCACCCGGAGGAAACCCACGCCAACACAGGGAGAACATGCAAACTCCACACAAAATGCCAACTGGCGAGGCTCGAACCAGCGACCAGCGACCTTCTTGCTGTGAGGCGAACGTGCTACCCACTGCGCCACTGTGAGGCCTACATGCATCAAATCATTTCCTTTTGTTTTCCATGTGAGAAAGTCATACATGTTTTTATTACAACATTTTAATTTTTAGGAGGTGAATTATGCTTTAACCGTGTCCTTCTATTGCGGTTCATTCATTTAATTAACAAGCTGTGCAAGAGCAGCAACTGCTTTGATATAAAACTAATTTCCGTGCAATAAGGATAGGTTTTTATTCACACTCAATGATGCAGATGAATGTGGACAAGAGGAAGGTAATAATTACGCTTTTTCGCTCCTCATGAGTATCTGGATAGCCCTACAGTTCATGCAAGACAAGAATAACCCAAATGAAAAGCAGCTATTTCAAACCTCCGGCGCATATGCCCATTATTTGCACACATCTTCAACAAACCGTGAAAACGGCTCCAGCAATTTCCTAGGATGGAATGAACCATAACAAGCGGGTTATTTGTGAGCATCACAACATTTTGGGAACAACAGACAGATGGCTAAGTTGTAAAAAATGAAGCACTTTTACTGCACATAAGAGATGCTCATTTAAACACGCAAACCGAAAAGGCCAAGGGTGATTTGTTTCTATTTGATTAGACTCTTTGAGGATGAAGGAGAGGGTCATAAATAACTGTGAGGAAAATAGCATCAATCATGCTTAACCACATCTACAGATAAAAGCTGCACTCTTATGGCTATCATTTACATCCATTTATGCGCACTTGGGTGTTTTTTGCAAGTGTGTGGCAGTGTGGGAGTGTTTAATTGAAAATACTACTAGTCTGTCTGCTTTTATGTGTACATGGACACGCCGAGTCTATAATTAGTGTAGTAACATTCAAAACGGCATAATGATAGTCTGCATTTACATGCATAGACTAGTCTCAAACTATGCACACAAAGATCTGGTTTTAGAAGACATCTAAAAGTCCTTTATCAAGAAATATAACTCGAGCGGCTAGTAATGATGTAAATGTCAACACAATGTCAGCAGACTTTCTCATACAACAACTGCTAGCTGTCAGTGTGCAACTGGAATTGCCCATGTTTGTAATGACATGCGAAGTTGCTGAACCCACAAAATGTGCAAGGATATAAGTGACAGATGGAGTTTGTATACAGTATATGTATGCTGCTTGTTTACTCTTTTACTATTTATTACATAAGAAAAGCATGAGAAAAAGATATGGCTTTGCATTGGGCTTTTAAATGTTGAATCTGGTCAGTTTTCAGTGTATGTGACTGTGTGTGCATGTGCATTTACACCTTTGTGCCTGAAGGGTGATGATGTGTCCTGACTGAAGTGACAAATCACCCTAAAATCGAGCCTGATTCTGATTATCACACAGTGTTTCATGCAGCTGAGCTCGATTAAATCAATTAATGATGGCTGTTTAGATGTCTAGAAGGAAAATAACAAATTATTTGAACAACAAGGTCATGAAGTTCCTCGTATTCACACTGACAAAATCAGAACCCTCAGCAAAATTCAAACTTGCTAATTTAGATTCATTCATTTTCTTTTCGGCTTAGTCCCTTTATTAATCAGGGGTCGCCACAGCGGAATGAACCGCCAACTTATCCAGCATATGTTTTACGCAGCGAATGCCCTTCCAGCTGCAACCCATCACTGGGAAACATCCATACACACCCAATTACATTTATACACTACAGACAATTTAGCTTACCCAATTCACCTATACCGCATGTCTTTGGACTTGTGGGGGAAACCCACGCAAACACGGGGAGAACTTGCAAACTCCACACAGAAACGCCAACTGACCCAGCCGGGGCTTGAACCAGCGACCTTCTTGCTGTGAGGCGATTGTGCTACTCACTGCCCCACAATGCTGCCCTAATTTAGATTCAGTTTTACAAATATAGTATTGAGTTGCACTTTAGAGGATTATGACTAAAATGAATGTCAACCTTCTAGAGGCATTTTAAGCTATGTTCAATTCTGAGATGAAGGGTGTAGCGGGCCAAAAAGTCAATTTTTTAAATTTTAAATAAAACATTTTAGAAATGATAAATTCTTAATTACGAAGGGCTCTTTGAAGCGAGCAATTTTGAGCACTTCACTTTCAAATGAGCCTTCTGTATGGTGCAGTTCAGAGCTGCATTCATTCAATTCAATTCAAGCCTATTTGTATGGCCCTTTTAATGCAAATTATCGCTTGCATTATATCATCACAACCTAAATAAAAAAGTAAAGGTATGAGCAGGGTGGAACATAGTCTATGTTTACTGTTCCTGCTGTTTATTTATATGACAAAAATAGAGTTTGTTTTCCAAACTATTGAATGTTTTCCAATTTATTTTTAACATGAGAGCAAGCGCTGCCATTTTTAACTTGAATGTGATCTTCCTGCTTCCTGTTATTTCAGCTGTTCTTGACGGTGCAAACTCGTATTTGTTATAATGTCGTATTACTGAATACTGCACTTTCTTTTTCTACTAGTTGTTTACCTATAGTGGTTAATCCAAAGTAAAATCTTAATTTAGGTCACATTCAGAAAATATCTGCTATCCCTTATAGAAATCTGATTTAAAAGCGGATTTTACATATATATAAAATGTCATGTATGCAACATATGTTTCAAAATATTACAAAATTACTTACATATATTTTTTCCAACCATTGGAATTACAAATATGTACATACAGGATCAAATATTGATGTAAATATATATATAACTAAATTATAGCTACTATATTTAAACATGGGCGACGCGGTGGCGCAGTGGGTAGCACAATCGCCTCACAGCAAGAAGGTCGCTGGTTCGAGCCTCGGCTGGGTCAGTTGGCATTTTTGTGTGGAGTTTGCATGTTCTCCCCGTGTTCGCGTGGGTTTCCTTCGGGTGCTCCGGTTTCCCCCACAAGTCCAAAGACATGCGGTACAGGTGAATTGGGTAAGCTAAATTGTCCGTAGTATATGTGTGTGAATGAGTGTGTATGGGTGTTTCCCAGTGATGGGTTCCGGCTGGAAGGGCATCCGCTGCATAAAACATATGCTGTATAAGTTGCCGGTTCATTCCGCTGTGATGACCCCAGAATAATAATGGGACTAAGCCGAAAAGAAAATGAATAAATTAATGATATTTAAACATGTAACTGTTTGAAATTCCAAAGGTTGGAAAAATATGAAAGTGACAATTTTTGCAATATTCCTAAATATATGTTACATATATAATATATATTTTTATATATGTGAAATCCAAATATAAATGTGTATGTCATATATTTTTTATTTGCACATATCATATGTCTAGGTGGGATCTATGTTGAAAAATACTGAGGGGTTGATCAAGAAATCAGTCAATGTCTCAACAAAGTCAATGTTTAACAAAGGAAACCGCTTCACTGCTGTTTGACTCGCCGAGGCTTATAACACATGTCTGTTGTCAGATGTGTTCATGTTCATTTATTTCAATATAACATTGAGAGTCAACAATACACTTGAGTATCTTAACGAACGTGAATGTATGAGTGGGTGAGACAATTAAGTCTGATTGGAAGTTTGCTGAACATCTTATCCCATTTGAAAGTCAGGTTAACTGAAGTGTGCTGCACTCAGGATTGAACAGCCAGTTTGAAACGCATGACTTCCTAAGCACTCTGTGCTACACAAATGTGTCTGGATCTGTGCAAGTTTACACTGGGTATCAGCCAAACATTTCATAATTTTGTCAGCCTCCTCTGTAGTTCTGATTTGGTTTGGTTTGGTTAGGAAACCCAAGCATCTCTGGTCAGCACTAAAACGAATGACATTTTGACAGGATTTTGACAGGATTGCATGCAATCAGGAGTTTCGGGAGATTTCGATGCAGATTCTGCAAGTTGTTGACATGAGTTTGCCATGCTGATCAAACAAAAGCTGCTTGGTTTGAAATTTCTTAGAAAAAAAAGGTCCAATAACACACAGTGTTGTATAAATCCCAACTCACAAAGAGGTCAAATCAACCGGATTTCTGTTGGTTGTTGTGAAGAATTGAAGTATCCAACTAGAAATTAGTTTTTTGCCCTCACACAAAACGTCTGATTGCATGGATTCGAATGACTCGATTTTAGAAAGCACTATGGTTTCAGCACTAAACCCAGCATAAACGCCAGTATATCTTTAAACACTCAAGACATACAACACTATCGGAACCTCTCACCAATTGGTGGTCACCTGAGCTTCTTTGCTTGATATTTGCATAAACTTGTGCATATGGAGGCTGAACTTCATACTAAAATTAGTGCATTGCGGGATTGACGGCAGAAAATGGCCAGGAGCATCAAAAATGTTGGGAAATGTTTGACACTGACTTGTGATATGGAGGTCTTAAAATCTACATTTTCTGCTGGAATATTATTCACATGTTGCATGTTTTGCTACTGTATATACACTCAGCAAGCAGCCTCTTTCCATCATTTGTAGATGATTGAAACACTTTTCAAATCAAGCAGATTTCTGTTGCTTTTGAACGAGCAAAGTCTGTGTGGAAAACACTTTTTTTGCCCTTACACGAAATTCCTGATATTTTTAACCAACACAGGCTCATTGGAAATACATGCCCTAAAACACACCCTAAGTAATGTATTTCAGATTCACTCAAATGTAGGGATTGCTCTCAAGTAGATTTGTCATCTGAAACATAAAATGAAATGCATCCAGAGCATTGTATTTTACGTTTTGCAAAAATAGCCTAAGGCACATTTTTCCAAATAGCCTGGGATGTTTTTAACACTAAAGACAGATATTATTAGCTTAGCCTCACAGTGATTGGGTCCTGACTGTGCTTTTTATTTAATATTTGCATAAAATTAAATATACAGAATTTGATGTTTATGCTTGTGTTGTGGATCGTGAGATTGACAGCAGAGTAGGGATAATAGTGTGTAAATTGACATTTTTGGTATTTTTCAGCTTTTGAAACTGAAAAAGTTGGTCAAACTGGGAAGACCAACTATACCAGATTAGACCAGTTAAGACCAGCAAGCCACCTTGGCCTCGATTAACTTATTACTATTATTATTTTGGCTGAATGGCCAATCTAATTTAGTACATATTTTAAATCTGGAGAATTCACATAATAACCTGTCAAACAGCAGCCTGGCCAGACCAGCTAATCCAAATAAGACTAGCATGCCACCTTGGCCTGGTTAAAGATTTTTATTTATTTTGGCTCGATTCACAACTTGATTAAGTCTTTTTTTCTTTTGTTTTTGAGACATTTCAGTACTTTTAAGTACTTTTTTTAGTTAAAACTAGAAAATTACTCAATAACCAGCTGAACAGCAGCCTGGCCAGACTAGGAGTCCAGCTAACCAGACCAAAAACTGGATTTAGGACAGCACAAGTAAATGTGACAGCAACTTTAGACTTAAAAAAAACCCCAAATAAGTTAATGCTCTTTAAACATGTTGTTAGTGTAGCACATCAGGCATGTACCGCCTTGTCTCATTGTGGTTACCTTGTCTTGTTTATACCATCTGAGGTTATGATGAATACACCACTGTATCATTTACAGATAAAGAGTTAAGGGTCTGATGGTGAAGAGATTTTGCTGTTGACTTTGATGATCAAAAGCATCATGTTAGGATATTATAATAACAGATGAATGGGACTTTCCCAAAATGTTTCCCACACAGATGGTGCTGACAGACAACATGGCTGAGCATGAAGAGCAAGCCAAAGTAGCCGAAACGCCTTGTTTTCATATTGGAAAAAATAGACTTCATTAGACACATCATTTCAGTCCAACAGTACAAATTACACACATTTCATTATCTTTTTTTCTGATTGCAAACAACAAAATGGAAAACAATCCAAATTAAAAGCATGTCTACACTGTGGTAAAACCAAATTAAATAACAACGTTCTTACAAAAATATTTCATATTGATAATTAATGTAAATAACATGCTCACAATGAGGTTTCATTAGTTCATGTTCCATTAGTTTAACATGATTTTTTTTTCAGATTAGTAATTAGCAGTTCAGTGTAAGCATTAGTTAAGTAAATTAGTTAGGATATAATACTAATGAATATACATTAATTTATTATCTCGGGTATCAAAAAATTACTTTTTTGTTTTGTATTAGGGCCTCACAGTGGCGCAGTGGGTAGCACGTTCGCCTCACAGCAAGAAGGTCGCTGGTTCGATCCTCGGCTGGGTCAGTTGGCGTTTCTGTGTGGAGTTTGCATGTTCTCCCTGTGTTGCCGTGGGTTTCCTCCGGGTGCTCCGGTTTCCCCCACAAGTCCAAAGACATCCAGTACAGGTGAATTGGGTAAGCTAAATTGTCCGTAGTGTATGAGTGTGAATGGATGTGTATGGATGTTTCCCAGAGATGGGTTGCAGCTGGAAGGGCATCCGCTGCGTAAAACATATGCTGGATAAGTTGGCGGTTCATTCCGCTGTGGCGACCCCAGATTAATAAAGGGACTAAGCCGAAATGAAAATGAATGAATGAATGAATGTTTTGTATTAATAATAGATTATTAACTTACAAAAGTGTATCTCCATTTTACAGATCTGAGCTAATTCTGAACTAAATGAAAATGTGCATGTTATTAGCATACATACGGTAACAAAAAACTGTAACAAATAAATATTTATTGCATAAGTTGCATGTAGCATGACCTTATTTCAAATAGGTAACAAAATAGGAATATATAGAATGCAAATAATAAAGGAAGCTAAAGACAATAATAAGAGAATTTTTATACAGAGATTTACAAAAAATATATAAAAAAATGTAAATAATGTCGATTATTTATTTATGTAGTAACATGTATGCATGTAGGAACTTGTGTATTATTTTATTATGTATTTAATTTGCATATAATTGAGCTATGTGGGCCTCAAACATAAAAGAGTAAATTAAATCTTAACATGAAGGTTAACCATTGTTGAGGAGACTAATTACTTGAATTTACCAGGGGGGGGGAAAAACATCCCTTAATATGCACAAACTCAAGAAGAAATCAAGCAAGATATAATTTGATGAAATAGGTGCAAAAATAGATGAGGAAAGCTTTTCTGATTTAATTTAGAGTCCTGCAATTTAGGGACCGCTGTAGCTAATTATTAGCTGCTGCAAATCCGATTTTTATGGGAATTAGGCAATTATGCACTGTGGTTTAAAAAAGCTGCATTAATGTCCTATTTTCAAGTTAAAGGTTTTAAAAGTTCCAGGTTTAGAGTTTAGTTTTCGTGGTCTATCGCAATAGGTTTACTTCAATTCACTGTCAAAAACATATGTTTTTCTCATAATTTACAGTTTCCCCCACAATCCAAAGACATGCCGTATAGGTGAACTGAATAAACTAAATTGTCTGTAGTGTATGAGTGCATGTGGGAATGAGTGTGTATGGGTGTTTCCCAATACTGGGTTGCGGCTGGAAGGGCATCCGCTATGTAAAACATATGCTGGAATAGTTGGCAGTTCATTCCGCTGTGGCGACCTCTGAAATAGAAACTAAGCCGAATGAACATAAGTGAATGAATGAATGAGTTTTGAGTCCTTTGCCAGTGTCAGTTTGACATGCTTTCAACACAAACCAATCTCCAGGCTTCTTCTACAGCAACAGTGTTTGAGAGTCAAAGCACTGCAGGAGTTGTTCTTTGGCAGCCAATATAGTTCATAAACTGGAACTATGTAAACTAGTTATATGCACTGTAAAAATATCTGTTAATTCATGTTTTTTCCATATTTTGTGATTCACAAGGGTTTTCCGTTTATTTACGGTTGTAAACTGCATTATGGGACCTTGATCTGCCAACGTTTGATGTTGAAAATTCAACTCTGCAGTTTAACAAAGTGACTTTTATTGACATTTTAGTAGTTTGAAAAAAATACAATTTATGAGAAATAATATATAGAGAAACAAGTGTTTACAGTGTAAATAGATTTGAGCAGGAAATAACTACTTTCATGCAGTTCAGAATGTTTGCTAGACAATATCTCCATTTATCATGCATTTTAATCTTTAAACCCCTGCAGACCTTTTACAGCTACATTACACCTTACTTAAAAGGTAATCTATTGTCAAATAAAAGGTAAAAGCCTAACAAAAGCACTTAAAAACTGAAAGGTGAACGTCTGTGCTGAAGAAGTGAGGCAGAAGAAAGCACAAGTGTTGTAGCAGCAGATGGTTCAGAGGGGGCTGGGCCATGTTTAAATACAGCACTTCAGTGGGGCCCTGGCCGGTTTGCCTCTTTATGGCTACGGTGTGTTATACCTCTTAATGTGCATGTTACGATCTATTGTACTCGCCGTTGGGCTTTTGTGTGTAATTAAGAGGCATGTGGGATATGGGGGTTTGAGTCTGAACGTATAGAGAATGGAGGGTTTCTTGAGCTGAACAGATACACTTCAGCAAACATGGCGTGCTGCCCCGTCACGGCGAGCACAGTAAATTTAGCAGACAACAGCACAAGTCAACTCTGCAGGGAACGAAAGCGCAGAGGATGTTCTCTATATAGTGTGCTGTTACTAGATGCTGATCATTTGGAGACGTGACAGTATCTCTGCGTGGGACAACCTCTGAACGCTTACATAATTGCTGCACTGCAGGAAAAGGGAGATATATCTGTGGTTGAGTCTGCAATGTAACTCAGAGAGATACAGAGAGACGTGAAGACAGCAGAGGGAAACGACAGGACAAAAGGACAAGTTCTGCTGGAGAAATTGAGACACTAGGAGGTCACAGTTTTGCTGTAAAAAACGGAAAATGTGTCAAAATGCTGAATAATTACAGGGTCTGTTTTCACAGAATGTGCTCTTGCAGAAGTGTGATTATAATAGTTGATTGAAAAGGCTGTTGAATTGTTGAAAAACACTGCTCAGAGGAAATCGAGTCACTCCAAAAAAAATCAATAAACTCTAAAAACCCAATGGTTTGGTTTGTATTTCTTAGAGTGTATTTCTTAAACTGTGAATTTATTCCCTGTGAGGGCAAAAAAAAATTCCTGAGACATTTTTCACTCTTTTTCATTTTGGTCACCATTAGGACCTCTGCAAAATCTTTGTGTGTGTGTGGGGAAATCCTACTTGTACCAAAATCCTTCTTGTAAATTACTGGATTTCACCCGTGAAATACTAGACAAGGTCACATTTCTATTAACTAATTATTTTTTTTACAGTGCAAGTAAAGTTAATATTTAAAGGTGACATTGGAAGAAATTTGCACTTTTGCAGATTTTTGGTATTCTGTTAGGCTCCGGCTATGTCTGCCAGCTCAGAAAAGTTTCAGCAAAAAAACATGCAGCCAGTTTGTTATAAACCAAGTGAATTACGTGCCATAATTTTACCTGTTTGAATTTCCTGGAAGTTTGAACAAAACTTGACAGTTCTTTACATTAGCCCGCCTCCATGCAAACTATGGTCTCCGCCCTCCTCTCCACTTTATTATCCACATATCTCCACTTCTATTAGCAAACAAATAGCAAAGCGGTGTGTTTCATTTGGTTATTGTTAGCAAACGTCACCTTCAGTTCACTTGTGTCTAGAATTAGTTCATCATCCTCTTGTGTGCAGAGCTGTGTTCCTCAGTGTGATGTTGGGGTTTTCAAACTGCCTGGGACGGACTGTGCAGCTGAGCATTTGTTAAATCCATGTGTAGACGTTTGTTTGAATACAATTTAAATTTAAACTAATAAAATGTAAATTGATGGCGGGCTGCATTGATCAATAAATGTCAAGAAATTATAAAGTATTTGATGATCATACATGCTTGAGTTTTACCACAACCTCAGATTTTGTCATTATAATGTTGAAACATCTTCAAATACTCTGTATTTGTATGATCTGTACTATATCTGTATTATAATTTCAGGTTATGTAAAATTTAATATCAGTAACTACTAATAGATATAGTTTTTTCCTATGTCATGATCAAGAAAATATTTCGATATATAAATGTCTTGCTTCATCATACTTTTATTCATTCATTCATTTTCATTTCGGCTTAGTCCCTTTATTAATTTGGGGTCGCCACAGCGGAATGAACCGCCATCATACTTTTAAAAACCGTTAAATAATAATAAAAAGTTTCAGTGCCTATGCAATAAATGCATGTAAAATACTTCTCTGTAATGAATATTTACATAGAAAAAAAAAAGAAAGAGCTGTAATGCCCACAGATTTGCTTTGAGGTGTATATGCTTGTTTTGGCCTGGCCTGAACGAACACAGTGAAGATCAATGAGGTCATGTTTGCTCTCACCTGAGCCCAATGGAGTGACTGCAGTCAGCAGAGGCAGATGAGCGATCCGCCAGCTCACAGCGCACAGGAGAACAGTCACATTGGATAAATCACCCAGCCTCTCCAGACCCTCCACCTCCAGGACACAGCTGGCTCGTGGCTCGCAGCAAAATCCTTCTGCACAATCCACAGGCCAAGAGCAGCTCAAAACAGCCTGAGAAAGAAAGGGTGCAAACAGCATGAGATGTTGCATTTGCTGTGAAACCTAAAGGGACTGTATTAATCACTTATTCATCACAACCATCATTGCCGTCATTGTGTCTAATGAGTGTCATAAGACATTATCATCCATTATTTTCCACTTAATGTCTGCGAACAGCATCTGTGGCGTGCTGTCAGTTACCGCAGAGAGTAATTTCAGTTCATCCGTCAAGAAAAAGCCAAGCACATGTTTTTGTTTAAATATGTACATTAATTTTTAAAGAGACAGTCCAGATCAAAATGAAAATTGTCATACTTTCCTCATGCGTTTGCTGCATTCTTTCCTTTGAATAATAAAATGAACACTGACCAGAAATGATGTAGGTGAGAAAGCAGCAAATAATAAAAGCATCAGATAATAACAATGTAGACATTTGTGCAAATTCAATTTGCACAATTTAGCTGTTTAAAGTTCTTTAAATAGTATGTATTACATCAGGGGTCATGTACACAAAACATTTTTTTCTGTTCTAATGCACTACTTTAATGATTTTCTATGTAAACTCTATTGATTTATGTCCGTTAAGCTCATGTCTTGCATCTTTGCAGCACCTCGCACACGATAGCATGGCAAGACACTCATCAATATCAGTTCCAAAGCACTGAACCAATCAGAAGAACTCAAAGGTTGGGTAAGCAGTGCGATGAAACCTGGCAGAGGTGATTTTTCAAAACCCATTCCTGAGCGCAGCGTCTTGTGTTTTCAGATGCAAATATGCATTCTGTGTGAAAAGCCCCTTAAACATGGAAAAACAGTGTCAGTTTGAATTGCACTTCAACTTCTACTATAAGGTAGCTCTTCTGTGTTTATGGTTTTACTCACTAACGTCTGTGCTGTTCAGCCCCAACAAAATGTTTCAAAACTTTTTTTAAACGGCAATAGTTCATTCATTGTGTTCTTTTTGAAGAATGCTTAGAGCTGGATGAAATGCTATAAATATAAATAGGTGTTTAAAGGTCCTGTGAAGTGTTTTGAATTGTGCATTTTTGTTCAAACCAGTAGTTTACAGCCAATAGTATTTCATTTTTTATCACAGCTCTGCCAGTGAAAGTGGTTGAGCTCAAACCAATATAGCAATAGCATATTGATGGGGCGGGACACGTCAGATACTAGGGAACATTTGATTGGTCAGAAGTTTTGATAAGAAACTAAAGTATGAGGTGATGTCAAAAAAGACAGAAGTGACAAACTGCAAACTTTGGATGTTTATACCTACCTAATGCAAATTGTAGATATCATTAGAACTAACATATTGATAAAAAATATATTTTTTTATTTTAAAAGGACTACAATACTGCAAAATATGCTTGATGTTTACACTTTTAATTTTGTGCACTAAAAATATCAATGCAGTTAGTTGCTGTTAACTTATCAGGTTTAGGGTGTCTCTTATTTGAACAGTTTTGTAATACCCATGTTTATTATGTTGTAAATGCATTTAATGATTTTAACATTTGAGTACAAAACAATTTACAAAGAAACTACATAGTAAGAGTATGCAGACATAAAAAAAGAGAGACACTAATTGACTGAAGATGACAAGCTTTATTTGAGCCAGCTTCAGAGTCAGAATCATAATCTGCCTGGTCTTTGTCTTCATAATCAAATCTGGGATTGTACCTCATGTCCAGCAGCTCCAGTGATCGTCAGCAGCAATCACTTTTTTCTGATGAACATCGCTGCACAAGAAATCCTCACCACAGTTTCACTTTCACTTTCAGTTTACCTTACTGGCCCCATTGACTTCTGGTGACCCTAACCAGTCCTCAGTTTCACTTGGTGAACCTCACCAACGTTCTGTGCCTTCCGGTAACCCTCACCGGCCCATTATTTATTGGTGACCCTCACCATTCCTCAGTCTCTCACTGCCTGTGGAGACTTGCAATGAACATCACCAGCCCCAGAGGGTTTTCACTCTCTTCCACTTTTTATCTGCCATTGCGGGAGCCAAACTTTTGCCAAAAATGCGATAATCGTCTTCTCAGACGCCCAAGTCGCCCACTTTTTGGCGGCTTTAATCTTTAAAAAAACAAACACATCACAAGCATGGATATGGATGACTAGCATTCCACAATACATCAATATAAAACTATGTGTGTACATTTGTGGGGGTATGTGATCTGTGATCAGTATCAGTCTGCAGTGTGTGTTTGTGTTCAGAATCTGTACCTAATCTCTGTGAGAAGCACCTGCTGGACACACTTTTCAGGGGTGAAGTTCTCTCCCGCCTCAAACACACTGTCTCGCTCCTCAAACACACAAAGACATGTTTTGAGTCTCTCACACATAAACCAAAAAAAACAATGATCTATCATCGTTTTCAACGGTTTAACAACAGTCCGATTCAATTCAAAAGCCTATCACACACACAGATGGTCTCATTTGAAACAAACACAAGTATAAACTCACTGCTGTGTTGGTGGCAGATGCTTGAGGGTAGACATTAGGCAGTAGATGTCTGAGGTTGTCCAGCATGTACTCCGTAAAGCTGATACACATCTCCTCTTCCTCAAGCTTTGTGGGGCCTTGAGGAACACTACACACACACACACACACACACACACACACACACACACACACACACACACACACACACACACACACACACACACACACACACACACACACACACACACACACACACAACAAAAACATGTCACATTAATAAATGCACCAGACACCCATCTGTCTGTTATGACTGACAGCTCCATTTCACACGGACTTTAAGTTATGTCGTAACATGCTCAGAAGTACAGACAACATCAGCTGAATACAGACATACAAACACTTACTGAAAGATGATCGGCCCAAACTCGATGGACAGGTTGGTGGTGGTCATGCAGTTGACATGACTTGCAGCAGCCACTCGGGACAGGAAGAACATTAAAAAGCAGAGGATGTTGTAATTTTCCTCTGGAATGGTGTCCAGTATTTTCTTCGCTGCCTTGTGACGTTTGCTAAGTTTGAACACTGCAAGATAAAATATTTCAGGAGTTCAAGAATTTGCTAAATCTATTTTGATGTGGAGCAAGTGCACAAAACCTTCACTTACTCTTGAACACTTCCAGCAGTTCGATCATGAATGGCTCTGGAATGAGACCACCAGGAAGAGTGCTGAGGAAATGTTTTAAGACGTAGGCTGAGGAATGAACATCCTCAATGTTCAGCTTTGGGAAGCCTCCGCGATCAAAACATTTCCTCAGTTCATACTGGCGCAATACTGTGCCACCAACCCTGAACAGGCCTCTGGTACTGAGGCCTAAACACATATTTTACAAATACAGTCTCGGCGTCCATGACAAACACTTGGAAACACTGTCAAACACCAAGCCAGCACTCACCATGTTTCTCAATGAAGCCCACCAGGTGTGTGAAGGCTAGAGGAAGCCCCTGCCTCATCTGTCCGGTCTTCCTCAGATGAGACAAGGGAACACCGAACACCTTGCTAGGTGCTTCCTCCTGCACAAGAAGGTGGGTTAAGAATGAAAAACGAGAAAGTGAGTACACATACAGCTGTATTATTATTTTATCAATATTATATTATTATGTAATTTATTAATAACTATAATTGTACGTTTAAACATAAAATGTATTATTTTTTCTCCACACACACATTAAGTTCTTTACTAACAGTAAGTGTTTGTGAATTAATAGTAGGCATAATCTTATGTGTGAATATCGCATACTTACACACACTGATAAAACTCCCATAATGGGTTTTTTGCCGAGTTAACCAAATCCAAGGGGTGTCCGAAGCCGTCAGTCGAAGTCAGAAGAAAAGGGTCGTTACCGGGTAATCCAAAACCGTGTCCGAATGTCAAAGTGAAATCGCAAATCCAAAGCCGTAGTCGAAGTCCGAAAAAGTGTCAAAAACCGTGAATCAATAACCGTAATCAATCGAGAAATCGCAAACCGCACAAAACCACTAATCACAACCAACGCCAGAACACCCAACAAACAATTCTAATACAGTACGTGCATATAAACCTGCCGCAACTCTCACGTCATTAGAACGCGCTCTATAGAACGCGAGAGTAGCTTCTAGTTGCCTAAGATGTTCACTATTAAATCATTAATCTGTGTATATTTTAACATTCAAAACTGCTATACATGTATCATAACTTTACAATGATGAAACGCGCTTCAACTTAAGATACATAATTTGTTAAGATAACTTAATTTGTTCCGCCTTGCAAACTGTTTAATGTGCATTGCCTTAAACACTGTTTGCAAGGCTGAACAAATGATGAAACTAAACAGAATTAATATAATAATGTTATATATATATATACACATTTCAATAGTACTTTTTATATATATAACAACATAATAAGTAAATAAAAGAATACTGACACCACGACTTTACCCGTTAAAACACAAATATGTTTAGCACACTTTAAAGTAATTGTAATTTAGTCTATAATACGTAAGTAAATTTTAGAAAAATATATTTAAAAAATAAGTATAGCCTATTTAAACTTTGTTTAAAAATTAAAGACATAGCTTAAACACCTCAGAATTCCCAAAGTAATAAAAAAAATCATTTTATAATAACTAATATTTTTAAGTTTTAACATATTTAGGTTATAAATATTTAAATATTTTCAAGGTTAACCCACTTCATTAACCTATATTCAGAAAGTGAAATATATGCCAGAAAGGGTTCTGTCGTTTTAAATCAAGTTCATCGAACGTTAACTGTCAATTGTTGTGGACAGTAACGTTAGTGAACATTAGTTTTGTCTTTAATTATCAAGGCTAACGTTCATATAGGCGTGTTAGCTTTCTTAGCCAACAACATTTATTAGCTAGCTCATAACGCACACATTTAACATTACGAAAAAATAGGGATCCGTCAGATCCTGTAGGTCGGTAATGTGGTCTGAAGAAATCATGTTGTCGGAGTAAAATAACACAGCAATCCACCCTTACTCAATAAAAGCTTCAATCTCCTCTCGAAACTCCATTTCTGCTGAGATGCTGTTAATAACGACCATAGATATTTACAATAGATATCGCCTACCCTGTTGTGGTCTATTGGAAAGAATTCGTCAATAGGGCCGCCATTTTAGTACAGGGTAGCGCTCCTTTGAAATTAATGCGGAACCAAGGTGCAGGGGAGGACTGGCCATCCAGAGCAGATATACACATATATACATATATCTATGATCGGGAGTTTTCCCGGTGGTCAGTATGCAAATATTTTTTTAAATTACGAAAATTATAATTTTACATAACTTTTCTACATCTCATGAATAAGTGACCGCACGGGGTTTGCCGACAATGAGTGTGTTTGTGTACATGGAAATGTATTATCCTCCCTCCCTGTTAAATTAGATCTAATCCATGCCCTGCTTTTCACTTCTCATTCTAACGGAGGGAGCGATTCATTTGTGGACGAATCTCCGTTATCACTTAGCCGACAACAATACAAGTTTCTAGTACTGCAGCATCTTGTTGTTATATTTCATTTACACTGTTTGCTTATTTTATTTAACAAAACTAGCATAAGCCTAGAATTTACTGCAAGTTGGTGCTACTTTGCCTTATGATCAGTGCAGTGACTGTATTATCCTCAATAACGTTACTTGTTTAGCACAAAAAATTCATAACATACAAAAACGTAAAAAACGAAATCTTACCTATGAAATGTTCTGCCTCTATGCTTTGTTTTCTTTGTTTGCTCGTTACTACACCTGTACAGAGAGCTAAAGTCCAGCATCTTCACATTGGCTTTGGTCTTGACTAGTGCAGTTGAATGACATTTGTGCTGGGAGCACTGTACAAATGTGGCGGCGCTATTGACATGTGCTCAGGGTCCGTATGCGATATCTAGTGTATATATCTATGAATAACGACAATCATAACGACGCGGCCCATGTAGCTAACGTCAAACTACAGTGCAATGCATTCTGGGAATTTGGGGCACGGGAACCTGAATGACATTGATATCCATAGGATTATTTTATCATATAAACTGACTTAAATATTACACTTTCATAAACTTACTAAAAAACTTTAATTATTACACGAAGTGCTCACACTTCAAATTAAGAAGAAGAACACATGGAAATGTTTTCTTGTGGCAACTTGTTGATGCCGTCACTTATAGATAAGATATTTAATTTATTTGATCCACTGTCATTCCCATCGCAGTCTCAGATATAAAAAGTCAG
>CAIGQW010015581.1:2449786-2463816 GCA_903798125.1 Danio choprae | reverse complement strand
GTGTGCTAGAAACCAAAAAATGGTTATATGTATATATGTATATTATTTCACAGGCTGAATCTGCAGGGATTTAATATTAGAAGTGAAAGAAAAACTTTTTGGCACCAAACCCTAAATATTCAGAGTAAATGGTTCGGAACATTAATACCACTGTCGCCAAGGTTATGCTTATTGGAAGATAGGGAACAGATGCCAAATATTACAAAAGGAGCGTTTACAGTGATCATGGTGGGGACTTCAGTGACGGCTAGAGTCATCTTAAAACCCTGGAAAACCCCCAAAATTCCAGAGTTAAAAAAATGGGTCAATATAATGACTAAAACAGCTTCGTATGAAGGTTTACTTTACAAACTACAAAATAAGAACAAAACAGTCTGTATGTATCTCAGTGTGGGAAGACTTTTGGTTTTATGTGACGATGGCTTGTAACACAATTTAAAATTACCCACAGGTTCTTTCTATAATATTGTACTTTTGTCTATAGTAACCACTGTATACATCTTGGTTTTACATTTAGTAGGCCTACCAGTGATCATCTGTAATATGTGTTTGTATTACTGTGTCATGAGTCAGAAGAAAACAATAAAAAAACTTTAATAAAAAAAACATAAAACCCACTGGCACAAACCTAAAATGGTATTAGTGGTGGTTAAGAAAGCAACTCATTCTCTTCCAGCAGGAGGCGCCTATAGAACTGCATGAGTAACAGTGTTTCCTTGGTTACAGTTGTGTTAGTACAGAATGTATTATTCATTCATTCATTCATTCATTTTCATTTCGGCTTAGTCCCTTTATTAATCTGGGGTCGCCACAGGGGAATGAACCGCCAACTTATCCAGCATATGTTTTACGCAGCGGATGCCCTTCCAGTTGCAACCCATCTCTGGGAAACATCCATACACACCCATTCACACACATACACTACGGACAATTTAGCTTACCCAATTCACCTGTACCGCATGTCTTTGGACTTGTCTGGGAAACCAGAGCACCCAGAGGAAACCCACGCCAACACAGGGAGAACATGCAAACTCCACACAGAAACGCCAACTGACCCAGCCGAGGCTCGAACCAGCGACCTTCTTGCTGTGAGGCGAACGTGCTACCCACTGCGCCACTGTGAGGCCCAGAATGTATTATTAATTCCTTATTTAATTCCTAATTCAACTGAAGAATGAAACGAACAAAGGTTAAGGTTAAAACATGACTGCATCTTGTGCTTTTCCGGGCATATTTGACCATTTCTGTGTAACCCTGCTGTCACCTGTGCTCAGATTGTAAAAACCCCTCAGGATCAGCATGTCTCTCTGTTTGCATCTGTTCCATGACTTTAGCCTTCTCTGATCTCTGTTAACATTTCCTTTATAGACTTTGTAGTATAAAGTTGTTGCAGTGCAGTTTATATGCAAATTCAAATTCATAGATGGCCGAACTGAAACCACGATCGCACATTTTTTAAAATAAAAATTGTACTGTTCCATTATTTTGCTGGTTAATCTGTGAAAACTGTAGCAAAATGCTGTACACAGTTTTGAGCTTGAACGTGCCCCTGACCTATGGCCTCGACGAACTCAACAGAGGAAATGAACCAGACAAGATTTCCAAGTTAAAGTTGGTGGGGCCTACAAAATTTTAAAAACTATAGTCATTATCCTTTTGTGTAAACAGGCATTGACTTTCCACTTTAACAAACTTCATGGTGGCATAACTAACTTCAATTTGAGATGGCAATTATGAAACAGAGTATTTGATTCCTTGCGGTTATCTACTGGATGTTAAAATCACAGTGTTGACCTTGGCACGAGAGGACTGTGTGATTAATACACCAGCCCAAATGAAACCAGAGTAGCTCTGCAGCCAGACAGAGTGAGAAGCAATTTGAACACAATGCTTTGAAGAACTGAACCTGATACAGTTGAAGTATAAGGGCACCCTGAGCCTGCATCTGTGGACAAATCAAATCAGATGTGAGTGACAGGCTGCAGAACTGCAGAAGCGGACCATTATAGTGTCTGGTTACCCTTCAGTCTGATCACCAGAGCGGCTTAAATGGGCTGCAGTTTCTCTCCAAAGCAAACACGTCTTAAACATCCAGGTAGCCACATGCTGATCTGTAGACGGCTGCACTGACAGAGAAGATGATGGTTATTTAGGGGTCATTTGGAGGATTTGGTCATAATGAGGCATCTGTTGACGAGCCACAGGCATAGCCCATCGCATGCATCTAACCTCAGACTGGTAAAATCTATATCATTAGCGATTACGGTGCTCGCAAATGGTTCAGCTTTTGTGGTTCTTGAATGCTCAGATCATAGACGCACAAGGACTGCCATATTCTTATAATGAAATTCAGGAAACGCTGATGAATCGAAGTCTTAAACCACCTTGACCATGACTCCTGAACAAATCTGATTTGGGGCATTAGTGATTGTATCACAGACGTGTAGCATGTGGAAGGAGATGTTATGTTGTAAAACTTGGTTTGCCAATCACTTCGGGCTTAAAAATGAGAAAAGAAACCCAAAAATATACTCATCAGACACTTCAAATTCCACTTTGAAACATGAATTAGCTTCTTGAAGGCAAAGTTATTAGCTCTGCTGTGAAATTTGACTTATGTTTCAAATATCCCAAGTGATGTTTAACAGAGGAAAGACATTTTTACAGTATTCCTAATTATATATATATATATATATAATTATTATTTTATTTTATTTTTGGGGGTGGGGGGTAGTCGTACGTTTTTAGTTTGACGGGGATAAATGCATTTTTTAATGTGTTGAAAAAAATCTTTTCTCTGTTAAACAGCACTTGGTAAATATTTGAAAAAGAATACATTTGTAAATTTCACAGGAGGGCTAATAACTTTGACCTCAATTGTACATTTGGACCCACAAAGGATACATTTTATTTTATATAAAAATAAATAAATAAATTAAATCCAGTCCAAAAATGAAGATTTTCATCACTCTTCATCATTCTTTCTTAAGCAACACAAAAAGAGAATGTCTGAATATCGGGTTGTTATATGAGCATTTGCGTAAAAAAAAAAAAAAAGTCAGATAATTAAAAAAACATGAATTTATTTACATACATTATAGTTTTCTACTCCCTAGTATCTGAAACTATTCTGAAACCTACATCTGATGATGATATTTAATTAAAACAGACAAAAACATTAAACATTAATGCTTATCATAATCCAACACAATGAAACACTCTTTCACGGAATTACAAAATATAAAGCAGCTAACAAAACACTGTTATATATACATATATACAGGCATACAGAGCATAAAACAGGTTAAAAATAAAAAAATTAATAAAAAGTCAAACACTACAGCTTCCTACTATATATTTACAATGTACAAGTGTGAACATTCAACAAATCCCAAATCACTAGCACACTGCATTCAAAATGAATGGCAAGCTAAGTAGACATCAATATCCTCACCTTTCAGAAAGTATCTACTGTACAGCACACTCAAACCCTCTCTGCCAGAGAGATCTACTTCAGTGGTTCCTGTCTCTTGAATTTCTAGTGGAACAATGGCAAAGTTGATTCAAAATGGTTTTATGCACTTAAGTTTAAAGCTGCCGGCACCTTCTTATCACAGAGAAGCTGCAGTCCTATAACCAGTCATATATAATGCACAGTGAAGGGCAGTGACCTTTCATAAACCTTCAGAATATTGTTGGTGTCTCAAATGGTGAATGGTCAAATCTTCTTCCCACTATATTAGGTAATGGAAAAGGACAAGAGAACCAGTTTCAGTCTAGAAAACCTCCTCTTCTTCAGCTTCACAACCGTATTCTGTAAAAGACAAAGGTTTTAATGAATTCCACGGAATGAAAAATACTGAAAACAGATTAAATAAAATGTTAGACCGCTACTACAGTAGGACATTCTGTGATCAGCAGGTACTTGTAGATGTATGACTTGCAGAGGAAACGGGGATAGGAGCAGTTTATCAAGATGATAAACACTTCAAATGCAGTCTGCCACGAATGCTAGAGAGTTACAGCCCACTTAGCATTACGCAATTTGTCAAAATGAAGAGTCAGACCTTGGAACTAATCTAGGAAACCCTTGATCATTGAAGCCACGAGCCGTGACTTCATTATCTTTGTCAGTGACACAGCTCAAATCTGCTGTGACATACTGACCATTTCCACCGATCAGCTCCATGGCGCTAACACAAGGCTCCTCTGCCTCTTCCTCGATTTCCTCCTCTTCCTCGGCTGGTTCATCATAAGCCACAGGCCCGCTTTCCAGCACAGGGGGAGGGGTGGGGGCTGCAGGGGGCTCTGGGGCCGCAGGAGGCAACATCATGGTCATGCTCGGAGTGACCTGAAATAGTTAATTAAAGAACAAGAAACATCAGACAGCCGCCAGACTCAACTGACTTAATTAAATGAGTTTATAAACTAATAGTGCTCCTTAGATTCTCAAACATTTGAAACTCTACTCCCATAAATAAATTACAATCTTCCAGTTTATTTGGGTGGTACCATTGTGTAGTGTTGTCCAAGTGAATCTAAAATAAACATGGTGTTGGTTTGCATCTGGTCTGTACCATATCTTGAGCCCATTCCACCTCTGTCTTTCTAATCATTTGGATAACTTACTGTATATACCTTTACCAAACTGGATAATTATGCACATGCTGGTAATGCAAGTTTCAATCTGGCATCTTCACCCAAGCAATTTCTGTAATACCATTCAATACTGATTGCTAGTCAACACCACAGGGTGGTGATCAGCTTATGTGCAACTGACACACTCATTTATGGTGCTCATGTATGCAATACAAGTTTGAATATTGCCTGCAACAAATCCCATTTCCAGATTTATTATAATTTCCTTTTTAATGTCTTTTGAATGTTGACTTTGTCAAGATCACAGTGTAGTTTCCAGATTGTGTGCATATGATACTTAATACTGGTTTTAATGTGAGCAATGTAATATGAATGTAGCCTACAACCAGTTCTGATCTCATTTCCTCTCTTCTACCAAATGTAACCCTGGACCACAAAACCAGTCTTATGTTGCATGGGTATATTTTTGGCAATAGTCAAATACATTGTATGAGTCAAAATGATTGATTTTTTTCTTTTATGCCAAATATCATTGGAAAATTAAGGAACACTCATGTTCTATGAAAACATATTGTACATTTCCTGCCATAAATATATTAAATTTTTGATTAGTAATGTGCACTGCTAAGGACATAATTTGGAAACTTTAAAAGCGATTTTCTCAGTATTTAGATTTTTTTGAACCCTCAAATTCCAGATTTTCAAATATTGTCCAATCCTAACAAACCATACATCGATATAAATATTTTTATTCAGCTTTCAGATTATGTAAATCTCTCCACTTCAAAATACTGACAATTATAACTAGTTTAATGGTCCAGGTTCACAAATAATTTCCATGATAATGTTCAATACTGACTCCTAGTAAAACTGTGTAGTGGCCAGAATATGAGTATTTGGCATGTTAAACATTGCAAATATGCATGTAGGAAATATGGCTTGCGACAACTCCTGGTCCCCTTTTTCCTGTTTCTCCCAAATAAATCAGCAATGAACTCTTTTCAAATGTCCAGGGTTCTCAAAAGCAAAAGCTCTAATAGTTGAATTACTGTATAGATTGATTACAGTGGTCGGAAGAGAGAAAAAGATGTCAAAGTGGCTGTCCCTCATTATGGTCATCATATTAGAAACAGTTATGCATATTAAAAAGGAACTATTTCTGTTTCTAACCATATGTTCAGAATGCACAGAATCGCTGGACCATGTTAAAAAAAACAATGGAATTTGCCACCATAAATGGTTAATAATGCCTTTGGGAAATGCACTCCTGGTGCTCATGTGGGTAATGCAGGTTTAAATCTGGTCTGCAGCGTGTGACGATTTCATTTCCTTTCTCTCTTCCTAATCTCTCTTCCTTGCTGTCAATTTCTCCTATCTGCCAAAAAAAAATTACTAAACTAAAAAGACTGATTCTTCACATCACAGCAAAAAAAAAAGAAGAAGAAGAAAAGAAAAAGATTAAATCGAAAAAGAACGAGCCCAAGTAAATCAGGGCTACATTTCCCAGCAGGCATCTGTGTAAGGAAGTGCAGCTCAGGGGTAGAAGAGGCCTAAATCAATTATCATGTTGTGAAAAACGGAGGAAGAGCATGAAAGTCTCAGTGGTAATTATAGCGCAGACTTGCCGCTGTAGCGTGAGGCCGCTCTTCAGGCGGTGCTGGTTAAAGGAATCAGCAGCAGCGGGGTTCGTGTAACAGGACTTGGCAAACGCCTAAAAGATGCCCTGCAGCTCACCTGTGGGTTACACCCCGAGTGAGTAACCCGGGCTGCATCACAGAGAGACGAAGAGGCCCAATGGCTGGAGAATCTGGGCTGGGGCATTAATGAGCTCATTAGGAATAAGAAAATTAAACAAACTTGAGATAATATTGTAGCACTTTTCAGTGTAATACTTTCATTCTAAGCTTCCTTACCATATCTCAAGCAATGAAACAGGGCTGTTCTTGTTAAAACTCTCTTCAGAGTCTCTTTGAGAAATGCATAATATACCATATCATGCTGAATAATGTCAGACCATCTCACTAGCTACCTGCAAGGGATAGCCGGCAGCTTTATTACAAGAGCAGAGTTGCACTATGCAATCATTTTGTGCTTGATTTTTCCCACACAACGGCTACTTTGTCTGTTTGTGCATTCACTTCAGGCTACATTGCTGCTTACTAAAGCCTGACCATTTTGAAAAGAGACGCTAAGACCCAGAGAGCAAAGCACACACAGACAATACATCAAATTCTGTGGCCTGAACATTATCAGAGATATTGACTTTCAATTAAACGTATATGCCATATTTACCCCGTATTGTGAAATATGCTCGTTCGCTATTCACTGCTGTGACATTTAGCTATGAAGTATTTGATTATCGTGATGGATTTACCACTGAAGTCAAGTAGGGTTAGTCAAGCTAATTGAATTTGACCCGGGCTAAAGCTGATATTCATGAAATATTGCTCATTAGGTCAACGAGAAAACAGACCACAAACAGTTCTGCACTGAGATGCCGCAGTAATCGCATTAGACCTTAGGTTATGAAATGAGGCGCGTAGCTCAAAAGGAGCACACAAATATTCTTGTTGTGTACTTGTGTTTTTAATATCCAAGCCTATAGATCTAAACAAATGGGTTGCAGCAAGAATAATAATGGTTTTATCTTAACGATTAACTGAACATACAGACATAACATTTAAAACTGTCCAAAGTATAGTTCAGTTTTTTGGGTCTTGGTTTATTTTTTTAAAGGTGCAAAAGTGTGAAATTTCAAGATGTAAGGATGTGTAAGTATGAGAGTTTCTTCATCCAAAGAAATGGTCAAATAGACTCACAGTAGGTCATAAGACCCAAAAAGTAATAAGCCACTAAGTGACGTGTCCCTTGTGACATCCCTACTCTTAATAATAAATAAAACAGTAAGGAAATGCTGATGGCACAATGCTGATGGCACAAATATGTTTGCGTAAGCCAAATCGCGTTCACATACAATAGCCTATGTTGCTTTAAAGCTACAGTACAAATTTCATAATTGCTACCTAAAGATCCACTTGTAATCAAGACACATTTTTTTGGGCAAACCATGTTGCCCATAAAATTAGGATTAAGCTGGTATCACATAGATTATTTTATGTTTTTCTGAACATTTTGAAACTTTTGAATGAACAAAGATTTGCCAAATTGTTTTTTTGCTCTGAAGATTAAAATAATTAAGTGTCATGGATATGAAATGAGGGTGAGTAAATGATCACTGGATATTTGATTTCACTTTGTGTGCACACTTGCATAAGAAAGTAAAATAAGGTGGCTTAAAAAGTGTTCATAATAAGAGGTCAAAGTGTTAGTTCACACAATATTTTTTTTTATAATTACTTACCCTCATGTCGTTCCAACTCCCTACACCTTTGTCTTTAGAACACAAATTAAGATATTTTAGGTGAAATATGAGAGCTCCCTCATCCTCCATAGACCGAAGGTCACTGCACAGTGTTCGTAAATGCGCATAATATACAGGCAATGAGGAGAAGAAACTGTTGAATAAAGTCATTATTTTAGTTGTATGTGTATTTTTTGTTCCAAAGACAAATGAAGGTCTCATGGGTTTGAAACGACACGAGGGTGAGTAAATGATACCATAGTTTTAATATTTGGTTGAACTAACTTTTCAGTTAGGTTTAGAGAAAGGCTCAGAATTAGTTATTACCCAGTAATTGTAAATGTATATTAATAAGTATACAACATGTATGTAAGGAATTGCAATTCAATATATAGTGAAACTGACTTTTCACACTGCATATAATTTTGCTAATATTTAGGCCTATTAACCCTTTAACTTACATTCTTATAAAAAAAATGACCCCAATTTCTTTGATAACCTATTGGAAAAAAACATACCTTTGTAGGATCACTTTATGTCCAATTTAAAATAAACTTTTATACAGAAAATAAGATGTATTACTATTGACATTAACAGTAATTGTACATGATTAACATTTAACTTACCGGAGCAGCAGGTGTC
Source organism: Danio choprae (assembly GCA_903798125.1). Classification (NCBI taxonomy): domain Eukaryota; kingdom Metazoa; phylum Chordata; class Actinopteri; order Cypriniformes; family Danionidae; genus Danio; species Danio choprae. The sequence continues at coordinate 2,455,214 of CAIGQW010015581.1, read as the reverse complement.
CTCTTTTTCTTTGGAACGGATGATATTAAGGGCCGGAGCCTACAGAAAGCAAGGCAGAAAGGTAAAATAATTACAGAGTGAATCTTCTGATGCCTCGTCCTTCTTAACAGCAGCTCAAACACTGAAAGAAGAGCTCAGAACTGGCCTAATTTTCCTTCTAAAAATATGTAAATATGAAGCATAGTTCCTGGCTCCTTCACTCCCTGCCCACAGCAGATTACCGAGGCATATCTAAAGCAATAGATTCACACTGAGACCTGCACTACTGGGGCTAAAGAAGCCCTGTGGCGTTGATGAAATGCTTAGCTTACACTTCCTGGCGACTGGATTTAAACATCAAAAAGCAGCACTATTTAGGGCTAATATTAAAGAGACCAGTATAAAACATTAATTAGTTTGATGGGGGAAGGGGGAGAGGGGAAGAAGGGAATGTTCTGAAACGAGAATGACCTTGATCTGACTTCACATTAGTCCAGTGTGCATCGTCAAGACGGACTGCTATTTATGTCATAATTATAAGGAGCCAGTTCAGAGATGAAGTGGTGCAATGGCAGTGACGTTTTGTCCACCTCTCAACTGTGAGGAAGAATGTATAGGTATACTAGATTTGTTTAAAATAAATAAGAGAACATTATTGTTTATCAATATGATGATTTAATTTACTTAATGTGTTTAATTTTGAACAAAACTGTTTAAACAAAAAATGCAGCTCACAGATTAATATACAGACACCAAAAGGTACATACTACTACTACTAATAATAAAAATAATAATGATAATGTGTTATAAATAATAATGTAATGTTTTTTAAATATTTTAATTATCAGTTTCATATCGGTATTCATTTAATTAGCACATTTCAAACAAAATGCAACTCAAACTGCAAATATACACATAAAAATAACAATCATTATTAATGATTAATTCTTTATTATATGTAATATTATACTAATTATTAATGTTATATAATATATTTAATTTGTATAACACCTTTAATAAATAAAATCTTGATCATAAAATTATTGGTTTTATTTTATTTTCGTTATATACTTAAAAGTTAACTAAATGTATTGTTTATTATTAATATTATAATAATTAGTAATGTTTTATAATGCACTTAATGTCACACCCTCTGCACGTTCCATCAGCCTCAGTCACCATTCACAGTCACCATCCACTACACATCGCACACTATCACCTGATTACTGAGCATGTACACCTGCACACGTAATCACACTCACCTGCTCCAGCCATCACCCACTCACTACATAAGCTCACCTCACTCATTCAATCACCGGCTGGAATCAACGTTAGATGGTCACCTCTACTCCTCGTTCATTCTCCTCCTCGTATACCTGAGTTCATCCTCCAAGGAATCCTCGAGCCCGACTCCTGTCAGCAGTCTGCTCGCCTTACTAAGGGAAGTGACATTATCGTATCCACGAACTGTGTGTTGTCTTCACCTTCCGCACTAAGTGTGTTGATTCACTGTGTTTCACCTTCCGCACTGAGTGCGTTGACCCACTGTGTTAATAAACGTCATGAACTCTAACAGCCTGTCCTCTCTTCCTTGTGTGACCGTGACAGGATTCCAGCCCCGCAAAACGCTACTGAATCTCGCATGGAAGCTAACGCTACCCCTTCCAGGAGCGCCGCGAATTCAGTCAGCGAAATGACGAACCCACACCAGCAGGCTGTTCCCTCCGCACCATTGGGTGCCCAGGTTAACCCTCTATCGATCGCCAATACACCTCTCTCTCGCCCTGCGAGTTATGCTGGTGAACCCGCGCCTGTACAGGCTTTGTTCTCCAATGCTCATTATATATTGAAGCAAACTCCTCACAATTCCCCACTGACGTCCCCAAAATCGCATTTATAATCTCACTCCTCACTGACAGAGCCCTCCAGTGGGCGGATGCCCTCTGGAACACCGGCAATCCCATCCTGCACTCCTTTCACGCCTTCAGCCAACACTTCAAGGAAGTGTTCGGTGTTGCGCTCACCCCCCTCACAGTGCACGACGAACTCATCACCCTCAGCCAACAAAACCGCCCCATTCACGAGTACACTCTGCATTTCCGGACCCTAGCGGCCAGCAGCGGGGTGGAACCAGGTGGCGCTGCTGGCCGCTTATCGAAAGGGACTTGAGCCCAGCATTCGCCAGCACATGGTGATTTATGACGATACTGTGGATCTGGAAGTCTTTATTAAGAAAGCGGTCAATGTATCCCAACACCTCTCCGCCTGTTCCTCCACCCCGCCTAACCTCAACCCTTCTTCACACTGTCGTCCATCACCACCTCCTGCCATTGACGAGCCCATGGAAACGGACATGTACCATCTCTCCGCCAGGGAACGTCAACGCCGGGTACACAAAAGGCTCTGCCTATACTGTGGAGAAGCCACCCACCTCATCTCCGGCTGCCCAGTTCGCCCTCCTCGTCCAATGGTGAGTGCCTTCTTCATCACCCCTTCAGTGTCCCACATACCTCATATCACCACCTCTCTAACCATTAACTCTATTACCTTCCCCATTCATGTCCTGGTGAACTCCGGAGCGGCAGGAAATTTCATATCCTCACACTTTGTCGCCAAACATCGTATACCCACTGTACTCAACGAAACCCAGTATCAAATCTACACCATTCAGGACTCACCATTGGGCGATGGTAAGATCACTAGGCGAACCCGCCAAGTCACGCTCCTCACTCCTCCTCATCACACTGAGAAGATCACCTTGCTGGTTCTACCTAGATTCAAAATAGATGTGGTACTGGGCAGACCATGGCTGGTGCAACACCAACCCACTATAGACTGGAGCACCGGGGAAATCCAGAATTGGAGTGAGTCCTGTGCCGAACACGCCCACCAACCGACCACACAAAAAACCACCTCTAGCCACACTTCACTCCCCCTTCAGGCCGCCGTCGTGGGGAGCCCGACGGCTAAGCTTACCAACACCATCCCCTCTACCTACCACTCCTTCCTCGACGTCTTCAGTAAAGAGCAAGCCACACGTCTACCCCCTCACAGGCCCTGCGACTGTAGCATCGACCTGCTGCCCAATGCCAAGCTTCCACACGGACGCATCTACCCACTCTCCCGTCCTGAGCACAAGGCTATGGAGAGCTACATTGAAGAAGCCCTGCTCCAGGGGTTCATACGGCCCTCCACGTCACCTGCCGCATCGAGCTTCTTCTTCGTCTCCAAGAAGGATGGAGGACTCAGGCCGTGTATAGATTACCGGGTGCTAAACGAGGCCACTGTCAAGTTTGCCTACCCACTTCCACTCGTGCCAGCAGCTCTTGAGGAGCTCCGGGAGGCACGGGTCTTTAGCAAATTGGACCTCCGCAGTGCCTACAACCTCATCCGTATCCGAGAGGGAGATGAGTGGAAGACCGCCTTCGTAACCCCCACTGGCCACTACGAGTACCTGGTCATGCCCTATGGACTGGCGAACAGTCCTTCCGTCTTCCAGAGCTTCATGAACAACATCTTCAGAGACCTCCTTCACCAATCAGTCATAGTCTATATCGACGACATACTTATATATTTTCGCAGCCTGGAAGACCATCATACTCATGTGTGCCAGGTACTCCACCGCCTCAGGGAACACCACCTGTACCTAAAAGCCGAGAAGTGCGAGTTCCACCGCTCCACCATCTCCTTCCTCGGGTATGTGATATCCGCTGCGGGGGTCCGAATGGAACCGGCGAAGGTAGAGGCAGTGACTAACTGGAAGGAGCCCCAGACAGTTAAGGAGCTCCAAAGGTTCCTTGGCTTCGCTAACTTCTACCGGAGGTTCATAAAAAATTACAGCCTCCTCTCCGCACCATTATCATCCCTCCTTAAAGGAGGTAAACGTACCATCTCCTGGGGCTCTGAAGCCCGTCACGCCTTCACACTCCTCAAGGGCAAATTCACTTCGGCACCAATCCTCAAGCACCCCGATCCTACACGGCCCTTCGTAGTGGAAGTTGATGCGGCAGATGTGGGAGTAGGTGCTGTACTCTCCCAGTGGTCAGGTGAACCCAAAGCTCTCCATCCGTGTGCGTACTACTCCAGGAAACTAAGTCCCACGGAGCAAAATTACGGGATTGGGGACCGCGAACTACTCGCCATCAAACTGGCCCTCGAGGAGTGGCGGCACTGGCTCGAAGGAGCTCAATTCCCCTTCACCGTTATCACTGATCACAAAAACCTGCAATATCTTCACTCCGCTCAACGCCTCTACGCACGACAAGCACGATGGTCCCTCTTCTTTGCACGTTTCAACTTCACCATCACCTACCAACCTGGACACACCTAGACATTGACTTTGCCACCGACCTACCTCCATCTCAAGGATTCACCACCATACTGGTGGTCGTGGATCGATTTTCGAAAGCATGTAAGCTCATCCCACTCAAGACACTTTCCACTGCCTTAGAAACCGCTAACTCCCTCTTCCAACATGTCTTCCGCAACCACGGTCTACCTGAAGACATTGTATTGGACAGCGGGCCACAGTTCGTTTCCAGGGTCTGGCAAGCCTTTTTCCGACTTTTGGGTATCACCATCAGCCTCTCCTCCGGATACCACCCTCAGACAAATGGCCAGACCGAACGAAAGATCCAGGAGATCTCCCGCTATCTCCGGACATACTGTGCCCAACACCAAAGTACCGGGAGCCAGTATCTACCATGGGCCGAGTACGCCCAAAACTCCCTACGGCAAGCCTCCACCGGACTAACACCGTTTCAGTGTGTGCCAACCCTTGGACCGGCGAGTCCTCTGAGGTACCCGCGGTGGATCACTGGTTCCAGGAGAGCGAGAGGGTATGGGACTCAGCTCACATCCATCTCCAGCAAGCAGTTCGGAGGCACACAGACACCGCCAATCGCCGCCGACTACCCAACCCTATCTATATCACCCTGGAGACAAGGTCTGGCTGTCCACTAAGAACATCCGCCTCCGCCTCCGAGCTGAGTCCCACATAGGGCCATACACCATACATTCACAAATAAACCCCGTCACATACTGCCTTAACCTACCTCCACACTCCCTGTTCTTCCTCCTTCCACAGACCCGGAACCGCCTCCCCCTCCAGCACAACCTGAGATCCTAGGAGAGAACATTTATATAGTCAAGGAGATTCTCGACTCCCGGCGGCGGGACGGCTGGATCCAATACCTGATCGACTGGGAGGGATTTGGCCCTGAGGAGAGGTCGTGGACACCCCGAGAGGACGTCTTAGATCCTACTCTCCTCGAGGAATACCATCGCCAACATGCCAACCGCCCAGCTCCCCGAGGCCGTGGTCGTCCCCGTCGCCGGTCTAGGGTGCCAAGAGTCACCCGTGGAGGGGGGGGTACTGTCACACCCTCTGCACGTTCCATCAGCCTCAGTCACCATTCACAGTCACCATCCACTACACATCGCACACTAT
>CAIGQW010015581.1:2411359-2423270 GCA_903798125.1 Danio choprae | reverse complement strand
AGGGCAACATCGCCGCTTATGTGGAGTGGACACTGGCGAGAAATACATCACCTTTCAACGCCTGCATGGAGGAAGACATCGTCAGTGCCACTCCTGACCCAGTGACCAGCCAAACATCAGCCCTCTGCAGGGAGCGCTTGCCAGAGCCCACCGCAGACAGAGAGCCACTCGCGGTGTACGAGCCATCGCCATCTAGAGTGACAGAGCGTTATTACACCGAGCAGGAGAAGCTTGACTAACCGTCTGACCAGGTGCGTGAGCCGACAACACAGCAGAAAGGGGGAGTCCTGGCGGACCTCAGCGAGGATGGTGAGAGTCCCGCCCACCGCCCCTCTACAGATGGGCAACTGCTGGACACTGGGAAGTTGCTCACGGACTTCTAGAGCGAAGTCAAGCCCCTTCTGCTGTTTCCGCACAGCAATGATGTATCTCCGTGTCAACTGTTTCCACACAGTTTTTTAACTCTTGTTTTCCCTGATGTCCCTAGCTCCAGAGTCGTGAGTAGCTTCCCACGATCTTAAAGGACTGCAGCCAGCCCCCCAGCTCGCCCTCAAGCTCCAAAAGTGGAGCTCGCTTTAGGGTGCTGCCTGCCAGCGTCGCCCTCTGGAGGGTGTCGCCCAGCGTCAGCTCCTCCAGCCTCCAAGCTGCGGACTCCACCATGGCCCTTCGACCCTAGGGCTCACTCCTCCCTTGTCTCCGTCGTGGGCCGTCTGCCCACCAGCTCCGCCAGGCTCCCTCGTCCCTCCGGCTCTGACTTGGTCAGTCGGACTCCACTCCTTTGGCTGCACCTCGTTGCACGGTCCTACTGGCTGCGTTAAGCTCCTCCTTCACTCCAGCTACGCCTTGGTCCTCTGTCGCTCTGGCGCAGGCTTCCAGAACCCCGTCGCTCTGGCTCTGGCGCAGGCTTCCAGAACCCCGCCGTCGCCTTGCTCGGGTGAGCCGTCTGCTTCACCCCGGCCCTCAGGGACCTCGGCGTCACCTACAGCTCTCCTTCCCCTCCTTGGGCTCCACCGCCACCGCCATCAGCCGCGTCTCCCTCAGTCGATTCGATATATATTATCACACTCGTTGTATATATATATATATATATATATACACACACACAGTATATAGGGAGACTTATGATTCAGGAGAGCTAATAATTCTGACTGCAACTGTTACATGGTTTTTGTGAAATCAGAAACCAGTTTCTCAGATGTATTGTTTCTTCTTACTGCCTTTTCCATACCATCTATTATAACATCCACTACCTTCTATTGCCTGCTCCACTAACACCTGGTTTTCATGGAAGAGGTGAATTTTAAATCTTTAGCAGGAATGTAATTGCATCCAGATATCTCGCCCATAAGAGAGAGATAGGATACTTGCTCAGGCATGGATCAACATGGGCACACTGGTCTATGAGGGAATTGGGCTTGTTTGTAGGCAGCTTGCAGTGGCTGTCACATATCAAACCCAGTGGAGCAAATCACAGCGTTTCCCCAGAGCGACTGCACAGCCGGCATGGATAGAAGGGAAAAAAGAAAAAACAACATGGCATGATCAGGTTTCTGCTCTTTAGAAGGTTGCCGTGTGGATGATTGGGATTGGAAAGATGATGGTAGCACCTCACAATGAGCTCTTGTTACAGAGGGGGTTGAAAATGTAAAATGAAGCCAGCCAAAGGTCACATGGGTTAAGGTACTGTATGCAACCAGCAGAAAACTAGAGACTTCACTAAACTTAAGGTGTGGTCAAAACAAAAAGATTGATTGTCCATACAATAGTAGTTGTAGCACCTTGTACCGTATATAGGCATACAAAAACACTTCAGGGGTTTATAAGTCATCGTGTGATTGGTTAAAGTCTATAGGATTCTGGGGTCACACAATTAGGATTTTTTTCTTAATAAAACCTATCACTCTAAATAAGAGGCCATTCATCAACCCATTGGAGTTATATGGATGTTACTGTTATATGGATTACTGTTGGATGACCTTGTTTGGAGCTTGAATCTTGGGTGCCATTCACTGACATTACAAAGCTAAAAAAAACAAAACAGGATATTATTAAGAATAACTCTAATTATGTCCATCTCAAAGAAGAAAGTAATATGCATCTAGGATGGCTTGAAGATGAGAAAATGAATGGAAAATTACCACAAAAATTCAATTCAATTCAAGTTCAATTCCGTTAAAGTTTATTTCTATAGCGCTTTTTACAATGTAGATTGTGTCAAAGGAGCTTAACATGTTCTAGTAAAGTCCAGATTTCAGAGTTTAGTAAAAATGTAATTGTTATTATTTATCCACCCATCTTTTTTCTAGATTGGTATGTTATTAAAACCTACTATTTTCCAATTAAATAACTTTAAATTGGTACCAACTTTAAATAGAACCAGTGTGTCTAGATTTTTTTTAAAAGATAAAAAAATCATCATTACGTTTTACCAGAGTTTAAAATTTACCCCATATGACTTGTGCATGGAATTCAAAATATCTACTGTATGTGTTGATCAAACCAAAATTTTGATCATTATTCATCCCAACTCCAATATGTCATCACAGTATTTTTTCATGAGAAGCAAAAAAGATCCAATCATTTGATATTATTGATGTTCAACACAAGCTTTAGCAACCAACCAGCAAAAAAACTGGGTGACGGTTCTTCAAAATTTTCCTTTTAATTTTCCAGAGCAGATACAGATTTCTGAGATTTCAGACTATTCATTTCTGGACAAACGGGCCCTTTCACCGCTGGTCTCTTTAATAACGCGGCATGTTGGTTATGTGATGATATGAAGAAGGTACATAACAAGATTAAATGTTCATAATGCAATATGCTTCAACATATTTCAGCGAGGGAACAGCACGCACTTGACTGAACATAATCCAGATTACATAATGAATCATGTGAATCATTATGCAAATAAACAGATCCGCTTGATGCTCCACTGTAAAATGCCACAGAGATTAATGAATATTGGGAGCAAAACTGGCATTTTGGGTTGAAAGCGCACATTACATACATTTTCTGTTTATTATGCTAGCCATTATATTTCAAACTACTAAACTTAATTTGATCTAATCAGTTTCTAGATAGGTGTTCAACATGGTGTTATATTATGAGAATGAACAATTGGATTTCTATTAATGCCAACTACAGAAATCTCCATGCATCTAACACATAAAGTAGCACATATCTGTTTAACGCTTAAAAACAAACCAAAAGAGCTTGAAGATTGAGTGTGTTTCATGTTCATACAAACAAAAAAAGAGGACAAGGTGGAAAAAAATATCTTACAATATGGCATGATAACCTCTAAGGGCCTTTTCCAGCCTCACCACCTGCTCCTACTGTCTGTGCTATGGGCAAACAGGCCAAGAAATGAAGTGTCTGTGAAGAATGTGTGTGTGTGTGTGTGTGTGTGTATTCTTGTCTTCAGGTCAGCTACAGTAGGCAGCTACAGCATCTTTTAGATCAGTCTACATATCTCAGCCCTAACACATTGACATTCCCCACAAGCAGTTAACTATAAATGTGGATAGACTACTAAAGAGGCTTTTTGCTCTCCGCTATCCCTCAGCATGTTTTGATCACGTCAAGCACATCCGCTTGAAAGGTTAAATGCTGTATTTGCCTGTAGAAGCAGTGCTTTCCCCGTGCGTCATTCACTGAATGTCCTCCTGGAGTAACTGTCATCTACATCTACAGGCAATCTCCCATCTCCCACTTGCTCCCTGAGCCACCGGCCTATCACTCTAAATCAAGCACATCTGTCTGACTGCATGCAAACCCAGGATCGATACTTTACACATGCGTGCAGGAGTGGCATGAAGAGCAGAAGGAGGAAGGGTCCATGCTCAGAAAGCAATGGAGCATAAGGCAACATCACCACAGCATAATGCTAAACGCAGTGCAGCAATGCAGTATGGGAGGAGTTGCAAGCAGGTGTAATCAATCAGTGTGTCTGCTGCAGGAAACACATGATGACATGCCCCCTCTATACAGTGCATCCGGAAAGTATTCATAGCGCTTCACTTTTTACACATTTTTTTATGTTACAGCCTTATTCTAAAATAGATTAAATTCAATTATTTCCTCAAAATTCTACACACAATACCCCATAATGACAATTTGAAAAAAGATTCTTTGAAATTGTTGTAAATTTATTAAAAATAAAAAACCTTAAAAATCACATGCACATAAGTATTCACAGCCTTTGCTCAATACTTTGTTGATGCACCTTTGGCAGCAATTACAGCCTTAAGTCGTTTTCAATATGATGCCACAAGCTCGGCACACCTGTATTTGGGAATTTTTGCCCATTCCTCTTTGCAGTACCTCTATCAGGTTGAATGGGAAGTGACAGTGTACAGCCATTTTCAGATCTCTCCATTGATATTTTGGTGATGTGCTTTGGGTCATTGTCCTGCTGGAAGATGAATCGTCGCCCCAGTCTGAGGTCATGAGCGCTCTAAAGCAGGTTTTAATTGAGGATGTCTCTGTACATTGCTGCATTTATCTTTCCCTCTATCCTGACTAGTCTTCCAGTTCCTGCAGCTGAAAAACATCCCCACAGCATGATGCTGCCACCACCATGCTTCACTGTAGGGATGGTGTTAGCCTGGTGATGAGCGGTGCCTGGTTTTCTCCAAACATAATGCCTGGCATTCAATCCAAAGTGTTCAATTTTAGTCTCATCAGACCAGCGAATTTTGTTTCTTATGGTCTGAGAGTCCTTCAGATGACTTTTAGCAAATTCCAGGCGGGGAGTGGCTTCCGTCTGGTCACTCTACCATACAGGCCTGATTAGTGGATTGCTGCACAGATGGTTGTCCTTCTGTAAGGTTCTCCTCTCTCCACAGAAGAAGGCTGGAGCTCAGTCAGAGTGACCATCGGGTTATTGATCACCTTCCTGACTAAGGCCCTTCTCCCCCGATCACTTACCTTAGATGGCCGGCCAGCTCTAGGAAGAGTCCTGGTGGTTCCAAACATTTTCCACTTATGGATGATGGAGGCCACTGTACTGATTGGAACTTTCAGAGCAGCAGAAATTTTTCTGTAACCTTCCCCAGCCTTGTGCCTCGAGACAATCCTGTCTCTGAGATCTACAGACAATTCCTTTGTCTTCATGCTTGGTTTGTGCTTTGACATGCACTGTCAACCCTGGGACCCTATATAGACATGTGTATGCCTTTTCAAATCATGTCTGAATCAACTAAATTTACCACAGGTGAACTCCAATTAAGCTGCTGAAACATCTCAAGAATGATCAGTGGAAACAGAATGTACCTGAGCTCAATTTGGAGCTTGACGGCAAAGGCTGTGAATACTTATGTACATGTGATTTTTCAGGTTTTTTATTTGTAATAAATTTGCAACAATTTCAACAAATCTTTTTTCACATTGTCATTATGGGGTATTGTGTGTAGAATTTAGAGGAAATAAATTAATTTAATCCATTTTGGAATAAGCTGTAACATTAAAAAAAATTGTAAAAGTGAAGTGCTATGAATACTTTCCGGATGCACTGTACATATGCAAGACAAGATACTTTTTTTTTACTTCTAGAATAGCTGCTTAGAACTGAAATGGATGTTCTTACATTCATTTTTGCTAATGAACTAACAATAGATGTGTAACGCCTGGTTGGCAGATAATGACATAACGAAGGATATATATACAAAAACGGATTTATTGAACACTTACTGGGAACAGATACTGGATACGGGAAGACAGGACGACACAGGAACAGAACCACACGAATCAAAATACCGGACAACGAAGGACACAGACGAAAGGGTATAAATAGATGAAGGAATGATTAAGCTAAAGAGACACAAGGGATGAACACAGGTGGAACAGATTAACATTGACGGTGGCGGGAGGAAGACAAAGAAAGCACGTGACAATAACAAATGATGACGCGGACGAACACTGACAAGATGGATATTCTTGAGCAGAATAAAATCAGTTTTTAATAATAATAATAAAAAAACATTTTAAGGTCAATATTATTAGCCCTCTTAAGCAATACTTTTTTTTTCAATTGGCCACAGAACGAACCATCATTATACAATGATTTGCCTAATTACCCTAACTTGCCTAATTAACCTAGTTACTAGTATCTTGATATCTAACTAGTATCTAATATCTAAATATATAAAATAATTTAGTTATTAAAACTATTATGTTCTCGCCAAGTTTAAGATCTTTCTTTTTCAAACTCAATGATTTACACTGCTTGATTGAGATACAGTGCAATGTGGGTCTAACACCGCACAAGAATCACTGGGTTAATTTGCATTTGGATGAACCACGTCTTTCAAATATGAGCATTATTTATACCACAATATCTCTATGGGTTCTCAGCTGCTGCTTCTGACAACATTTTCATATAAATGCCTTTTCATTAATATTGGCAGGGTAAAAAAACTAAACATTTTTTCCTGATAGCCACTATGATACAAATAATCTGTGCTCCCCTAATAAGAACGCATCCTGTGTGAATTGCACGTTGTAAATCTATACGGGGCTGAGGAAACTCATTAGTATGCTCATTACAAACTCATTAGTGTGCCACATACTAATTGAAATTAAATCTATAGAGTCACATGTACTGTAAATTGCCTTTTTACAAATATCTTAGGCCTATTTCAACTTACACGTCAAAGAAAAGAAACAAGGGATGGGATCAGGAAACCTCAAAAACTGCATACAAACCGTTTGACCCATATTAAGCATCACAGGTCAATGTATTATAACTGCTTGGTTCTACAACTCCAAAAACAGAAACAGTGGCTCATGGATGATTTAAAGTCACTTGAAAAAATAGATGAAAAACATGTGTGTCCATGCAAGAGAAATTAAGATTCTTTTGAAGTTCAGCTCTAAATCTGTGACTCCAATATTCTGGACGCAAAAAGCTGCATGAGCATCAAAGTGAGTGTCTTGGGAAGCTTTGTAAGAACAGGCTGGTCTCTCCTTTGAGGAAAACTCTACTCTCAATCGTGGACATGTTGGCTAATGCCTGGCATTTGAAATGGCAAAGTTCAAACAAGGTTCATAAAACTACAGCAAGCCCAGGGGAAAATCCTTGTCATATTTTCATTTTTTCATTCACACTCACTCACTCACTCTCTCTCTCAATCTCAAATGCATTAGCCAAGATCTGGTGGCCAGTTCTATATGGGGTTAGAATATACTGAATAGCAAAAAAATAAAAAAAATACAAATTGATAATGGACTCCCAAAGCCCTTTATCATCATCAGATAAAATTTATATTTCACTGCACTCGCTACTCTGAAATATATATATATATATATTGATTAAATAAGCGGGATTCCTTCTTGAAGGAGATTTCTGGGTTAAAACTGGTGTGTTGGTGGGAAATGAACCTGCATGAAACAGATGCTATTGATAGAGAGGAGGCTGTGGAATTGGCCAGTTGCTCTCTTCACATTTCAGCTGTTTTCTTTTTTTCATAAATAAAGTAAATATTGCAACCGCCAGGGAGTTTGAATATTCAACACTGTATATAAAATGCAACGCAATGCAATGATATGAAATAAAATATAATTTTTTTTACATTTTTCGAGTTTATATTTTGTGCATAACTGTGAAAAAAAATATTTTTAAATCCTGGCAACCCTATGAAAAAAAATATTATAAATAAATTAAATAAAATATAGCAGCAATAGGACTGAACATTCATAACAAGACAAACCAAAACAAATGAAATATTGTACATGCTTCTTAAAGGAGATTTGTAACATTTTACTTATTTAAAGAGCTTATATTTTGTGCCTAACTGTGAACATTTTTTAAAATCCTATAACAACCTTATGAATAAAATAAAATAAAATAAAATAAAATAAATAAAAATAAAAAATAGGACTGGCTATTCAAAAAAAACAACAACTTAATGCTCTGGAAACTATATACATTATAAAAAATATTTTGATTAAATAAGTGGGGTCCCTTACATGCTTTCTAGGTTAAAACTATTTAATGAATTTTATGTGTTTATGTTGTGCATAACTGTGGAAAATACTTATTTTTAAATCTTAGCAAACCTATGAAAAAAAAAACAAATAAAAACAATTAATAATTAAATAAAATAGCAACAGAACTGGCCATCCGAAACAAGATTAAAAAACTAACATAACATAATTTTACAAATTTTATGAGTTTATATTTTGTGCCTAACTGTGGAAAACACTATTTGTTTTTTATCCTAGTAGCAACCCTATGAATTTTTTTTTTTATAAAAAAAAAAATAATAATAAATAAAAATAAAAATAATAAAATAAAATAAAATAAAATAAAAACAGGACTAGCTATTTAAAAACCCACTTAATGCTCTAGAAAATATATACATTATAAAAAATATTTTAATAAATAAATGGGGACCCTTACATGCTTCTTGAAGGAGATTTCTGGTTTAAGACTAAAAGTGAACCTGCGTGCAGCAGAAGCTACTGATGGAGAGGAGGCTGAGGAATTGGCCCTTGGCTCTCTTCACTGCGGTGAATGTGAGAGAGTGAATCTCTTGTGTCCCCAGAGAAGTGAAGAGACAGACAGTCTGAAAGAGTGAGACGCTCCAGAAACGACAGCCTGTCAGAGTGAGAGAGGCATCTGCCAGACCTCACACATACAAACACACACAGACACACACATTCCTGCTCACTCGCTTTCTGCCTCTCTCACTTTGTCTCTGTCTGTCTCATGTGTTCTGTATTTAGACAACACTCAATTTATGCAGACCTGCACACTGCAGCACTTTAAAAATGCAGATGCGCTGAGTCTGTATTTCAGTCCATGCTATACCGGAATATGCCTACTGATACTATATATAAAAAAAAAGGAAACAAACAAAACAAAACACTGTGTTTCAGTGCCTGGAAAAATGCAATAAAATAAATAAATACTATTTTTTATTATAACATTACTTTAATTTAAAAAATGACATAAGTAATATAAAATAAAAATTATTAAGTTTATACTTTGTACAAATGAAATAAAATAGTTTCATTATAACCAGTTCTAACATTATATTTTATAGCTCATTCATTCATTCATTTTCTTTTCGGCTTAGTCCCTATATTAATCAGGGGTCGCCACAGCCAAATGAACCGCCAACTTATCCAGCATATATATTACGCAGCGGATGCCCTTCCAGCTGCAACACATCACTGGGAAACACCCATACACTCTCATTCACACACATACACAACGGACAATTTAGTTTACCCATTTCACCTATAGCACATGTCTTTGAACCCGGAGGAAACCCACGTGAACACAGGGAGAACATGCAAACTCCACACAGAAATGCCAACTGACTCAGCCGAGGCTCGAACCAGCGACCTTCTTGCTGTGAGGCGACAGCACTACCCACTGCGCCGCCCAATATTTTATAGCTGTGGAAGGTATTTATTTCATATGCATATTTTGTTTTCCATTGTAATGTAAATTCTTTTCTTATTTATTTATTTGTTTGCTTTGTTAAGTTTGCCATGTTCAAGGAGAAAACCCTAAACAAATACCATGCATAAAAATGTCTTTCTCTTTCTACTTTTTTTTACTTCATCTCTCAGTACACACAAACACGTTCACAACCCAGCATTCAGAGTGACCAGCAGTGCATCTTGGGTCTTCAAAGTCCACTGTGTGTATTGTTATGAGCAGTGAGATTCATCTCTAAAGCTGTCTTTATGACTGACTCTAAGAAGCTTTCACTCCTGCAGAATCATCACCTTCTCCAGCAAAAGGACAATGATGACGAGAGAAATATATCAGCAAACTGCCATGAAATGTCCACAGAAAGCTGGCCAGACAGCAGATGACAGTCTGGGTTGCATTAAAATAAGCTTGGCTCTGATTTCTAGCACTGGCTGGAGGATCCCATAGTGCAAATAACATGTTTTCAAATAATTCACAAAAATGACCAAAAAATATATTTTCAAAAAAAATTTTTTTGCCGTTTTATATATATTTTAATAATATATTTTAAATCATTTAAAATATATGTATATAAAATAATATTAAGAACATACATCACATGACACAAAAAATTTTGACTAATATTTTTCCCCTAACATATAAATTTGGGTGTACAAATTTTTGAACCGTTATGGTAATTTGTTTTGTTAGATGAGCTCCAGATTTGACTTCAGTAACGACTAATCTAATGTATATGCACAAATAATTTATTTAAAAGATAGATTTGTTAGAGGTGTACTCTATATATGCTGAGCACTGTATTTATTTAAAGTCTAATACATTAAAAGCAACCTTTTTAGAATGCAATTCTTCTAAATAAGTATCAGTTCTTCTAAATAAGTATCAGTTCTTCTAAATATCTGCATATGTGTTTTCTTGAGGCTGAAATAAATTTAGAAATCTACGTTCAATTTCAAAAGTACATTTGTACTAAGTATCACAGTTACAAAATATATGAAGCAAATATTTAAAATGCACTTTTTAGCTGTGTGGGGCGACAAGTGCTGTGTCCAGATAAACCACTGCTGCTGGTCACTTGGAGCTGCGGGGAACACCTAGGTCAAGGAGTCGTCAGGGGTCGAGGTCAGAGGTTAAAAGGGAAAGGCCGAGTTCAGCTAGCGAGCAGGTGCTGCTGGGCCGATCTTATGATATTCTGTTGGATCCTGTGACATTTTATTTTCAGAGCTGTCTGTGATGAATTTCTGTGATCTAAAGCTCTTTGTAAATAAAGTAATCTGTTGCAGGCAGACGCATCAATCAATGCGTCCTGACCATGTTTTCAAAAATAGGCCTCGCTCAGTGTTATCAACGCTTTGTTGATCAATAATACCGCTTAACTGCATGTGCTCCAATTATTGTGCAACTGGTACAGAAAAATAAATAAATAAATAAATAGGACTGGCCATGTTTATAATATCTACAATGATACACTAATGCTCAAAAGTATGGGGTAGGATTTAAGAAGAGAAATAAGAAATAAATATTGTTCTTTAACAATTAAATAGCATTCAACTGATCAGATTTTAAGATTTATTACATAAATAATTTCCTTTTCTATAAATATCCTACAATTCCTCAATCAAGATATAATTATTTGAAAAGCTTTATATGAAATATGCTTAATATAAGATTATATTAATTTGTTACCAGTGGGTCAGTACTTCTTTACAGTAAGCAAAACTTCAAAATGTAAGTTTTTCTTCTCTACTAAATAGTTTTGATCTTTGTAATAGAAAAAAGTTATAAAAATTATAAAAATGAACATTACCTCATCAACATTAACAGTTACTGTTTTTAACGCTGACAAAATATTTCTTGAGAATAAATCATCCTATAAGATAAAATGTGGATGAAATAAAGTTTAAATTACATCAAGACAAAGCAGTTCTTCTAATAATATTTCAAAACATTACTGCATTCTGATCAAATAAATGCAGTTTCTGTGAGCATAACTCATGGTAGGATAAGCATTGTTTTTGTTGAACTGAGCCCTCTCAAATAACAAATACAGGCAAGCAAAGTAGCACAGCAGCATCTAATAACCTCAGAGTAAAGCCCCATACGTTTCCCGTCTTTGAAATCATATGCTCTCTATAAGCTGAAAAAAGATCAGCATAAAAACATTATAATGAGAAAGTACATCTGTGGCTTTTCCTCTGCAGTACAGTATGAATCAGACAGATTGGAGGTGCTCTTATGAAATGTCTTAAAAGGATTTCAGAAAGCTCTAAGTGATTATATCTGGCAGACCCTCCACCGAAACGCTGACATTCACAATAGCAAAGGGTTAAAGCTTTCCTAAAGATTAAACATCCACCGCACTTCCATCCACTTTACAGTATAACAAAGAAAACCTGCGGCTTTGAAGAACAATGTCTGCTTGATATACTCAGAAAATGTGCAGTAATATATATAAATATATAT
>CAIGQW010015581.1:2378214-2402474 GCA_903798125.1 Danio choprae | reverse complement strand
AGAGAGAGAGAGAGAGAGAGAGAGAGAGAGAGAGAGAGAGAGAGAGATAAACTAGAGATGCATGCAGGAAGTCAGTCTTCTATTCCTGAGCAGTGAGGGCATCTTGCTGATGACAGAGTGCAGAGACCAACCTGTTCTGCTTAAGATCGAGGGCATCAAGAACTGTGAGCTGGTGGAGCACTTGCAGTGATCTTGTTTTTATCCTTGCTATGGAACTCGCTGCTCCAGTTCTCATGTCAAACTTTTAGCACATTAAAGGATTTGCTTTATGATCTGACAGATGTGCAGAAACGAAGACTGAAAAACGCGTAGGCTATTTTCATTTCGAGCTGACAAAGAAGGCATCTAGTGAATCTTTTGATGCCTTAGAAGTTAATCCCAAACAAACGAAAGACTTAAGTTTAAAGGGATAGTTTGCTGAAAAATGAACATTCAGTCCTATGTTGTTCTAAACCTGTGTGATTTTCTTTCCTCTGTGAAAAACACAAAAAGAAATTTAGAAGATATTTTCTGCTGTTTTGTTAATGCAATAATAACCAAAGAAACCCACAGGTATCAAGTGTCCAAGTTATTCATTCACCTTCAGAAGTTTTTATTTTTTAATGCATGATTTGATCAACTGTTTGACATTTTTTTTTATATATTTTTAACATCAACCCGGGAACCAACATCTTAATCATATTTAGCTCATATTGGAGCGGTTTTATAAATGTGTATAGACATTTAATGACACATTTGCTAATAAATGAAGAATATAGGTAATATTTTCTCATAGTTCTGATTAACCAAGATCTCCATAAATCAAATTTTGACAAATTCATAAAAAAACATGATATAAAGACATTTATTTATTAAATGGCAAAATAAATTCATTTATTCATTCATTCATTTAGTTTAGTCCCTTATTTATCAGGGGTCGCCACAGCAGAATGAACTGCCACCTATTCTGCCATTTCTTTTTATGCAGCGGATATTTTTTACTTCCAGCCACAACCCAGTACTGGGAAACACCCATACACTCTCACATTCACACACTACAGCCAATTTTGTTTACCCAATTCACCTATAGCACGTTTTTTGGATTGTGGGGGAAACTGGGGCACCTGGAGGAAACCCATGTGAACACGGGGGGAACATGCAAACTCCACTCAGAAATGCCAACTGGCCCAGCCGGAACTCAAATCAGCAACATTCTTGCTGTGAAGCCACAGTGCTAACCACTGAGCCACTGTGCCGCCCCCGCCAACATAAATAACACTTTTAAAAAAACACCAGCATTTGTTTTTAAAGTGCTTTTAAGCATATTTAAGCTGATTTTTATGTTTATTTTCCATTGACACACTCCATAGACATACAGGTTTGGAATGTAAATGATAACTCAGAATTCTAACTTTTGTGAAATATCCCTTTGTGAACTAGACCTCCACATATTACAAAGGGTTTATCATTTGATGTTAAACAATACCTGCACCACACAATCCTGATGGTCGCCGTCCTGTGTGCATCCAATCTCTTTTCATCCTCTGCAGCAGTCTGAGAGCAGTCATCGAAACCTCATGGGTCTTTTCACCAAACTCCAACATGTGGGCGAATCGTGGAATGTACAGACATGGATCTAAAAATAGAAATCAGCAGATCTGTAATCAGCGTCTAGACACAAACCTGGGAATATAACCTAAATATGGATTGAAGGTTAAGTTTATAGCCTGTGTTCCAATTGGAATTTATTCATCTCCCAAGAGCCCTTCGCATGAAAATAATCATGGCCACCATACTGAATGGTCGTTTCAAATAGAAATGCTCAAACTGGTCCTTCAAAATGATGGCCATGTCTTGCATGAAGCTCTTAATCAAGTAAGCAAACATCCCATCTAAGGGATTAGGGAATAGGGAGCCCTTCAGAATAGAACGCAGCCTTGACTCTGTGCAACTCGTTTAGCAGATACCCTTTCAAAAATGAAAAAAAAAATGCATCATTTCTGTGGTTCTCCTTGACTCCATGTTAAATCTAGTACACAGTGCCCCTATGGGAACCTTTAAAAGTGGTTTGGCTTTGAGTCACTCTGTGGGAGCAAATATCCCTCACTTCCACCTACTTCTAAGTCCTTGGGTAAACTCATTCTGCTGGCCCAATAAAGCCCAAACATCACTGCTGTCCTAATAAGTAGGAAATGAGCTCAGCTAAGAAAGACGATCTTATCTAAGCCCATACTATAGGGACTGCACCTGCACTTACGAGACATTGTATGCTCATTGAAATCTCCACAGACTGTGTCAGTCACTTGGCTTTTTATACATCTAAGTAATTTTATATTAAAATATCACATTAATGCAGTGTAACAGAGAGGTTGATAGAGTAAATTTTCAGTGGCGTCTGTGAAACAGGAAATAGTGTAATTCGGTTAAGAAAAATGTAATTTTCTCATGCAGCTTTCTTTGGAATGATCCATACTGCTCTGAAAAATAAATAGATTTTTCAGACTTCTTTTTTTTCAGTCGTGGCTATAAAATTATCTGATTTGTGAGACTGCGGCTGTCAGAGATTGATTAAGGGAAAAGTGATAAATGAATACAGAGAGAAATAATCAAATATATCTTTGAGGACTGTTGGTGGTGGGGACTGGAAACTTGTCATCGCACAGGCCTCTGAAATAATTTTTTGGTGAGAGTTGTGGACAGCAGTGCAGGTCGGATTTGTAAAATCCTCTATAAGAATGTCATATGCTGCCTATTCCTAACAACTTACATGCTACATTGCAGCAAAATGATCGACGATGCCCATGATTTTGGTGCCAAAATGTGTTCTGATCTAGATTGAACATAAACACCCATTTAAAGGCATGTAGTTTTTGCAGCTAGAGAGTTAAGCTATTCACTAGTTAAAATTGTTTATTTCTATAGTATTTGAACATTCTTCAAAACATCTGGTATAATGTAAGTATTTAAGTCAGCAAAATATATACGGGTAACACTGTTCTAGTGTTTTTTGTTTATTTTAATGAAACAATCTTACATATTGTGTCTTTATTATGCATAGTCGTCACATGTCTGAATCTTTGACCTTGTCTTGTGTGTTATTATTAAAATCATCCTTTGCTTTGGGAGAAGCTTGATTTTGACACAGTGGGAGTGCTAAATCGAAAGAGCTAATCAAGACCTTTTGCAATTAGTACATGGCAGATGTGTTAACTGTATTTTCAATAATCTGTATAGTGTAGTGTGTAAAAAAAATCCACACAGAACCATAGAAACTCATAATTAAAAAACAAAACAGCTGAATGTTATGAATAATAAATCAGGAGTAAAAGTAGACTCTGGGTAAAAGTAGACTCACTCTTTTAATAAATAGAAGGCTTAAAGATCCATCCATATACACTTTCCTCATTCACTGTCAATGGGAAATGGACATTAAAATGAAAGTAATTGTCCCATAGGACATGCTTAAAAATATATAGTCTCGCGGCTGTCAAGGACCGTTATGTGCCACGTCATGTTTAGGGGTGTGGAAATGTCTGCACAGTAACAGCTTGGCCACATCATTAATTCACGAATCAATAATTTTAAATATGATCTGTCAGCAAAACATATATGAAATCTGTAGGACATGTATGTAGGCTTTGTTCTGAGATTATTTTGGTGACGCATTTCTACATAAAGTTCACACAAGCTGAGATGACTGAAAGTTAAAGTTTTCTTTGTTCTATAAACCAAATGGTTTTTGTTGTATTTATGAGTATCCACAAATAGAAAGATGTTTTACTGTCTTTGTCTTATCTTTATTACCAAATTACAGAATATTAGATTATTTTCACTGTCATTAAAAAAAGCAAGTATAAGCATACCTGCGTGTTTGTCGACATCATGGCTTGAAGCATTTCTGCAGTGAATATTGCATACTTTTAATAACCCATCGTTTAAGTCAAATTAATAAATGCTCATCATCGGAAAGTTATCCTCACAGTAACAGACGTCTGCATGCAGTACATCACTGATTCATAAATGTCTCAGAAGACATTTTTACTAAAACACCCAGAAATTTAACCAAGAACCTTAAAAATCCTGCATGTAATATACATCATCAATATAAGCATTGCAGTTTTTTTATCCAATCAGACTTGTTTCTAGGTGGACTGGTTAAGATTGCTGCACACTCGACTCCCGGAACTCCAGTATATCTAAACCAATCAGAGGACAACTCAGCAGATTCTCCAGTGTTTCCAGAAAAGTGTGCCATATGCATCAGACGTTAAGCCAAAGGTCCGTGGTTGGTGCTTCATGTGACGTCTTAGGCTGAGACTAGTAAATGTATAGCCCAGGACACACAATGAAATGAAATATTATTTTGTCATTTACAGTAAAACTAATGCTCCAAATGATGTCAACATCGTATTACAACTGCCATATCTTAAACATTTTGGCTACTACAACGGAAGGAAGTGGAGATCAGCCATCCATTTTGTTTACAGTTTATGTTTCAGCTAAAGCTGTTTGTATTGTTCTTTGCTCTAACCCAGATACATACATTTATTCTGGGCTTTCAAATACTTCTGTGTACTTCTAATTGTGATTGGCTGATGAACATTATACGGTGCATCATTATTTTCAGATACATGCACAGCTCAAGTAGCTCCTGGCTGGTCTTGGCAGCATTATAGTTCCGTATCGTAACAATTTACAAAACGTTGCACATGTATTTTATGTTGATAATTCGACTGCCCATCATAAGTTATGCATTCCATAACTGACATTTGTTAATGCAATTTATTTTTATTACATTTTTTTGCACATAGAGGCTACTGTGGCTGTCTGCTTTACTGCATTTTGAGCAGCTTGGTTGCTTGCTTATTTTGTTGTTTTCAGAAGTGTGAGGTTTAGAAATAGTAGAGGGTGAGAAAATGCAGACAGAATTTAGATTTTTAAGTGAACTATCCCTTTAAATCATGAAATCAGATTCCTCTACCAAAAATGACTTTCTGAAGCAGTTTTACATTTAGTACATTTCACTCACTGTGTGCTTGTTTCACAGACTCTGGCTGGCAAAAAACATCATTGTCTAAATTGTTTGAGATAGATAAGCCGCTTATCGTAGGCGAAGGATCCAGTTTCCAGCACCGGAGCCCTCTGTTGGAGATCCGGGAAAGCTGTGCAAGCCCAACCCCCTCTCTCTCTGACTCTCTCTCTCATAGCACACTGTAGAATTAACATGGCTCCTGGTTGCCAGCGAGCCTCCAAACATCAAACCTGAATGTATTTTTCCTGGCAGCTGCGCTTCGCTCGGCTCAATAAGGTAAAGAACGACTAAAGATGTGCTATTTAAGTTCCTCAGCATTTACTGCTTAATTAAATCGCAAATAATGATTCATAGTACTTCGACTGAAGAGTCCGTTTTTGTAGACAAGTCTATGCGGACGGACGGTAGCTCTGTTCTGCTGCTACTTTATGTCTTTAAAACCGGCTTGTTAAGGACGCTGGAGCTCTAATCATTGATCGTACACGTTAATGGTGAACACGGAGGATAATTCTAGCGAGCACATCAGAGATTCCCTCAGTAGGCTGAGCACTTGGTTGCAGATGTTTATCCCTCATGAGACGTTAAGGCTGCATCAGCAAATTGACTGATCCTGTGAAGTTGAAACATCGCATTTGGAGCTCGCTTATGGTTGTAAAGCGTTACAATGTTGAGTTATGTGTCACGCGCTTTTGTGGAGAAAAGTTTATTAAAAATCCCTTTAAAGCTTCGCGCGGGATTTCATATAACGCTTATCAATTTAGCTTGGCCTCTGATCATGATGACATTGATGATAGTAGTATAAGATGATATGATACTTTTACATATTTTATGACCATGTTGTTAGAAGTGTAGTGTTGACGTGAACTTGTATTGTCAACAACAGAAATGTTCATCTCGCATTAAACGATTCTGCTTGAGACTCCTGTTAACGATTCGGGTTGCTTAACGTTTGCATTAAGTATTCCTTTAGTAGTCCTATTATTTAGGATGATATTTAATTTATTCCTTACAATTACCAAATGATGACATTGTCAGTTTTAACTAAATAGGGTTCAGTTGCATGGATCTAAATATAGTGCATAGACGTGCAGCCGTTGTAATGACTTTTAACATTTTATAGGCATCACAAATAAAATAGGATATAAATGGTTTTCATATAATAAAAGCGTGAAAGCCCGTCATTATTGTATTTGTGTGAAATACCACTGCGTATATCTGTATCTTCAGCTACATGTTGTCCTTTAAGCAACTAGTAACAAATTAACAAATTTCTATTAACAAATTTCAGTCTCACGAGCATTCAATGCTTACTTCAATATTGCACAGCAGGAGTTCATCAAGGTAATAAACTGCGTGCCACGTTTATTCGGTAACGCTCCTTGTGATTCACAAATGTTTTGATACACCAGAGCCGACTCATAAGAATCATTCTCTGTGTACTGTAACTAACGTTATAGTTGTGTTGGTTTGGCTTCACTAAAAACGAATGGACACATTGGAGTCGATAACACTCTGCTCGGTGTTGTGCTGAATAGTAGTGCAGAATGAAACTGACCGAGATTTGTTTTGAAAATCATTCGGTTGGTTTAATTTTATCAGAACGTTTTTCGCTTCTCAACCGTAGTAAACAAAGCGTAAAGGGTTAACTGGTGCTCGTGTGAGCGGGCGAGAGGGGCGGGCGGTCCTGCTGTGGGAGGCGCAACTGAGGTGCTGATGTCAGACTCGCTAGTAGTTTGATTGGTCAAAACGGAGCAGGGCGTCCTCTCCCGTCACACAAAACCTGCTTTACACTACAGCGTAAAGACGCGGAGAGGGGATACACCACAGATTTGTAGGATGACAAGGACCACGTAGCACTTTCCATGGTCAATTCGGGGCTATGGCTTTATTATTTATCCGAGTGTAGCAGTTTTATTGACTTGCACCTTATTACTTTCACCGAGATCAAGGTTCGCAAGGATGCGATGAGAAAGAAGAAAAAGTCTTCGAGCTGGAATATTTCCGCTGGATGGATCCGTGCATTTGTTCTGTAAACGTGCCCATAAGGGGGAAATGAAAAAGCTATGGTATATTTAACACAAACGAGTGATCGAGGCTTGTAGTTTCTAATTAAATTAAAGGGAACCTTTTCCTCCGCTACACCTGCCTATTAATTACGCGCAGACTGGTGGATAGACTTGCTGATGCCAACAACGCCAGATTGCCTATATGGCAGGATCATGAAGTTTTTGACGTTTTTCCTTTTGCTTCCAGAAACCTTAAAAAGGACAAGAAAAAGTGGGAAACAGCTCAGCAAGCTGCCAGTATGCTATGAAATTGTGACTTTGTCCTTGAGGAAGAAGATGGCTGCAGAACTCTATCCTGCCAGCATAAATACCAACCTTCCAAACAGTAACAGCACAGCAGTCACAGCTGCCAGCAAAAAGACCATCGTCCAAGTCACTCAAACGGTGACCACACCGACTACAACTGCCACTCAGCAGAACATCAACAATAATAACGTCGAGACTGCCAGCTGGCAGTCCACTCACCCGACATTGCGAGAAAGGTATGGGCATATTTAGCTAGCTTTTCAAATCACCTATGCTGTTTTTGTTTTATCAATGTAATTCTGTTCCATTTGTTCTCTCCAGGAATGCTTTGATGTTCAATAACGAACTCATGGCAGATGTTCATTTTGTTGTGGGTCCTCCTGGCGCATCCCAAAAAGTTCCAGCACACAAGGTGAGCGCATCCACCTGTGTTAAACCGCATCTTAAGCTTTTCTTTCATCCACCGCCTGCTTAACTGCTCTTCTGTGGCTTTTGTGCTTGCAGTATGTGCTGGCAGTGGGGAGTTCTGTTTTTGGTGCCATGTTTTATGGAGATCTAGCGGAAGGAGAATCTGAGATTCATATTCCTGATGTGGAACCTGCTGCTTTTTTAATTCTTTTGAAGTAAGTCCTTTAATTCTAGTGCATCTAAGTCATTTATCTGATACCCATTTTCTTTGTCTGGATCTCTCAGTTTATTAAAAAAACAACAATGCATATATAAAAATGTTTACACTTGTTTGAATTTCTAAATTAAAATTGTATTACAATTGTTAAATTATTTAAAAAAAATATTATGTTTAATACATTTATAATTATTTAATTATATTTTTATAAATTGTTATATTAAAAAAACATTTGGTGCAACCATCATTGAGAATAAACTTCTTCTGATAAAATTCATTTAGGTTGTGTTATTTGGTGCATCTCCCCAAAATTTGTATTAATTGTTAATAATTCATGATGTTTTAATGCAGTTTATATATACAGTGACTTAAATCAAAAAGCATTCAGTTTTACTTGGTTGTAAAAATATTTGTCAACCAAAGTCATTTGGTGCAACCAATGTGAAAAAAAAAAAAATCTGAGATATTTTGATTTTAACAAGTGTAGTTCAGGTTGAGAATGTAATTTAGTGTAACAACAGTTGCATACTAGATTATAATAACATATATTTTGCGGAAAAAAAGAACCATGAAAAATAGATTTTAAGTCTTTTTTTCCCTATTCCTTTCTAGGTACATGTACAGCGATGAGATTGAACTTGAAGCGGACACAGTGCTGGCCACTCTGTACGCTGCCAAAAAATATATAGTGCCTGCACTGGCTAAGGCCTGTGTCACCTTTCTGGAGACAAGCCTGGAGGCCAAAAATGCCTGTGTGTTGTTGTCCCAGAGTAGACTATTTGAGGAGCCTGAGCTGACCCTGCGGTGTTGGGAGGTCATTGATGCTCAGGCTGAACTGGCGCTTCACTCTGAGGGCTTCTGTGAGATTGATCTTCAAACGCTGGAGATCATACTAAAGAGAGAGACTCTGAATACCCGGGAGGCAGTGGTCTTTCAGGCAGCTCTTGATTGGGCTGTGGCTGAATGCAAAAGGCAGGGACTGGGACCGACCGCTCGTAATAAAAGGGCAGTGCTGGGCAAGGCTCTCTACTTGGTTCGCATCCCAACCATGTCCCTAGAGGAGTTCGCCAATGGAGCTGCACAGTCCGACGTATTGACTCTGGAAGAGACTCATGATATCTTCCTTTGGTACACGGCAGCCAATAAACCCAAGCTGGAATTCCCACTCCAAAAAAGAAAAGGTTTGACGCCACAGCGTTGTCATCGCTTTCAGTCTTCGGCCTACCGCAGTAACCAGTGGCGCTACCGTGGACGTTGCGACAGCATCCAGTTTGCAGTGGACAAGAGGATTTTCATTGCAGGACTTGGCTTGTATGGCTCCAGTGGTGGAAAGGCAGAGTACAGTGTCAAGATCGAACTCAAGCGCCAAGGAGTGACTCTGGCCCAAAACCTAACAAAATTTATCTCAGATGGATCCAGCAACACCTTCTCCGTATGGTTTGAACACCCGGTCCAAGTGGAGCAGGACACCTTCTACACAGTCAGTGCTGTATTGGATGGGAATGAACTTAGTTATTTTGGACAGGAGGGTATGACAGAAGTGCAGTGTGGAAAAGTGACCTTCCAGTTCCAGTGTTCCTCGGACAGTACCAATGGAACTGGAGTCCAAGGGGGTCAGATCCCAGAGCTGGTCTTCTATGCCTGAAAATTGTCAGGATGTCCCATTGTAGTGCATTCCACTCACTGGAATTAAGATGGATTCAATACAGGGTCTTGTGTGGCTCTTGCCTTCATTATGTAGCAGTTGTGAACTCAATGGTCATGGCTTCTCTGTACCACAATGGACTCAGATGGAAGGAATGTTCTTCAGCTTTATTTATTGCAAAAAATATATATATATTTGATTTTAATTATCGACGCTGCTGCAAGCAGATCTATATATAAATATATATAAATGAGATAGTTGTACTGCTCTGATAGTGGACGGAAGCCACTAGTGTGTCATGTTTTGTACATAACGTATTTGTTTTCAGCTTGATGCTGATTGACAAATAAAATGTCTTGTATTAGTGAACAGCTTCCTGAACTGCAGATTATAAACGTTTTTGTGACTCGAGTCCAAAGTTGTTTTTGCTTCTTATTCATAAATGAAAGTTCAAGCAGAAGTTGAAGCAAAGTTCATTCTACACCAAAAAAGTGTAAAATAATTCATTCAAATTGGATATGAGATTTTCATGTAATGTTGTGCATTCCATTCAAACTTAAATCCAAAAAACGAACCCACACTCCATAACTGCTGTGGGTTTGTGTAAATGAGACAGTGATTGTTAAGTGTGGATGAAATATTCATCTTGAAAGGCCACATAAAGAACCCATTATCCCCAGCAGGCTTCTGAATGAGGAACTGAATAGGGAGTCTGTTTGAATTGAGCCCATAGAATCTGCCGCTCCACCGTTTGCATTTTAATTGAGGGTTTAGTAAACAAGGAGCAGATGCAGCTTGGTAAAACAGCAGATTTCAACCAAAAAAATAAAAATTACCCACAAAAACAGATGAACGTGGAATTATGACACATGGAGAGCTGCTAATCAGACTGAATTCTGGGATTATGCCCAGTACTTTAACATTGATATGCACTCTGGTGTATAGTTGAATTGTTTTCTTTCTGCTTCCTCTAATCTGACAAGTCTGTTTAAAAACTGCAGGCCTGATCTGTACACAGAAGGTGAAAAAAAGGAATATGATGAACCATAATGGATTTTCTGACATGACGCAGTGCCCCCTAGTTACATCAACCAACACTGCAACTCGCTATGAATATAATTTCCAGATGGGTGAAACATTTTCAGCCTGTGCCTGAAATAGCTTGAATTAAAGAATATTACAGCTCAATAAGTGAGAGTGCAACAATGGAAAATCTTCTCCTTTTGATGCAACTAGGAATCCATAGGCCAAATCAGATGAACAGATTGAGCATACTTGTATTGATCCCGCTGTGGTGTATTATTGATAACCAATTTAGCAAATGAATTGTTTTGAGAGAAGCTGCCTGCTTTATTAATGAGGCTCGTTCAAAAACGCTGTTCCGGTCAGCTGAATTACATTAGAGATGTCACAGAAAGGTCATTACAGGGAGACTTACCGACAGCCGGAGCATTGATGCAGAGCTCTCTAGCCAACAGGAGGAAGGTCTTGCCCAGAATGTAAACATTAACCTACAACAATGAGAAAGAGCACTGAAAAAACAATCTTTTATTCTGGATTTCAATGGGTTCAAAGGTATATTACCAGTCACTTGAGACAGGGTTAAATCTATTGGACAACTACTTGTTTTCTGCTTTCTTCAAAATATCTTCTTTTGTGTTCAACAGAATAAAGAAACTCATAAAGGTTTGGAGAGTAAATATTGAGTATGTTTGTATTTTGGGGTAAACTATCCCTTTACACTAAAGTGTTACAATATTTTGTAATGATCATTAAGAAATCTTTTTCTGCTCACAAATGGTGTTGATGGAAACTGCTAAAATTCAAAGACCAGCTGCAAATAGAAACCTTATTTAACATTATAAAATGTCCCTTTTTCAGCATCCTTGCCAAATATAAGTATTAATAAACTTAATATGTATTTTAAAAATCTATACTGAACTGTTAAAAACCAAAGTACTGCCCCCAAACTTGTGAATAGTAATGCATAATCATATATACTACAAACTAACTAACATTGAGTTTTTTTTTCCCCCAGCAGCAGGTCTCTAGTTAGCCTGGCATCGAGTCAGGACAAACTGGGGTCTTGTCAGATTCGGGTGTGGCTGCACTTGCTAAAGATTCATGACATATTTGAGCCTCCGCCCCGAGCGTGCAGTGTCTGTTCAATAGCAGATACAGCTCAGTGGACAACTGGAGGAGTAAAAATAACACTACACCATGCGTAAGCACCAAAATGTCTGGCCTTAAAATAACTACTAATAAAACAAAATCAGCCCTGTGTATTGTTTCACAAATCAAATGTAGCATCATTTCCAATAAACTGTAAATAAATGTTTTTTAATAAAACCAATAAAGCACAGAAAGCTATGTTGCTCTGATTTGTTGTAAAAATCAATGCACTATAGCCTTTAATGTTTTAGTGTTTCATTTAAAAAAGAGAAATAAAAGACGCTGCTGTTCAATAAAGCAACTTTTATTTAACATCAACAATTTTCAGCAATATAGTTACTATTTGTACCTTGCCCTTATAATACTTCTCTTATAATACCATTTAAGTATTTATGAATTAAAACATTATATGAATGGCCTGTTAAAGTGCGCCATTATATTTTATCAGATATTACCTTTAGTAATATTATTCTATTATAACTGCAGTGTATAAAGTTTATGAAAGTAAACGGTTGGATGCGAGTAAACCAACTGTAGTTGTCCAAAACAAAATTAGGAACCTTTAAATTTGCATAATTGCAACATTAAATAGAAAGAAACTGAGATGATCTGAAGTTGAAAATATAATAGACTATCCATCATAATTATAAGAGACATTATTGCTCAAAACTGGCGTTTTCTTCCCTGTTTTGTCTTATGCAATACCTCAAACAGTGGAGATTACAAAAGATTATTTCACTGAACATTGTGTACCTTAACATAGACGCTTATAGGCTGCATCACATTATTATTCAGACTAAGCTATGTGGAAAAATATGAAAGGAAGCTAACCTGTAAAAGATCACTCAGGTCCAGGAGCATGTCTGCACATCAGTTAAGGAAGGGAAGGAGAACACAAAACAAAAGGATTATATCATCATAACAGTGAAAAGTGTGATTAACATCTCAACTTTGTTCATAGCCAAAAATAAGAGGTTAATCCTGCCTTTAAAGTTGCAGGATGTAGAATTAGGTATTACTAGGTATTAGGTATGAACTATTGCAGACCTAATTCAAAACATTGGAGAGCTATTTTTTTATCTAGTTCCATGCAAACGCAGGTTGCCAGATTGACGACACCAACAGGAGTGAGCGTGTCTGATGATCAAGCCTTACAATGTAAGCTGTCCGCTAATGTTTACGTTTGTAATATATAGCCATCGCATGCTCTGAACTCTGAACCTGCATCTTATTTCGGAGGCTGCTACTGTCCTCAAGAGGTCGTATTTTCAGCCACATCCACATATATTAAGGCAGCCTTCATGACTGAACTGAAAAAAAGCTTTGTTTTCCACCAAGGCAACCCGTGGTGCCAAAATATAATTGGGTAAGTGGCAGTGGGCGAAGTCACACAGACCAAAATCAAGATTCTGACATTTTCAAAAGAGAATAACTGATTTTAGCAAGTATGTTCACTCAGCATGTTTCTTAAATTTCTATAAACATATGATATTTTTATGCTTTAGTAGAGTCAAGAACCTACATAGAGCACCTATAAATGAGCCATGGTCATAGTCATCAATTGAACACTGGACAGATTTATAATTGTCACTGGGAGAGTTTCAACTTTTACTGATCATCTCTTTACATCAATGGACTTCGGGCAGGATCTCCTTATCTCTGCAAGGGATTGACCATGACCATCTGTTACAGCTCACCTGAGTGGTGCACGCACACACACACACACACCTACACACCTGAGGCACATGTCTCTATAGTGACTAATGCTCCCTTTAGCAAAGAGATTAGCATCACTACACGACAAGCTAATCCCACTTTATCAGGAGTCTGACGGCCTTAATTATGGCCTGGCATGAAAGACAGTGAGTATGACATCACTGATATTGATAACCATCTCCCCTTTTAAATGCTACAACATCAGATTTGAACCACTGATAAATGTTTGTGTTTTTTTAAACAGGGATAGCTGCATCTGTTTGAAAATGCTGATACACTGTAAATGTATTATATTTTTGTATTTTGTGATTCATGTTTTTTTTTTATTGCATTATGATACCTTGATCTTTGTTATGTTCTTTTTTATACAAATATATAGTTTCAAACTGCTAAAATGTCAATAAAAGTCACACTGTTAAATTGTAGAGTACTTCAAAAGTAGACAGGTCAGAAATCAATATCTCATAATATCCTATAATCCCAAATAAATGGAAAACATCCGTCAATCACAAAATAATTAAACTGTCAATTAATAAATATTTGTTATAGTGTACAAGCATGCAAAAATTATATCACCTTCCTAGCTATTAATGTTTAGTAATTCCTAAATATTGTTTTGTGTTCTGGGAACATTATAATCTCCTTGATTTTATTATGATATATGATTACAATTTTCTAAATAACCAAATGGACATCAAATGTCAGCTATGGTTATATAGCTTTACTTTAATTATTAACAAACCAGATTAATGATTGATGCAAATATCTAAGACAGTGGTTTTCACTCCAAAACCTTCATTTGGAGTGGAGCTTCACTGACCTTCAAATGTCCCATGACCTTTCTTGTCATTTGTCATTCATTACTTTAACTTTGGTTTTACTTTTATATGCCTTTTCACCAAGCACCCACAGATCCACTAACATTCCCTTGCAACCCCTTGGAGTCCCCGAATCCCCAAGGATACTGCAGTTGTTCTAGCAGCAGGTACTGTGCTATCTAATGTGTTTTCTAACTTGACAGATCCTGATCTAGTTCTATTTGAATGTAATCTGTTTGCTGTGGCATGTACCACAAAGAAATTATACTACTAAAAAGCATCTTATTCTTTTAAAGAAAACGGTCCAATACACGTATAAGAAGAATGTATTTCAAAAACCTTCTTGTCATAAAAATTTAGCATTTATGCAAGAAACTGACAAAAAAATAAACACAGAGCCATGAGCCTCTGAAATGATGATCTGTCAGCCCAACCACTGAAAGATTAGTTCAATGAAGCTCAAATAATCAATGTTTCCAGAACAACAGTCAATCTTCACCTTAAATAACCCAGTCTAAACAGATGTGGAGTTGCTATAAAAATTATAAAACCACTATACAACTATAATTTACAAAATAAACATGCAGACATTTGGATAACTGGATTGTTTTAAAGAAGCTTTCATTTTAAAGCTAATAATTGTATAAAGTAATTGTAGATAATATTTTATCTGAGACTTATTTTGTTTTTGTTTTATTTTATTTTTTTAAATCCCTACATTGTCAATATACATGTATAAGAAGCGCATGGACCACACATTTTTTGATATGGGGATTTATACATAATATATCACAAAATTCGTATAATTTCTTGTCTCAGAATAAGTGTTTAATTTTTGTTTTTCAAATAAATGTTACATTGAATAACAATAGAACATTATTACACCCATATAAGATTTATACATCACATGAAAGCTGAAATAAGCTTTCCATTGATGTATGTATGTTAGTATTGGAGGTCACACTTTAAAATAAGATTTCATTAGTTAATGTATTTACTAATATGAACTAATAATTAACAATACTTGTACAGCATTTTTTTTTAATCAACATTTACCATTGCATTATTAACATCCAAATGTATGCTTGTTAACATTAGTTAATGCACGTTGAGTTAAAGTGGCAACAATAAACAACTTTATTTTCATAAATATACTGGGGGGTCACTGTGGCGCAGTGGGTAGCATGATCACCTCACAGCAAGAAGGTCGCTGGTTCGAGCCTCGGCTGGATCAGTTGTTATTTCTGTGTGGAGTTTGCATGTTCTGCCCGTGTTCGCGAGGGTTTTCTCCGGGTGCAACCGGCTTTTCCCACAAGTCTAAAGACATGCAGTATAGGTGAATTGGGTAAGCTAAATAGTCCATAGTGTATGTGTGTGTATGGATGTTTCCCAGTGATGGAAGGGCAGGAAGGGCATCTGCTACGTAAAACATATGCTGGATAAGTTGGTGGTTCATTCCGCTGTGGCGACCCCAGATTAATAAAGGGACTAAGCCGAAAAGAAAATGAATGAACAAATACTGTAATAAATGTATTGTTCATTGTTTGTTCATGTTAGTAAATGCATTAATTAACATTAACATTAAGATTAACATTAAGGCATGAGATAAATGAATGGGTTTGGGAGTCTGTAAAATATGACCTCCTTGTATCTGCTCTGTAGTGTGAAGGACTGATTTTTTTTGCATGCGGCTGAAAGCGCCCCACCCAGAGACAGGTATCTATTCTCCTCTGGCAACTCTAAACAGCACTGCAGGTCCCAGTCACTCCTGATGCCATGCACACAAAAGCAGTGTGCAGATCTGGGTGTGACTCAAACAGACCTTGCCAGAGTGAGTCTGTTTGTGAGACATAGAGACAGCAGTGGTGTAACTCTATCCTGCCGTTTTGAAATGCAGGTGTGGTGAATCTCAAACGCACATCATTTGAGAACACAATTATGACAGCTTGGTGGAACAACAATCCTACAATGTAGAACAGGGGAATTATATTTTCTTTCAAGCAGACATATTTATAAAATAAACATTACACTATTAGTAAAATTCTCTTATCTTTACAGACAACCTAAATGTTTGTCACCCCACTATACAGAGCGTAATAAATATGCATTTATGAATTATGCTGACTGTGACCATTCTGGAATTCGGAATTAATCTAACGAAATATCTCAGGTCTCTGTGAATACAGTCAGGGAAGATGTATTTATTATAGCACTTAAAAAGTCAAGATTTTCATAATGTAATTCATTGGACACATAATAAATCAGTCTGCCCTGAAATCCTACTTTCTCTGGGAAACTTTTTTTGGGTGGGAATTAATTTATTTTATATATTAATTTATATACATATATTCATTCATTTTCATTTCGGCTTAGTCCCTTTATTAATCTGGGGTCGCCACAGCGGAATGAACCGCCAACTTATCCAGCATATGTTTTACGCAGCGGATGCCCTTCCAGCCGCAACCCATCTCTGGGAAACATCCATACACACCCATTCACTCTCATACACTACGGACAATTTAGCTTACCCAATTCACCTATACCGCATGTCTTTGGACTTGTGGGGGAAACCGGAGCACCCGGAGGAAACCCACGCCAACACAGGGAGAACATGCAAACTCCACACAGAAACGCCAACTGACCCAGGCGAGGCTCGAACCAGCGACCTTCTTGCTGTGAGGCGAACGTGCTACCCACTGCGCCACTGTGAGGCCCATATATATATATATATATGCCTTATTCTGATTTATAATGGTAGGAAATCCAAAATAATAATCTTTTAATTTATTTTTTATTGTTAGATTATAGCATATAAACAGAAAAAGGTCAGATTTTCATGACGTCACTTTTAATCATTTGTTACGAGTTTGTTGTAACACATTGCTTCAGAATTTTACTTCAGACTATACAGTAAACAGGGAATACATTTAGGTCAAATAAGTGTTTTTTTACAGCTTTTGTTCCCAACCAGGATGAAAACAGGATAAAAATCTGTTTAACAAAACATGGTAGGAGTGACTGAAAAAGTGACTTGCTGGACTGCTGTCTATGATTTACTCTAAGAAACATCCTCTGGGAGTCCTAGAGGTGCAGTAAATGCTTTTCCTCTTCCTTTCTATCCTCTTTTGACAGCATATTGTAGCACTATTGTTTTCACATCCTGACACATCCATGCAGACTCTGAACTGGGCTTTCCCTAGGGAAAGGATGGACTGACAAAGAGACTAGTTTCTATGCAGTTCCAGCTTGGTTTCATTTAATGTCCCATTTAATGTAATGATATTAAAAAGAGGATTTTAATGGCTGATTTGCAGTACATTTGTACAACGATTTACAGAAGACACCCACTAAAATGTCATTCAGGGCGACAACAGTTTATATACTGGGTTTATATACAGGTATACTTAGAGCAAGAATATTATGATGACATAAAAAAACTCTATTTAAGGATCACAGTGCAGCCCATTCACTGTCATTCTAAATCATTATACTTGGTCGTAATTCTATCCTAACCACTCGCATTTGTCACCAAATTTTTATTCATTACAAATATACACAATTAGTATAATTACTTGTTCTTTCATATATTTTAATAAGTATGTGTCAGAATGAGTGTTTTTTTTTAAATAAATGTTACGTTGAATAACAAAAGAAGCATTTCAAACATTTTAAGCAGAAGTATTTGAAACATTAAAGAACAAACATTACTTGCTTACTTTTAAAATGCTTTCTATGTGTATAGTGCGAATTTATTATTGTAAAATATATATGTATTCTTGTAAGACAGTGTGTACACTACCAGAAATCCATTTGATAATTTTTTTGATACTTGCCATCAATTAAAGTTGAAAAAAAAATCTAAAAATTGAAATCATGCATGGGCAGCACGGTGGCGCAGTGGGTAGCACAATCGCCTCACAGCAAGAAGGTCGCTGGTTCGAGCCCCAGCTGGGTCAGTTGGCATTTCTGTGTGGAGTTTGCATGTTCTCCTCGTGTTTGTGTGGGTTTCCTCCGGGGGCTCCGGTTTTCCCCACAATTCCAAAGACATGGGGTACAGGTGAATTGGGTAAGCTAAATTGTCCATAGTGTATGAGTGTGAATAAATGTGTATGGATGTTTCCCAGTGATGGGCTGCAGCTGGAAGGGCATCCGCTGCGTAGAACATATGCTGGATAAGTTGGCGGTTCATTCTGCTGTGGCGACCCCAGATTAATAAAGGGACTAAGCCGAAAAGAAAATGAATGTATGAATGAAATCATGCATTTACAAAACACTTTAATTCAAAGAAATGTATATTGGCTTTTATATTGAGATTCGAGCCCAATGCAAGTGCCATTTTACTGTCTACTGATGCCCCTTCAACTGAACTATCCTGCTCTTCAGTCAAGATGAATGGGTAAAACATGGCATTTGTCAGCAAGATGGTTTTAATTGTATAAAAATTACAAACTTACTACAAATGTACTACAAAATTTAGTTTGAATTTAGTTTAATTGACTTTACTATTTTTTATTTCTATCTCTGTAAAGCTGCTTTGATGCGATAAAAAAGGTGACTTGACTTTCTGTACCGGTGTCGGCAAGGGTTTATACTACAGAACTGTTACTCATTCAAAATTTTCTCAGAGGTAAAGGATTAACACTATTTTTTTCACAATACTACAAGCTTGCTTAATATACAATATTAATAAACATTTCCATTATCTATTGTTTAATAATTATTGTTCCATTATTTTAAAAAATTAATGACAAACCACCTGTCATACAAATTCTCTCTTTAAGCCGGCAGCTAGCTCTCTGCAACTCTCACATGGACGCCCACTGAGGCTAAGCAGGGCTGTACCTGGTCAGTACCTGGATGGGAGACCACATGGGAAAGCAGGTTGCTGCCAGAAGTGGTGTTAGTGAGACTAGCAGGGGGCGCATAACCTGCGGTCTGTGTGGATCCTAATGCCACAGTATAGTAACAGGGGCTCTATACTGCTCAGTGGGCGCCATCTTTCAAATGAGACGTTAAACCAAGGTCTGTGGTCGTTAAAAATCGAAATCGAATCCTTAGAAAAAGAGCAGGGGGATATTTGCCCACTGGCCTCTGTCCATCATGGCCTCCTAACCATCCCCATACCATAATTGGCTTCATCACTCTGTCTCCTCTCTACCAATCAGCTGGTGTGTGGTGTACGGTCTGGCGCAATATGGCTGCTGTCGCGTCATCCAGGTGGATGCTGCACACTGGTGGTGGATGAGGAGATGTGTAAAGCGCTTTGAGTGTCCAGAAAAGCGCTATATAAATGTAAGGAATTATTATTATTATTATTATTATTTACCAGAGACATGCAGTGAAAAAGAGAAAGTCAATCATTCTTTCAATGGAGAGTTAGCATCTTCCAGCTACATGAGTGACAGTGACTAATGGTCACAGGATGTGGCCGTGTCAAGCAATGCAACTTTATGCAAATGAATAGCGAAATTTGTGAGCGACAGCCAATGCAACCATCAGTAGAGCTTACATGATCCTCTCTCAGCCCATGTAGCAGTCGGTTGTATTCTCCGTGTTGTAGATCTACACAAACCGACGTTTGCTGCAGATAAATAGCCAAAATGACAGACCACATGCTTTTTTCTTGCTTATTTTTGTTATTAAACAATTTATGCACTAATTCAAATTGCATTTATTGTTTTCCCTCCACAATGTTTACTTTTAACACCAAGAACGCCCTTTTCTTATATAATATACTTATATAATTTAATATTTTAAATATTCTAATCTAATCTAATATGTTTAACTTAATATTTTTAGTCAGTTTGATTGAGTTCAGATGACTATAAAGTTTGTTTAATTCAACTAAACAATTGAAGGCAGCAAGAATGTTTTTACAGTCTATATAATTAACTGTATTTATGCTGTAAACATACATTATACTGTATAACTGCAGATTAACTATGTATAGACTTGATAGCTGAACTGTCCACCCAACTCACACCTTGACTTTTTATGATTTTGATTGTAATATAATCATGTGCACCTTTTGTAAAGCTACTTTGGAACAATGATTATTGTGAAAAGAGCTATTCAAATAAACTTGAATGGCTTAAATAATCCTGTACCCAATATGAGCTCAATATGCATCCTTTTCTCCTTGCATTACCATTCACAAAGATTGTGACTTGAGTTTCACATCCTGTGGATTATTGTGTGAAGGATACGTGGCGTTCCTTCTGTCCTGCACACCAGGTAGAGGCAGGCTGCGATCACGTGTGTCATCTTTCGCCCTCGCGTCAAGTGCTTGCTCACCACCATCTTGAAGAAATTAAAGGCCGTGTCCAGGCAGTGCTGGTTGAGCTGAAGCTGACTGCCGAGGTTGTGGATCTGCCGTTTCCCTAGACACACGACACACACACACACAAACACATCAGATTGAGCAAACACACACACACACACACACACACACACACACACACACACACACACACACACACACACACACACACACACACACACACACACACACACACACACACACACACAGATTCATACAGACCAAGGCATGACTTCACACGCAGGTGTTTGCTTTTCCAGTAGCACTGATGTCATGAGAACGCTGCACAGCCAGACAGACTTTTAATGGAGCCTGGAAGCCAAAACAGCCAGAAAGACAGCTGTTTCACATCCCGTGTGAGGCCTCGGACCGGTTTCCTCTTCTTTCACAGCCGCTCGTACATTAACTCTTTTACAGACAATCTCAAAAAAGCTGTGCTGTAATTCATCAAACACATAGAATAAATCCGTCTGCGCTGAAAATTTTTTGTTTTTGGGAGAATATTTTTTATATATCTGCCTTATTCTATTTCAAAAGCAATGGTGGGTATTCCTAGTATTAGAATTTATATTTTTTGACAGTTTAATCAAATATAAATAACCACACTTTTCAAGGTAGATTTGGTGCTGTGACCAAATTTCTTCAAATGACAAATATCAAAAATGATTTGTACTCAATAATTGATTAAATATACTGCAGGAGACAAAGATTTCAGCTATGAGCCATCGTCAGTGTAATGATTCACTGTCTCTTGGTGCTTGCACACTCAGTCATTTCAGGTGTTCACAATCAAATGAGTCACAGATCTCATATAAGGGCTGTTTACACCTGGTCACTTCAAGCATTTTTTTTCTGATCAGATAGCTATTCGATCATGATAAGGGCAGGTGTAAATGCCCTCAGATGGACGTCCAGCGTTCTCCAGCCCCCGGCGCCTAGATTGCAGCTCTGCACAAGAAGTTTGGGCAGAGGAGAAATGGTTGTGCCCAACTAAGCCTGGTTTCTCTCGAGGTTTTTTT
Organism: Danio choprae; assembly: GCA_903798125.1. NCBI lineage: Eukaryota > Metazoa > Chordata > Actinopteri > Cypriniformes > Danionidae > Danio > Danio choprae. The sequence goes on along the minus strand of CAIGQW010015581.1, from coordinate 2,380,837 downwards.
CCTTCATCAATTTGTCAATTGGTGAAGTTTTGTTCCTCATTACTGGCTTGCTTGGTTTTGGGACTTCGATGGGACATCGATGGATTTGCTCTTCAGTGTTTGGACTTTCAGCAGTGAAAATTAAACAACACTGAAATGAACTAAACTGAACTCTGAAAACTGGACTGACACAGTTTCAATTTCAATTTACTAGAACTTCTTTGTTAATCTACATCGTAAAAGAGCTATAGAAATAAAGATGAATTAATTAATTGATCAGAAATTTTATTCAAGACGGATATAAATCACATCGTTCAGTCCACTTGGTTGGTCCAGACATTCCAGACAAAACTGGAAAGATCTAAATGCATCTGGATATTGATTTTAATATAACATTCTATTTGGTTTTAATATAACATTCTAAGATATAACAATTAATGAATGAAAAAAATAAAATAAAACAAAACAAACATCCCAATGTTATCCTCAGTGTCATCATGGCTGTTGTGTGTTGCATTAGAGCTGTTTTAAATGATGTAACATAGCCTATAACACTCTCTCGCACTTCTTTTTTTACATTTTGTGAGGAGTAAAATTTACATATGTGGGTTCAAGAACAGGTTGCATTTAAACCAGTCTAGTTTCGTCTGGATAGCATCCCAGACAACCTCTTAAAGAGGTTTGAATGAAAAAAAAAGCACATGAAGTGACCAGGTGTGGTATTATTCCCTTTGTGTTCAAGTGTGTTAATATATCAATAATTTTTATCCACCTTTTCCCTTAGCCCAATGATGATTTGCATGAATTATATCATCCATCAAATATAAAATGGCAACTTATTAGAATCAACAAATTATTTTTCAGCAATCCATTAATAACCCCCAAACCTCGAAATGGTCATTCTGCAGCAGAATTACAGATATTGAATATTACTGTACTGCAGGGAACACAAAAAGAAAAATTTAAAACTCCAAAAAAAAAAAAAAAGCTTTGGCCACAGATATGACTTTGATAATCCACGTCAAATCCACATTTTGATAAATCCAGAATGCAGTAATCAGTATTTTTATGATGGACGCACCTCTCACAACAGACAAGGATTACTTGTAGCACAGCCTTAATTTCATTATGTGAAGTGATTAGTTTTTTTAATGGAAGTTTCCCAAACTTCCCATAATTTGATGCACAGTAGTCAGATGTGTGGGGAAAACAATGATATAATAATATCTTAAATATTTATTTAATTCAGCACAATGACATACAGTATATATTTAATTGAAATCAATATGTGTGTGAGACCACGTCCCTGTTTTTCCTTCTTTTTTTTATTTGCTCATATATTAACTTTTTTACAGACAATCTCAAAACAAGCTGTGCCGTAATTCATTGGACACGTTGGATAAATCAGTCAGCCCTAAAATCCCACTGTGGGCTTGGAGGTGTTCTGCATATTAAAATCCACACTGAAAAAACACAGTCCAGTAGGCTATCTGGTGAATTTGTGTTTACTTAACACATCATTTAGCTAAAGACCTTGTTCACCCAGACGGTGAAATTCTCCCCAGTTGTAAACAATGGGAATGAGTTACTGTAAGCCGCTTCACAGTGTCATAGAAGGAAAGCTGCTTTGCTGGACAGATGTGATGGAGTTGATGAGTTTGACATGTTGCAGGCATTCATTATGCTTGAAACCGCACATGTCGTTGTGTTTATAAGAAACAAAGACTTTCATCAGTCTGTCTTCTAAATGTGCAGATTTGTGATAATGAGGCCAGCAGATGCATAGACATGGCAAACTTTTTCTTTCTTCAGGAACTTTGTTGGGGAAAAAAGAGATTTTTAAATTATATCTGCCTTTTTCTCGTTTTTAAGCGGTTTTGGAAAACAGAAGATAAACCATGACTGATTCATTGATTTTACAGTTTAAAAACGTTTTTAAAATGTGTATATGATATAGGTTTTACATATTTTTCCTTTCAGGTATATGAAAACTATAAAATATCTTAAAATAATAAATACAGAAATATGTATTATTCAATATATAATAATAAGTTTGATTGATTGACTGATTTCATATATATTCAGTGCAACAATGGTATACATTCACAATTACTGCATTCTATTGACAGTGTAGTAAATGAAACCGATGTGCATAATATTATTAAAACAGTTTATATTATTGTATATTATATATATTTATATTATTATACCGTATATGTTTAAACAAGCTGTAGCTAATATTTATTTTGAACATTAATATAATATTACATACATTTTTAACATACAACTGTAGATCTTTGATAGTAAAAAACATTTTAAAAATGTTTTTAGAACTAAATTACCTAATTCAAATAATTTTTGTTACTTGACATAAAATAAACTTGAACTAGAAGCCAATTAAATATTTCACATTTTTATTGATTTAGCGTTGATTTTATGGCTGCACGATATTGGAAAAATCTGACATTGCATTATATATTGTAATATGCATATAATTTCGCCAGATGATTTGGTTAGCTCTATTTACAAAGATTTCATTAGTTTAGATCGACTGGGCAGATCAAGCCTTTTTCTATGCAGTGCATCTGCATAAAATACAATAAATTACAAGCATATATAAATGTGACAGAACAAAAATAAAAGT
>CAIGQW010015581.1:2364527-2377814 GCA_903798125.1 Danio choprae | reverse complement strand
TGTGTGTATGTGTGTGTGTATCCTAAAATATAAAAACACAAACATAACAAAACGAGTAAAACTCAACAAATAGAAGCTATTAGTACTACAATAGCGTCACTCAGCAACACTACAACAAGACTGGTATGAAAAGCCTTAAATTAGCCTACGGTACAGAGTTAACACAATCATCGAGCCACAGATGTTAAAGAGGATGCTGGATTTTTTAGTCCCCCAACCGTGGATCCCAGAAGCTGCAGTGTCAAGTGTCGTGTTGGCAGACAGAGGCCAAAAATAACTCTGAAAGCTTTTAAGAGCATAATCCCTCTATTCTGGACCCACTGTGTGCCAACACTGCGTTACCCACTGCAGACCTGTCTAATCCCAGAGTATTTTTCACACTGCACATGCCTTTGGATTATCAGGCAGTTCTGCGGTGACCTCTCTCTGAATGACAGCACAATTACATAACCGCTGCTACACGGGACGCCTTTAATAATGAATGCAGTCTTGTGTTTGTGACCACAGGGACACTTTCAGCAGTCAGTTTCACCACAGTCTTTTATATGAACCATGACTACAGGATCTTTCACACCAAAAAATATAAATACAATAAATATATGTGAATTTGCATCCATACTAGTGATCCATCTATTTCAACCTTTGCACTGCTGTTTCAAAGTAAATTAAACTACATTATCACCTGATGCTCTAAATTTTGCAGACATTATGAGGGAAAAAGGGCTATTACCCACAATCTGTTGGGTAAATTCTTCAAATACAAGAGGAATAACTTTTGTTTAGAGTTATATAAATACTTTGCTTAGTTTACCTACTTTACTTAGTTTGTCTGACCAGTAAATCTGTAGCCTGTGTAATCTACCAGTGAATTTAGCACTTCCTAGTCAGTTTACTGGAATAAAAACAATAAAACAGAGCACCCGAAGGAAATCCATGCAAACACAGGCAAAATCCACACAGAAATGTCTCCTGGTCCAGCTGGGACTCGAACCAGCGACCTTCTTGCTGTGAAGTAACTGTGCTAACCACTTAACCACTGTGCTGCCCTATTATATTACAGTATTATACAATATACATTACAAAAATTGTAAATGTTAATTTTAGTTGCGGGCCTCACAGTGGCGCAGTGGGTAGCACGTTCGCCTTACAGCAAGAAGGTCGCTGGTTCGAGCCTCGGCTGGGTCAGTTGGCATTTCTGTGTGGAGTTTAAATGTTCTCCCCGTGTTTGCGTGGGTTTCCTCCGGGTGCTCCGGTTTCCCCCACAAGTCCAAAGACATGCGGTATAGGTGAATTGGGTAAGCTAAAATTGTCCGTAGTGTATAAGTATGAATGGGTGTGTATGGATGTTTCCCAGAGATGGGTTGCAGCTGGAAGGGCATCCGCTGCGTAAAACATATGCTGGATGAGTTGGCCGTTCATTCCCCTGTGGCGACCCCAGATTAATAAAGGGACTAAGCCGAAATGAAAATGAATGAATGAATGAATTTTAGTTGCTGAGTATAAAGGTGCACCTACCATTCTGGAGTGTCTGAGCTCGTGATTCTTTTCCCAAGCTGGTGTGGAAGCCACTGCCCAAGACTGGAGCTTTGGAAGTACCTGAAAGCAACATAAATCTATCAATTTATTATGTTAAAGACTGAAGCTAAGTTAAAATCAGGTAATAACAGTACACATTAAATAGTTAGGCGGTTCATTCTGCTGTGGTGACCCCTGATAAACAAAAGACTAAGCCAAAGGAAAATGAGTAAATGAATGAATTAAATAGTTATAAATAAAATATTAATTAAAAATCTTACATACATATATACGTGTGTGTGTGTGTGTGTGTGTGTGTGTGTGTGTGTGTATTCAACTACTAAACTACTAACTGTTAAACTGATATGATCCTCTAATACTAACACTTAAATAATAAAATAATAACTTGCTGTCTTTCTTATACCAATTTTCTATCTATTATGTATTCTGTTTGCTTACTTTACTCTTCTACCATTAATAATTTATTTTATTGTCTATTTTTTCTTCTTGAAAAATAAAACAATCTGATTTCTCTCTTTATCTCTCTCTATTATTTTGCTCTTTTGTTGCTTTGCTCACTTATATTGTCCTATTTGTATGTCATTCTATATAAAAGCACCTGCCAAATGATTAAATGTGCATAGGAATAATATTGACTGAGAAAATGTAGATGAAGTAAACAAAACCCTATTTTCTATCAGAGACATTTTAAGCTTTTAAATAAATCTCTAGCGCACTCCAATGGCCGCATGTGTAAATCACAGCATGAACATTTTGTTACTACAGCGACACCTACCGGAGACCGGAGACTTATAAGAAGTCAGAGAAGCTCAAGCGAAAGTGACACAACCATAGAAATGAAGCACAGCATTATTTGGCCTTTCCTCTCAGTACAATATTGCTCAGCTGTATTGTGTCAAGCAGGTGTTTTGGTCAAATCATGAAATGGAATGTTATTGCTCTGGGTAAGTTTATATGACCAATTTAAAATAAGTCCTAATATATAAAATCTTATGATATCCAAAGGGTATTCTTTCAACTTGCTTTCAACTCTACAAGGTGCATGGTCTGTTCATAAAAAAATATGTGTAATAATACTTTGTGTGTGTGGAATCCACATCTGTAATGAACTTAAATTACTGCAGGTGCCACAAGAGTGTTGTGATCAATAATTCTGGTGTCTATTGATGTGGGTTTTTCAGGCCGTAAAATTGTGATGACAGCGTTTACTGTTTCGCAGAATGACAACAGTTTTATTTTTAAGCTGAATGTTGTTTTGCCTGATCATACGGGAGGGTCAATAAAAACTCTCTGTCAGACACCTGCATTCTGACACCTGACTGGTCTGCAAAACAATCCTTTGTGAAGAAAACCACATGGATGGAAGATATTATTTGAGGCTGGCTGTGTTAATTCTATTGCAGCATTGTTGTTGTTACATTTCTTTCTAATATTTCTCTGCTTATTAAAATATAACATAAAAATGCTGAAAATGTCTATAATAACAACAACAACAACAACAATAATAATAATAATAATAATAAAATCAGTTTTTGAGGCAGCTAAATAAAAATTAGTTTGCTGATGGGTTAAATTAAGTAAAACTGAATTATAAATTACAGTTAAATATTAAAATGACAAAACCCATAAAATCACCAATGTTGCATGAGTATAGCCAAAATACATTATATGGGTTAAAATAATTGATTTATCTTTTATGACAAAAATTAAAGAAAAAAAATGATTTAAAACCCTGATAGCATGATTTATCACACTGTTGACATATTATATCAAGTTGACAGTAAGTTTCTGTCATGATTTAGTACACTGCTAGCTTGTTTTAACAAAATACTAGCATGTTTAACAGACTATGCAATGTTTCTAGCATGATTTAAAGGGCACCTATGATGAAAATCCTCTTTGGACAGAACTGTGTGTAGGTATAGTGTGTCCACAGTCATATTGGGGTGATATAAAGACAATAAGTCTCTTTTTTTAAATTTCCTGAAGTTAAAATAACATCCAAATCCCTCCCGTTTTGAGGCCGACCACAACTTGACGTAGGAGTGCTGTCAGTGTTCGTCCGCGTCATCGTTTGTTGTTGTCACAGAGCTAAAATCAGAGCTAAAAATTACAAACTTCTGAAAGGTATAACAAATAATCTGATTGGTGTTTTGAGCTGAAACTTTACAGACACATTCTGGAGACACAAAAGACTTATATTAAATCTGGATAAAGGGGTAAACTAGGTGCCCTTTAACACTGCTAGTGTGTCTTAGTATGATTTAACACCTTGATATTCTGTTTTCACACTACTGACATTTTTTTAGGAAGTTGTTAACATGTTTCTATTATGATTTACTGCTAGCATGCCTGAGTATGCCTGAGTTGTTGAGTAACTAGCATTTTCTATACTGTTTAAGATGTTGGTAACATGTTGAGCACATGGGTAACAATAACATGAACAAGTATGTTTATGCTATATAAAGATGTCTATGAGTGTAAACAAGTGTCATTTGGTGACTATTTGTCCTTTGAATATCTGAGTATAGCACTAAAGGGTGCTCCACACATTTTACTGATCATTATTTACAGACCACCAAAATATTCTCCAACTTTTATTGATGATTTTACAGAGTCGTTATCAATAGTAACCTCTGAATTTGACTATTTTACTATTGCTGGGGATTTAAATTTTTACATTGATAATCCAGAAATCAATGCTGTAAAAGAACTCATGACTGTTTTTAACACTTTTGATCTGATTCACCATGTTCAAGGACCCACACACAATCGTGTACACACTCTAGATTTAATTATATCTAAGGGTTTACACATTTCATCGACTTTTGTTAAGGATGAAGCACTATCTGATCATTTCTGTATTTTCTTTGATATATCCCCCCCCACCACCACACCAAAGCAAATGTAATGAGTTTGCTCATTTCTTTACTGATAAGATCAATAATATCAGGAAGGCAATCAGCTCATCCAATCAGCCAAGTTGTGTTGACGTCAGACAGGCTCAACCACAACTTAAGAAATCAGACAGTATGTCTGATTTCATGGCAAATGATGGTAAAATCTCAGAAGAGATTGTGCAAATTATGAAAACATCAGCTTGCAGTCTTGACACACTCCCCACATCATTCTTCAAAACGGTGTTTAACTGTTTAGAAATGGATCTCCTAAAAGTGGTAAATGCTTCACTTCTCTCAGGGACTTTTCCAAACTCACTTAAAACTGCAGTTGTTAAACCTCTCTTGAAAAAGAGCAACCTGGATAACACCCTATTGAGCAACTACAGGCCAATTTCAAATCTCCCTTTCATTGGCAAAATCATTGAAAAAGTGGTTTTTAACCAGGTTAACACATTCTTAAGCTCCAAGTGATGTTTCGACAATTTTCAATCTGGTTTCAGAGCACATCATAGTACAGAGAGCGCCCTTATAAAGATAATCAATGATATTCGCCTAAATAAGGATTCAGGCAAACTAACAGTGCTGGTATTGCTTGATCTCAGTGCTGCATTTGACACTGTCGGTCACAGCATACTTCTGGATAGGCTGGAAAACTGGGTTGGGCTGTCTGGGACGATCCTTAAATGGTTCAGACCTTGAAGGGAGAGGTTATTATGTCAGTATAGATGACCATAGGTCAAGGTGGACACCCATGACATGTGGAGTTCCACAAGGTTTAATTCTGGCACCTCTCCTGTTCAACCTTTATATGCTCCCACTGAGCCAAATAATGAGAAAGAACCAAATCTCCTACCACACCTATGCTGATGACACTCAGATCTGCTTATTCTTCCTGCCTAATGACTTCAGCCCTATTGAAACCCTCTGCCAATGCATTTATGAAATTATCAGTTGGATGTGCCAAAACGTTCTTCAGTTAAACAAAGAGAAAACTGAAGTCATTGCATTTGGGAACAGAGATGAGGTTCTCAAGGTGAATGCATACCTTGGCTCTAAGGGTCAAACAACAAAAAATAAGGTCAAGAATCTTGGTGTGATTCTGGAGTCAGATATGAGTTTCAGTAGTCATGTCAAAGCCATAACTAAATCAGCATACTATCATCTCAAAAACATTGCAAGAATTTGATTCTTTGTTTCCAGGAAAGACTTAGAGAAACTTGTTCATGCTTTTATCACCAGCAGGGTGGATTAATGTAATAGGCCTCCTGGACTCCTCACTAATGGACTCCTCACTGGCCTTTCCAAAAAGACAGTCAGACAGTTGCAGCTCATTCAGAATGCTGCAGCCAGGGTTCTGACCAGAACCAAAAAATCAGAGTACTTCACACCTGTCCTCAGGTCTTTACACTGGCTCCCAGTTACATTCAGAATAGATTTTAAAGTATTATTACTCACTGAATACAATCCTAACAGATCACTCAGATCTTTAGGATCATATAAAGTAGAAATTTCAAGAATTTAGTCAAAGCAGGGTGAATCCGCGTTCAGCTTTTATGCCCCCCGCTGCTGGAATCAGCTTCCAGAAATGATCAGATGTGCTCCAACATTAGGCACATTCAAATCAAGACTGAAAACACATCTGTTTAGCTGTGCCTTTACTGAATGAGCACTGTGCTACGTCTGACAGATCGCACTATTATGTCTTTCTTTTCCTTTTCATTCTTTTAGAACCTGTTTTAACACATTTTAATTTGTTTTAATCATTTTTTATAATTTGTTTTTATTTTCTTATACTTGTCTCTTTTATTTATGTTTATGTAAAGCACTTTGAATTGCCACTGTGTATGAAATGTGCTATATAAATAAAACTTGCCTTGCTTTATATTAGAAAGATATTACCAGATAGATTAAAATTAGCTTAAATGATCCTAAAGAGCATAGAATATATTTTAAAATGTTATTTAATCCTAATGGCAAGTCTTCAGCAACACCAGATCCTTTAAAAAATCAGATTAATATTCTGATTTGATACTCAAGAAACTTTTTTATTATTATGTTTTGAAACCAAAAATCTGCCTAATTCCAAACATTTGATCTTGAATAACAGTGTATAATATTTCTTTCTTATTATTTTTTTGTTTGCTCATGGACGTGCAATCTGCAACAATATATAAGTTGGAGATGGTTATTCTATATATGAAAATAAGATCATTATTTCAAATATGTGCCATAACAGACCAGGAATCAGTCATTACAAAGGAACCGAAAAACAAATGTTTGTCTAAATCAATATTTAGAAATTATTACAGGAATGAAAATGGTTGAAAAAAAAAAGTATATATTTTTCTATCCTCTATTCTAACCGTCTATCCTCTGGACACTGTAAAACGAGTTTAACTTTAAGTAACAATTCTCACTATTAATTATAGTGGCTTATTGCCATCCTATTATTAGGATATTGGCTGATTATTTGTACTTAAAAAGTACATATTCTACATGATTTTATTCTACATTGCAAAAGACAAAGTGGCACGGTGGCGCGTGGGTAGCGATGTCGCCTTACAGCAAGAAGGTCGCTGGTTCGAGCCTCGGCTGGGTCAGTTGGCATTTCTGTGTGGCCACAAACTTCTGTTTGCATGCTCTCCCCGTGTTCACGTGGGTTTCCTCCAGGAGCTCCGGTTTCCCCCACAGTCCCACCACTTGTGCTATAGGTGAATTGTGTAAGCTAAATTGTCCGTAGTGTATAAGAGTGTATGGGTGTTTCCCAGTGATGGATTATAGCTAGAAAGGCATCCGCTGCATACAACATATGCTGGATAAGTTGGCGGTTCATTCTGCTGTGCTGACCCCTGATTAATATAGGGACTAAGCCGAAAAAGAACATAAATGAATGAATGAGGCAAAAGACATTAATGGTTTGTTAATAAATTATAAAATGTGTGACCAAGTGTTTTTACCACCAGGATGTTTGAAGCCTTTGACTTTGGTACAGCCAAGATCACAGACACAGGTGCAGAAGTTTAATGGTGATGCTTTCTATCACAGAAATATTTAACAAAAACCTTTTTTTATATGGTTGCTTATGTCCCTCTACATAACCTACAAGGACCAAACGAAAACCTTCTCAGCTGTCATTCAGCCTCTATTTTAAGGAGACACAATTTTTGTAAAGAGGACTTCCACTTGGTCATCATGATAGCAATATTCCATATCCATACATTCTCTTTGAGAAATCTGATTCACAGTTTACCTCTCAAATGATTATTTCTGGTCCTTCTATGACACATACAGGGCCCAGCAACTTCATATCTTTCCCTGTTGTCATGCAGAAAACTCGAAGATTAACATCTTAAAATTCATAACTGAACATCATAAATAAAACCACACCTTCCTTATTACAGTCTATCATCGATCAGTAATCCAACAAACTACAGTCAATCCAAATAGCTCTGGAGTGAGTGACCAGCTTTACTTTACAGAATACCATTACTCTACCATTGTTTTTTAAAGCTCTGAAGGTATTTTCAGTGGAATGCATTCAAAAGATTCTTTGCTCTACACTGAAAAAGACTTCTAATATACTGAGAGCAAACAAAAGTGAACAAGGCCAAAAACATTTGGAAAGTTACATGTGTTCAACATACAACATTATGTGTGAACACAAACCTGCCCCGTAAAGCAGTGCTAAACCTACATTTGAAGAGGATAAAGATAAAATAACAAAGGCATTGGGTTTTTGTGTGAAGTATGGCAACTTTATAAATATACAAAGAAAATTGATATAATGTAAAAACAACAAAACAATGAAGTTGAAGTCAGCAGTAAATCATCATATGACAAATTAAGAGGCACTTTGTTCTTCCCCGATAAAAGAAGCCATAATGGATCCAGCATTCTTAAAGTAATCATAAGAAATAATATTATATTTCTTAATTAGTAAACATATAGGCAACATGCAATATCGTAAAATGGCAATTCAATCATTTAAAAAAAATAATCACTGTAAAATAAATAGTGAATCCAAATTTGAAACTTTATCTATTATAATGTAGAAGCACAGGACAATTATGTTTTTGTTTAATGGGACAGAAGTAATACAAATAGTATGACTGCCATACGTGGAAAATTCAAGCCCGCTGAAACTAAACAGAGTAATGTGTCCTGTCCTTTCATGCTGCAAATTATTTTCATTTACAAATGAAAAAAGGCCATCTACATCTTGTATGACCTGATGGTGAATGAACAGCAAATTTCCAATTAATGTAGTTTTCATTTTTTATTAAAATGCTATTTCATCTCACCCTAACATATTTAAAATGTACTTTATTTTATAGTATGTGTACTTAACATGTTCTTACAGTGTACTTACCTTATACTGGGTTATATAAGATAACTACATAGGTTAATGTTCAGGGGTAGGTCTTTGTCTGAGAACATGTTAAGACTGTGGCTAGCCAATTAATTAAATTGTGCAAGAACAAAAAAGAGTTTAAACATTATCTATAAGCAATCTTTTCCTATTTTAGATTTTTTTTAAGTGTCCTTATTTGCATGATTATACTGCTTTTCATTCCAGCCTTTTCCTCTTTTGAGCATTTGTTATTTATTATAACAATCTCTTATTGTAAAAGGCCTTCCAAGTGACCAATCATACAGATGTGCTTCAAAACATGGGGCATGATCCCAACTATCTTTGTTTAGGTTTAAGTGAACAGCTCTTACCATCTGCAGACACAAACTGGCCGACAGCTGAAGACACTCCTCCGCTGTTTTCCACAAACTGAACCTCAGACACAATGATGTTATCCTCTAGAACCGAACCACAGGCTGTGCAGACTGCACTTCCCCGGGCTGGATCGGTGTCGATGTCCGCTCCACCACAGTTCTTACACTGGCGGCTCATACTGACTGATTCAGACCTGAGGAGCACAACATAAACTCCATTACTGAACAGGAAACGCTTTGCAAAACACACTATATCTGTATGTGTTTCGTCAGTTTCTTGTCATTAAGATATTATAAACATAACAAACGTATTAAAACTGAAAAGCCAGAAATAGGCTGTGTTCAATATAAACGTCGTTACACCGGGAATTGAACTCGGGTCGCATGGCTTCGCTAGACTTGTATATCCCGCTCTGCTACACGACACGGTTTGCACACCGGATATGCACAATGCACATTTTTCGTCCTGTTCATTGTCGTTCATGTTTCTTATATTCTTATATTAGGATTCATTTTATTTTATGTTAGTATTATTTCTAATGCATATCAATAGTAACGTTATCCTTTAAACCTTGCTAAGCTAATGTTTTGATATGGTTTATGTATGTGCACATATGCTACAGAATGTAAGCTAGCTTGAATGATACGACCGTAAACATTCTACAAACAGTTAGTTTATCGCTTTATTCTTTATTTCATAATGTAACCTTACATAAACATACACAATTTACGCTAGCCTTTAATAGTAGCCACTCACCAGTCAAAGGAAGTAAAGACTTTAGCTCAAACACTTTAAAACCGTATCCAGTCGTATTTCTTGTTGGGTTTCATAAACTATTTAAATAGCAAATAGTGCTTTACAATGACCAACATGTTTGAAAGAGTTAAATCAATCTGTTTGGGTAAAAGTTTTAATTTAATTCATAACACCACTACTGTTGTGACTTTCCAGATCAGTCTATCTACCTAACTGCAACACAACATCAGGGGCTGTTCTAAAAACGGAACATAGAGGGGTGGCCACTATCCAACAGTTCTTATTTTAATTATTATCATGAGGTTGTTTATCTAAAATGTATTATTTGTGAGTTTTAAGATTTTAGCATTATATAAATGCTGAATGTATCTTATTATAATACCAGATAATCGTTTTACGTAAACACCATAACTCAAAACACCCCCATGTTGATATAAACTGAACCAGTGGCGGACCCCAGGCTAAAAGCGCGATAATATGAAGGATCAGTTGTTTAGCCGTTACGCTAACGTTATTCTCTTTTTGTTTTGTTAAAATTAAGTCTTGTTCTTTATATTTCTAGTTACTCACTGCACGTCCTTGAAGAAACGTAAATAAATAAAAATCCTTAACCGGCTGAATTTAAGACTTTGATTTTGACAGACTTTATGACACAATGACCGGGAAGTAAACATTGTGCAGTTCAAAATGTGAGCAAACAGTTTTAGTTAGTTGAAATGTTAATTAGTTTGTGTTTTATTAACGTTACGCTGTTATTATGGATATTCACGTTTGGTGATGGAGTGGGAACAACTTGAGCTGAATCCAAGGATTATTGCTGCTGTTAAAAAAGGTTGACAAACAGTCCCTCATTGCGGACAGAGTACTGTTGATTTATCTTCGTATTTAACGTTATTTCAATGTTTAGGCAATTTTAGATCAGCCAAAGAGATCCTGTGTGTCTCTGGTCCAGATCTGCAGAGACTGACGCGCTTGTCAAAGGCTGATGTCCAGCGTCTACATCAGGCGGTAGCGGCATCTGTGCGCAAGTCCAAACCGGTTACAGGTTCTACTTTTATCATATTATTCTCATTTTAACCCTCCGGTGTTGTTACAGGGGTAATTACAGAACAATTTTTGTTTTGTCTGATTCATTGTGATTAGATAGTTCACCCAAAAATTAAATCTCTGTCATAATTTTCTCACCCTTGACTTGTTCCAAAACCGTTTGAGGTGTTTTTGCTCTGATGAATATAAAATAAGATATTTTGATTAATGTTGGAAACCTGTAACTATTGACTTCCATAGTGATTTTCATCCTACTATGGATGTATAGTTACCGTTTTCCAACATTCTTCAAAATGTCTTTTGTGTTCAACAGAACAACAAACTCAAACTGGTTTGTAATAAATCAAGGATGAGAAAATGATGGCAGCATTTGTATTTCTGGGTAAACAATCGCTTTAAATTATTTGAATAATTATAATATTTTAGGTGGATCATTCCGCTGTGTCGACCCCTGATAAATCAGGGACTAAGCCAAAGAAAAATGAATGAATGAATATTTTTACAAATAAGAAAAAAGATGAAATAAGATTCAAATAAATCTGAAATTGTTCAAATAGATTAGCTAGATATTATACAAACTAGATTAGAATGAATTATAAAATCTGATTTAAAAATATAGCAAATACATTATAAATGAAATACAAGAGCAGAAAATAAACATTCCTCATATAATATTTAGAGCTATTTATAATATTAATTATTGACAGTATACAATACATTATATAAATTCCTTTTACATTTTAGGATGAAAAGAGAAAAAGTAAAATAGACTAAAAAACCCTGCTTTAAAAATCAAGAGTGAAATAAATATAACATTCATGAACAATTTATAAATATTAAATAATGAATAATGAGGAAACAAGAAATGTCATAACAGCCAACATAAAACAGAACCAGCTCTCTTTTTCAGAGCTATATTCATTACATTATAAAAAAAATCAAATATAGTATGTTAATTTCACAAATATAAGCTAATTATACAGTAGGTCTCTAGTCTGTTTAGAGCACAAACAAAACAAGTGTGAGTCCTAAATGAAGAAAATCAGGGTTAAGCTATTAAATATTATTTTGACAGTCCACGTTTTTAAGCAAAACTATTATTTTGACTTCCCAGCATTGCAGTTGATCCAGGGAGAATGTCCTGTTTTGGAGCCTGGACACCGCCTCTCTTTTGCCTGCCCTGTTCTGGACGGTCTGATGCGCGGTGGTCTCCCATTACGAGGAATAACAGAACTGGCAGGCGAGAGCGCTGCTGGAAAAACTCAGTTTTGTTTGCAGCTTTGCTTGTCTGTCCAGTATCCACAAGAACACGGAGGACTGAATTCAGGTAAGGACATAAATACAAAGCCAGTATTAAACAAAAAAAACTGCACTGTACTGTGATCATCCTTAATTAGTATTTTTTTAATGTTATCAAATGATTCTTGGTCTAAATATTCCTGAAAAGATGTTTAAACTTTTGTTGCAACAAATGACATTTTATTGGGTGTTTTCAGAGAAGAAGAAAGTACTCATTTCGAGTTCAGATGAAATGCTGAGTTAAATCACATTTAATGCTGTCACTTAACAGGGGCTGTATACATTTGCACTGAGGATTCTTTCCCTATCAAACGACTACGGCAACTCATTGCCCAGCAGCCCCGGCTCAGACCCGACCTGCCGCCAGCCCTGATCCACAGTCTGCGTTTTACTGACAACATCTACATCGAGCATGCAGCTGACCTGGTGAGACTGACAGAAACTCAGCTTTGGGACAGACATTGTTTTTAATGCTGGATTTTCAAATGAACCATTTTGTTTTTATTAGTAGTAGTATTATTATTACTATTATTGAATAAAATACTTTTTTTTAAAGACTTTCTTTTGTTGCAGTTTATCAATTTGTGTCTGTAGATTTTAATTGCAAAAAAACATTTTTAAATGCTGCTTTCTAATTTAAAAAAAACATTTTCTCCTGTAAGGAGCAATAAATCTCCAATTTAGCTGCACTTGCATACATTAAACTTCACAGATTTATTTCTATCTATATTGTGAAGGTTTTTACAGATGTTCATTCATACATAGTGTGACTGATTATGCACATATTATTCTACAAGATTGTGAAAAAAAATCTGAATTAAACAGAATTAAGAGATTTGCTCTTGCTTTATATTAAACTACTATGCATGTACTTATCTATTATGTTTTTACAAAAAAAAATAAATGCAGTCTATTATTGTGTTCCTATTTCATTGCAAAACACTTGTGGTGCTGTTGAGGTGGGATACAAGTAGGGTTATGAAGAGAGATGAGTAGGTTTAAGGGTGGGTTTAGGTGTAATTA
>CAIGQW010015581.1:2324107-2357374 GCA_903798125.1 Danio choprae | reverse complement strand
CAGACACTCACTCACTCTCTCTCTCTCTCTCTCTCTCTCTCTCTCTCTCTCTCTCTCTCTCTCTCTCTCTCTCTCTCCCTCTCTTGCAGCTGGACCACAACAAATCTGCCACAAATCATTATTTATAGCTAAACAATATTGTTTGTTTGTTGTTGTTATTGTCAGTTCATGAAGTTGCTGTATTAATGTATACTCATCCTGAAATCAACTTGTCAACAAAATGTATGTAGAGAAATCATATACAATAGCAGCACTGTAAAAAGCGATTTATTACTTAAAAAAGTGAGGAAAAGAAACAAGTTGACTTTACTAAAAAAAAAGTAAATAGGTCACCTGTTGTGACTGTTAAGTTGACTGATTTTTTATAATTAATCTACTTAAGGCAATAAGTTTACTCACTTTTTTAAAGTAGCCAACTAATTTCTTTTTACACTGAACTCAATATCTTGCAGAAGAGAGCAAAGAGGCATTGCTTTTAGTCGTTTTATACACTGTGATGCATTTTTTAAAATCAAGATAAAAAGGAATTAAAAATAATGAATTCATATTTTACCACATCTATTTTTAAAGAGATACAACCACTTAAAAATCTTTAGATGTTTTTATTTTCTTTCTCAAATTATATATAAAGTGAATATACATCTAGTCCTTTCTCCATAGCTAACACAGTTTGAGCAATGGATTTTATTGATAAATTGCATACTACCACATATATAATATAACCACTGTAGCATATTTATGTTATTTTCATGTTGTTTTGTTACAAATATTTGACTGTTCTTGAATAATCATGGGCGACACGGTGGCTCAGTGGTTAGCACAGTCGCCTCACAGCATAAAGGTCGCTGGTTTGAGTCCCGGCTGGGTCAGTTGGCATTTCTGTGTGGAGTTTGCATGTTCTCCCTGTGTTTGCGTGGGTTTCCTCCGATTTCCCCCACAGTCCAAAGACATGCGCTATAAGTGAATTGTATAAACTAAATTGGCCGTAGTGTATGAGTGTGTGCATATGAGAGTGTATGGGTGTTTCTCAGTACTGGGTTGCAGCTGGAAGGGCATCCGCTGTGTAAAACATATGCTGGATAAGTTGGCGGTTCATTCCACTGTGGCCACCCCTGATGAATAAAGCGATTAAGGCGAAGGAAAATTAATGAATGAATGAATAATCAGGTGTTAGAAACCAAGAGAATTTCAATTAGATACCATTTATTCCAGTGGGACCAAAGGGGATCTAATGAGTCCTTCTCATAGTATACGTTCTTATAAATTTCATATGCTGCATTAAAATTTCTCATATACACATTATTTCAGTGACTTCAACAACTGTATATAACTGTAACATTACATGTTGTTACTGCTGTAACTGTAAAATTACAGTAGAAATAGATATGGTTCATTTGTAATTAAAACCACAAAGAATATCTAAATTTCTTAATCAAAAGAGTGTAAATGCAGTACTATCGTAGTAAAAAACATGGTGAAACATTATTTCTTCACATTCACTCATCAATACAAAGACTAATCAGTACGATTTATCTAGAAAATATGACTTTTATAAAACAGTTCAATCAATTCAGTGTGCTACTTTGTTTATGATTATTTGTTAAATATGCAAGCAAGGAAAAACTAGCGCTACTACACTATTTTCTTCAGGAAGCACATGTAAACAAACAAGAAGAGGGAAGGACAAGAGTATGACATCATCTGTATTGATGAAGTATGCAGTAGCACACAACCACCACAGGGGGAGCAGTGAGCTTGAAATCAGATTTACGACAACACAAGCTGATTGCCTGCTAACCATTTGGTCGTTTTGTTTTGGTACTTGTTAAAGGAGAGGCTTAGAGACTGAAAAAGAGCAAACAGGTAATCTAGCCCTTTTACTATTGCGCACACACAGTATCTGATGAAATTACACAGCTTGCATGGTTAAAATGCTTATGATTTGACAAACAAATCATTTTAGCCTGCCATGCGAATCCAGGCAGGTTTTAAGTGAACTAAGTCTGCATTAAAACTGACCTGTTTTGTTCCTTCTTTTATTCTAACTGCTCTCAGATCAGCACACTAGAGCCATCTATGTCAGTGTCAGCAGGCGCATACATGTGCAGTGCTGACTGAGGGTATTGTCTATCCGCAGATGAAACACTTTGAGACAGACAGTAGTTTGATTCAGAAAAGCAGGCTGGGCCGACCCATTATGCAGATTTAGTGGAATTGGGGAGGGGGGGTGCACTTGGAGACCCCCTTTATTGAAATAGGTCACACTTTGTCATAAAAACAAAAAAGGATATATATTTATAAATGCACACATTTGTTCTTTTAACAACTTAAGAAATCATGTAACTGATTTTGCTAAAGCTGAGTAGTCTGGATAGATTGAGCTCTTTTTCCTCCTCTATTTCTTGTTCTCCATCACTCTCTCATTGTGAGGCAAGAGCAGACATCACTCCCAGAACAGTTTGGGAAGAATCCGTAATGAGACAGAGGCATTGTGGAAAGGAGGCGTCTCCATGGTGACAGGAAGCCACGCTGGAAACGTATAATAGTGAGCAGCAGAGGGAGGTGAATGAGGTAATACATGCTACAGACGGGTTTGTTGGTCGGAAAAAATGATTTATAATTGTTTAAATTTTGATGTATTAAATAACTACTTTAAATGACATCCGTATACATCCTAATTTCTCATTATGCCTCTTTTGTTTCTAGAAATATAAATTATAGTATAATTATTTTACTAGGGTACATAAACCCTATATTGTCTCATAAAGAAAGTGTAAATGTATTGTCTTGAAAGCGAATGAGTGGCAGGAAATGGCACAAATGATATCTAGGTCAAACATAAGGCGGACATAAAGGGAGGAACAAGGAAGGAGCAGGAGGAGCCAGATGAAGACAATACATGTTGTTCAATACTTGCAACGAGGTAATGTTAGCTATCTGCAGCTTGTCAGTGGGTCTGGAGAGAGGTTGGAAATGTCAAGGCAAAACTCTGTAATAATAAAATTTTAGAAGATATGGGTAGACTCTCTATGATCCAATTATCTCTCATGATTAGCACAGACAGTGCTCAGTGCACTGGCATAGCACCACTGTGCTTAGGGTGTCCCAATTCAAGTCCTGGATCACAGACCTTTCCCAGCCCCCCCCCTCTCCAATTCCGCTTCCTGTCTAGCTACTGCCCTGTCATAATAAAGGCAAAAATGCCAAAAATACATCATTAAAAAACGTCTCTCACAAAGTCCTTGTTGGTGCGATCTCCTGCTCTAAGTACAGTAGATGGGCAGAGGGAATATTCACACTGCAGGATAAAGAAACCAAACAAAAAACAAGGGAAAAAAACAGCCATTTTTAAACTTATTATCCTCACTTTTAAGGGATGGTGACTTTGTCACAAAATTATGGAGTGAAAAACAAGAGACAATTAATAGTAAATCCAGAGAAATCACAGGAGCAAAACATAGCAAACAACTTTGACAAATCAATAAACAGCCATGAACTGGGGAAAATACTGGGCTTAAATACAAAAGGAGGCAAATTAGAGACAAACAGGGAGGTGAGTTAACAAATTGTCTTGGAAAATAAAGAGAATTGATACAAACTGATAGAGAAAGAGAGAGAGTTATACCAATAATTGTCTAATAATAACTACACAGTAATATGTAATGATATAATAAGTCTACACAAAACTTAACTCTTAGTTCTAACTCTTATGAGAGCGACACAATCTGCTAATTTGTGGAAGCAGCACTACACAAGATGACAATTAAAGCAGAAGGTGAAAGTACATTTCAGATCAGTTCCTGTTTTTAGCAGTGCCAGCATTGTCCTCAACTGACTGACTCCCTCCCTCTGTTTCCTTTGGTGTTATGTAATCTTCCGAAATGTACCAGTTTTGCATTTTTATTAAACTCGCATATCAAAACACCTCTAGAAAGAACGGAAGTCAGCAATCCTACCGTTACAATATTTTGAGGCACATACAGTCTAGCCGTCTGGAGAAACACACCGTAATACCTGCCGTGACTTTCTCAATGTCAAAAATAAACCATATGGCTTGGTCATTTAATTATCATATATAATTACAGTGACATTGGTCATTTCAGGGTCATATCATTACTGAAAGACACTCTCTTGGGTGGCCAAAATACAAGCTGATGACTGATGATGTACTGCACAAGCTAAAAACACTCCAGGGCTTCAAATGAAACAGCCAGCATCCTTTGTTTTTACTATTTTGGAGCGACTCTCTGTGTTCGTGGAGACTGATTGATTGTTCCCTGTGGAGCCTGACATGCTTTATATTAATTTGACCTGATTTAACCTTGAAGTATCTGCTTCAGTGTTATGTCAGTTTTCTTTTTCTGTTTGTAGCCGTTTTGTCCTTCTTTTGTTCTCTTTAGATAATACCTTCTGTGCTAAATGACCTGAGGACGGAGCACCAAAACTGCAAGCGCATCGGAGACCATCTGTGATGTCTGAGTCCTGTGTGTATTATTGGGTGTGGTGAAGGTTACATATGGAGATTTAGATGCTGTTAAGAAATTACAATTCGGGCAGAGTTTATTCATCCTTGTGTTGTTTGATAATCTAGTATTTCTAGCAGTAGTGTTCAAATGTTTGGAATAAGCATGACTTTTTTATGCACACAAAGGTGGAATTGCATGTAAAATTGGGAAATATTATACAAAAAACTTTCTATTTCTGAAAAAAAGATTGTGACTGTATTTTTTTTCAGAACTACACCGATGACTTGCCATTCTGAGCTTTTCCTCAAAATTGTGTGATGCAAACTGACATTTGCTGGTTTGAAAGATCTACATTGATTACTTTAAGAGAAAAAATAATTTTCAGCAAATATTAAGAACTGGCAGATATAAACCTACTGTTATGATTTCTGTTCTTGGAATTGTGACATTATTTTTTTAAATTCAGCAGTGTAAATTGTTTCATGCTGCTAGAAGTGCATCTGCTGCATAAAACATATGCTAGAGTATTTAAAGGGTTAGTTCACAGGAAAAAAGCTCACCCTAAAGTCTAGAGTCATGATGTAGGTGACTTTTTTTTTCCTTCAGTATGACATTAAAGAAGATTTTTAGCTGAATCCTTTGTATACCATCATGTAATGGTGATTAGGTTTTTTTCAGGTTCAAAATAAACACGTACAAACAAGTCCAAATCAACCCTGTTTCTCCTGATGACACACTGAGGTTTTGTGAAGCGAAATAATCAAGAACTTTACAATATTATTAACTTTAATCCACAGATTTCGGCAAATGTGTGAATGTAGTTTGATGTAGTCCTGTCGCTTTTAATGACGAATGCGCAAGGGCTGGAGACAATCACCAATATCCATAAACCACTATCAACAGACTGTCACCAGAACCTCCGTCTTGCACTTTTGTCATTAAAGAGACATAATCACATCGAACTACATTCGCACATGAATGCATAAATTAGTTTTTTTATGTAATTTAATCCTCCAGACTTGTATTTTAGGCATCATTACTTCAGTCTTCTTTAGTGTCACAATATCTTTCAGAAATCATTTAAAATATTGAGAAAAAAAGTTGTCGCCTTTTAAAGTCTAAGTGAAGTGTTTAGCAATGCATAATAATAAATAGCATTTTAAATAATATTAAAACAAAATATAGCTATTTTAATTGTAATAACATATTGCAATATTGCTGTTCTTAAGGTATTAAATAATAAGACCTTTTTGAAAATCTGAGACTTTTTTTTTTGCCAAAAAACGTTGAAATATTTCACTGTCCTTTAAATTTGATATTTGATTCAAAACCATTCAGTATTTGGGTATAGCATTTTTTCAGCATTGATGCATCGATTCTTTATGAGTGACAGTAAAATTCTTTTAAATGATACAAACAATTCCTATTTTAATAATTCAAGTTAGTTCAATTGAAAATTGTAATAACATTTGAGAATATTGCTTCTTTCTAAAATTTTTATTAAAACAATAAAGCCTTTAGTGATCATAACAAACCACTTATTTAATTTTTGTTTAAATAATAAATAATATATTTTTATTTTATTACACCAGTATGGTGTTCAGTGTGTAGAAGACAAAATGATTTATTTAGCAGAATGTTCACACTGCTCTTTACTACATAATGAAACTGAGTGCAACCAAAGATCAGACATTCTGCTTCCTTCCGGCTTAAGAACTGTTTATGTAACTCCAACCACCTGCCATGAGGGGAAGAATTACTGTTGAATAAAACAGGCTTGTTAACCTGACTAACCCAGTCTCCACGATCAGACATTGACTTAAGGCTCATCCCATGTGCGTAAAGCTCATCTCAACTCTTCAAATAGAATCACATGCCACCAAACTAACTGCGATGACTCTAAGTAGATGTGACCATCAAGCGGATGTTTACAAGCACCGAAATCCTCCCTATAATTACACTCCCATTGAGAGTGAGTGTTTCTCTCATAATCCTAATTACACACTATTACCAACAGGCAATCAGTGCAGTCTGTGAGAGAGGAGGACCCAGTAATGACTGCTAGTCAGGAATAAACCAGCAGACCAGTTTTCTCCTAGCAGCATTTTCTGTCTGAACTAATGGCAGACTCCGACTTCAAAATTAGCACCTTCCAAGCAAACACAGTGGAAGTAAAACATTTTTTATGTACCATTTAGGAACTTCAAGGTCATTTATGGTTTTAGCGGAATTATATATGACCCTGGACCAAAACAAAACTGTCTTTTTTATTTATTGATAAATTAGCTTTTCATTGATGTATACTTTGTTAGAATAGGACAATATTTGTTAGATATACAACTATAGACCCATAGACACTGCATTAGAAACACCTTGCATAAGTGGTAATTCGTTTTTGTAATTTGATGCAAAGATACGTACATAAATTAATATAAATGTTTATAGTTTTTTTTTATTAAAATATTAAAAACGTTCAAAGATTTAAGATTATGATGACCGTTAAACACGTCATAACACTCTTGTGAATAGGGTCCATTTGAAAATATAGAATCTGAGGGCTCAAAAATGTTTAAATATAAAGAAAATTGCCTTTAAAGTTCTCTAAGTGAAGTGTTTAGCAATCCATAATAATAAATAGCATTTAAAAACATTAAAACAAAATATAGCTATTTTAAATTGTAATAACATATTGCAATATTGCTGTTCTTCATATATCAAATAATATGACCTTTTTGAGACTTTAGAAAAATCTTACTGTCCTTAAATTTTGCAGTGTACATTTAGTGCTAAAATCTCAGAGCACCCCAATATATGTATTCCTCCATTTTATTGTGTTAATTAGATCCAGACAGAAAACCAGACAGAGTAGCCAGTCACTAGTCAGTCCTCCTGGGTCTAATCAATGCCTGTCCGGGTAGTGATGACAGTAGACCAGTAATACATTGTCACGGCCCATTTAGCAGAGGCCAAATGAGGTCCTGTCACTAGATGTGTGACGTTTTAGTAGTAGCTGCAGGACAAAATGCAGAAAATACACATTCTTTTATAAATGCCCACTTATTTAGTGCATAATATTGCGGTTTTAGGATAATAAGGATGAAAAAGCTGCAAAACACAAAGTTCAATTCTTTGTACAAGTATCACTTTTTTACTGAACTCCCCCTCAAACTCCTCACTTATACTTCTTAGTCTGTTTTATTATCTTCCCTTTTTTTCAGGAAATGTGCACATTCCAATATCTTAAATATTATACATTTCTGCCCAAGGGGATGAGGCCTGCTTGAGTTGTGTTAGTAGCAACACAGGCTTATTGGAAATATGTGCCCAGAGCTACATTTTTGAGAACCAAGAAATATGAGGCCGGGGATGCCTAATAGCTGCATTTGTGTGTAAAACGATTGCTACAGAGCAGTACCGTTCCCTGCTTACCTCGGTATGGACAGCTTTTTAAGTGTGACTGGTTTGCTTAGCAGCTCACCATGAATGCCGTCAGACTTAGGATGGGGAGCAGAGCGGGACCGGGATTCGGCTCCAGCTCAATTTCAGGAACCAGGTAAAACAAAACCCAAAAAAGGCAGTGTAAAATCAAGGTGAAAGTATGCAACCACAATAACTTTTTTCTTCTGGTTTTCTTTTGAAAACACTATCGTTTGGGGTTCAGGGAAAGCGGTGGGTGGGTAAGTTGATATCAAATTGATATATTATGCACAACAAACTCACAAACGCATGCGAGTAGGATGTTGAGATGGGCAGAAAATGTACACAGCGACCTCTGGTGAATTTACAAGAAAATGTGCCCCAGTAACATATTTGAGATTGTCAAAAGTGTACACGGCAGCCTCTTGTGGAATTAAGGAATCAAAAACTGCAAGAAGATGTAGCCCCCGGTACATATTTCTCGGTTCTCAAAAATGTAGCCCTGGGTACATATCTCCAACGAGCCTGGGTTGGTTGATTGTGTTGTCGCCATGTCCAAGAGACACTGTTTGACAGATCTAAAATAGCAATACATTTCTTCACTATTTACATTCAGAGACAAAACCAAAATTACGTTAACTTGTGTGTTATCGGTTTGCTTTTGACAAAAATGTATAAACTTGTGTATATTTGTCTCTTATACTTCTGTGTATTTGAGTGTACTTTGTGTCTCTGCCCTCAGAAAACAGTATATGCTGGTTTTTTTCATTATTATAGATATTATTATTCAACCCAGCTATAGTATGCTTATTATAAATTGTAAACAGCCAATTAATTGTAAATAAAATTATTATTATTATTATTATTATTATTATTTAAAAATATTAAGAATTCATAAATGTTTTATCTAAATTAACAAAATATTATTATTAATATAATACTGCTATAGTTACTACTATTACTGATCATACACTAAATAAATGTAATTCAAAATAAAAAAAATTAAAAACTGAATAATACACCTGGACTTTGTGCTTTACTTCACTTTACTTTGTGCCACACCTTAATGATAATACTTAAAAAAAAAATGTAATTCAAAATACATTTACTGAATGTTTTTTGAAATTGAATGTATTTGAGATTAAACTGACCAGACTATAAAACACAAGCAGATATTGGGTTTGTTGTTGCCAGAGTATCCAACGCACATGCTGTAAAGGCTCCACCCTCTTTTGGAAAGGGGGCGGACAGCAGCAGCTCATCTGCATTTAAAGAGTAACACACACACACACATAAACAGAGTGTTTTTGTTTTTTGTATAGTAAATAACGTATTTTGAGCAGAAACTTCACAGACACATTCTGAGATTGACACCATAATAAGCAAGAGGAAAAAAAGCTTTCTTTCATTTACAACATATTGTTCTTTTTTCACACTCACAGACTCAGAATCTGCTCTTCAGTTTGCATCTATCAGTGTATTCATGTGTGTGGAGCGGTAGCAAAAAAAAAAGCTGTTTCATAAAGCTGTTAGAAAAAGTGAGAGAAATCCTTTGTGTCTGGAGTGAAAGCCACAGGGGGGAGTAAAGCAGACGGTCTGGACAACAGATCAGAAACATACTCTCTTCAACAGAGATGTCCTTTTCGTGTGCTTTTAAAGAGAGTGTGCTGGTTTTGAAGCAGCAGTATACTTCAGTCATTTATAACACCTTTAATGTGAGAAACAGACCGATTTGTCATGCACCAGTTAATTGGGAGGTTTTGGTCTTTTAGCTTTTAATAGTGTTTTTTCAGTCTTATGTAAAGGAAACAACAACAAAATTCTTTGTCACGCTTTATCAATTTGTGTCTACGTTTCAAATACAATGAATATTTTTAGCATTTTAATTGTATTGTTTTCTGAATTATGGAGTGATAAAACCCGCCTCTTTAAAAATATTTTACTCTAATGTAAAACAAAAGGAAAATAAAAAAGGAAACAAGAATTTTGAACCTGACTTCATCCAGTGATTTTTGTGCTAGAAATGTATGCACATACTTAATGATTTTAAAAAAAATGTTTGCACTTATTAATGTAATTAATCAGCTTGGGTATGATTCACCTGCAGAGTCTTGCCTTAAAGGGATAGTTCACACACAAATGAACATTTACTCACTATTTACTCCCCCTCAAATGGTTGCAAACCTTTATAAGTTTCTTTGTTCTGTTAAACATAAAATAAAATATTTTGAAGGAAGCTGAAAACCTGTAACCATTAACTTACATAGTAGGAAAAACAAATGCTTTAGCAGTCAATGGTTACAGGTTTCCAGCATTCTTCAAACTATTTTCTTTAGTGTTCAACAGATGAACGAAACTCAAACAAATTTGGAGAAAGAGAAGAGTGAGTAAATGATGACAGATTCTGGCCGATTGATGAAGTATACGTGAGTACACTTAGACATGACACTTAGACAAAATATTTTCTTTATTTTCTACTTCCACCTGGGGATACTCATCCCGAGGTCCCTACAGATTTGCAGCGCCATCGATGCGATCCTAGACCTCTGAAGAGATGATCTGAAGGTATCCTGGACCAGGCCGTATCCCGAGCTGATACCGTGGTGGCCATGGAGGAATGGAGCGCATGAGACTGATTCCTGAAAGGCTTCAGCGATGAACAAGTCTACGTTTGATCCTGTGGGCCAGCCTACCCTCCCGCTGGTGCCCTACCCACTCCTGCAGCTTACACGATGGATGTCAGCTTCTCCAGCCCGGCGACTAGACTGCAGCTCCACATAGGAAGTTTGGCCAGAGGAAATGACCATGCCTAACATAGCCTGCTTTCTCTCGAGGTTTTTTTTTCCCTTCACTTCGTCAATTGGTGAAGTTTTTTTTCCTCCACTGTTGCCACTGGCCTGCTTGGATTTGTGGAGCTGCGCTTCGGTGGATTTGCTCTTCAGTGTTTGAACTTTCACCAGTGGAACTTAAGCCACACTGAACTGAACTAAACTGAACTGAACTGAACTAAACTCAAAAATGTGGACTTTAATTGAACTTGTTAAGCTGCTTTGACACAATCTACATTGTAAAAAGCGCTATATAAATAAACTTGAATTGAATTGAATTGAATGACAAGAGAGTGAGGATGCACATTTTTGCCAAAATGGTTCTTACCTGTGATTGTACAAGATTATCCAAGAACTGCTATAAATTACGCTCGCAGGCATGACTCCACTCTGAAAAAATGAACTCTGCACTCAGTGCTACTGGCAATGCTACAACGCCACTGCTCTGGAGCGTGTCAAATTTATGGCCGAGCCTTTTTTAACAAGCTGGAAGACAGCGTGTTTACACTTTTACACTTTGGCACATGTGCAAGAAATGCTCAATGCATAAACACAGAGGCATACATGGTTAAAAATGTTTGTGTAAAGTGTGAAGGAATACATTCTCACAGTAGCCTTTGTGTAAGTGTTTTCCAGTTCCGCAAACACTCGGAAATAGGGCTGCACGATATCTGAACAAATCTGGCATTACGATATTTAGTTTTGCTGCGGTATATATTGTGATATGAATATAATTTCACCAGATGATTTACAGCTCTATCTGGAAAGATTTCCATAATTTAGATTGACTGGGGTGATCAAGTCTTTTTCTATGCAGTGCATCTGCATACACCGGAGCAAAAATACAAGTTAAATAAATAGTGCTTTATGGTTTTCTGGGGAGTCTAACAGTGTTCAAATACAAAAATTTTACAATCAAACGTAAAATAACATGGTCCGCATTGTATAAATATTTTATACAATAATATAA
This sequence comes from Danio choprae, assembly GCA_903798125.1. Classification (NCBI taxonomy): domain Eukaryota; kingdom Metazoa; phylum Chordata; class Actinopteri; order Cypriniformes; family Danionidae; genus Danio; species Danio choprae. The sequence continues at coordinate 2,345,693 of CAIGQW010015581.1, read as the reverse complement.
AAATAACATTTATTAATATCTTTGTATTTTAATATTTAATAAATAATCTAATCCTGTATTGTGACTATTGCGGACACACACATTGCAATATCGATGCTCAAACGATATAAAAGTTCAGCCCTACTCGAAAACATACATCAACATCTTACCTTGCCTACAGCGATTGGTTGCCGCCTGCTGTTTTTCACTTGACATTTGCATAGAGTCGAGAAATGGCCAACGTTTCTGATTCTCTCGGCTGCTCTCAACGCTTTCAATCCAATAATGCACTGCGTAGGCATTTACGCTCAACTGCCATATGAATGAACTGAAAACGTTTTCTGTGTCAGGCTGTAGATTAAAGCTAATAATAATGTTACATTGTTTGCACAGATTGATGATTTTGCTTCATAAGACCTCTGTGAATCATCAAGTCAAGTGATTTGGACTTGTTTGTATATGTGTTTACTTTTAATCTCAAAAACCATTGACTTGTTCTATACGGATCACCACAGATTCAGCTAAAAATCCTCTTTAATGTTCTACTGAAGAAAAAAGTCACCTATGTCTTGGATTACCTGAGGGGGAGTAAATGAATAGGAAATGTACATTTTTAGGTGAGCCATCGCTTTAAGGCTAGGATAGAGTCATACACTGAGTTGCCCTGAACTGCATTTAAGCGTTAATCGAATTAGTGGTTTATTTTTTACCACTCTTCGCTGGGATTAAGAGACGTCAGAGACGTTTAGGCAAGAAGGGAAGTGAAGGAAGAAAGCGGATGTTGAGGTATGTGTATTTTTAACATGGGTGAGTTTGTCTGAACATGAAGCATTGATAAGGGGGAAGTGAACTGCCGACCTTTGGTATTATGCAACAGTGTCTCTGACTCACTGTCTTCCCTCTAGAGTTTGCTCTGCTATAGGATAGTGAGCACAATACAAGTACATGTTCTCCTATATAAGCTGTGAAAAACACTGCATGAGCAGTATAATGTTAAAAAAGAAAAAACAACACTCCTGATCAGACTGAAATAATCCAAATTGCAAATGCGTTGAAACAACCATTATAAATTGTATTATTATCATTACTATTATTTTAATAATAAAATAATACATGTAAACTTAATAGCAAATTTAATAAATTGACTATTTCTACTCATATTCTATTTCTGTTCAACTATCATATTCTGTTGCTCATGAATTTGGCAAAAAATGTAAATTATGTAAAATGTAAATGCATATGTTTTATGCAGCGGATGCCCTTCCAGCTGCAACCCATCACTGGGAAACATCCACACACACTCATTCACACACATACACTACGGACACATACACTACCGCATGTCTTTGGACTGTGGGGGAAACCGGAGCACGCGGAGGAAACCCACACAAACATGGGGAGAACATGCAAACTCCACACAGAAATGCCAACTGACCCAGCCGGGAATCGAACCAACGACCTTCTTGCTGTGAGGCAATTGTGCTACCCACTGCACCACCGTGCTACCCCGTGTGTAATAATAATAACAATTAAAAAATATTTCTATTTCTACTTCTACTACTACTACTAATAATAATAATGATGATGATATTAATAAAATAATAATAATTGTTGAGCGACTGTACCTGTGAACAGAATTTGCAACTGTTATTGATTATTATTATTATTGTTGTTGTTGTTGTTGTTGTAATACTAATATAATTTTCTGATTATAAACTGACAAATTACCAATTAATAAACTAAATTATAAAATTGGGGTTTTCTAATTTATAATAATTATTATTTAGAATAAGTTTAATTATTTAATAATTACACATCTTGTATAGATAGCTAGATAGATAGATGCAGTGATACACTACAGTGCACAGATGACAGCATATTTCTGTTGTCAAACTAGTGAAAGTCTCACCTCTGTGTTTTGACCCTTGAGACTGATAAACACAGTCCAGATGGAAAAAGAGGGGCCCATAGAGGAATCCCAGCAGGACAGACCCCATCCGTCCATACAGATACTGTACTGTACCTCTCCAATGTCCTCTATAACCTCAATCCTCCTCCTCCTCAGGCCATATGCACACACATCTGCAAAATAAAAACATATAGATGTTCAGTTCTCTGTGCTGAGGGTTTCAGAGGAGAATGGAGATCAGCTTTGTCATGATAAAGACTCTACACAGCGACCATCGAGACATGATGAAGGGCTCTTTAGGAGGCTGATAAAATGCTCTCTTTGTGTGATAAGTATATGATGAGTGCTAATCGTGCGCTCTGTACAGCATTCAAAGCTAAGCATGCAGTTTCATTTGCAATTATTTGTATACTGTTTATATATGTGCTACTTATAAGAAATCCATAAATGAAGACTAATCAAATATGTTGAATATAAATCTGATCTCTGCTTATGGATATTTGCACAGTTTAACATTTAGTTAAAAACTATTATTCTCAATACTATTGAGAATGATACTAATATATTCCCAATAAACGCTATTTTAAACATATATTTAAGAGTTTCAATAAAGCATTACAAAAGACACAACAATAACAATAATAATAATAATAATAATAGTAATCAGCATCAAATAAAATGGACAAAATGTATTATATAGACCATTTCAATGTGGTCATGTCATTGGTCCATGAACATTTCCTTCTTGTTATCAAACTATTTCATAACTGTAACGAGACAATTCAATCATAACTTAATGTTATGATTTATGATTAATCATAACATTAATGTTAGCTATCATAACATTATTTATCAATATGTGGCCCCTTTTGGATTCTCGGAAGCTATAAAAATAAAAAATGTAAAACAGGAAATATGTTGGAACCATTGTTTTTGTTTACATCCCTCAAAATGGTCTATAGAGTACAATGAAGTATATTAAATGCAAGTGTACTCTAACATAAGTTAATGCTGTGAAAATAAAATAGCATAAATGTGTATTTTCTTTATTTTCTATTTCCACCTGGGGATACTCATCCCGAGGTCCCTACAGATTTGCAGCGCCATCAATGCGATCCTAGACCTGTGAAGAGATGATCCGAAGGTACCCTGGACCAGGCCGTATCCCGAGCTGATACCGTGGTGGCCATGGAGGAATGGAGTGCATGAGACTGATTCCTGAAAGGCTACAGTGACGAACAAGTCTACGTTTGATCCTGTGGGCCAGCCTAACCTCCCGCTGGTGCCCTACCCTCACCTGCAGCTTACACGATGGATGTCCAGCTTCTCCAGCCCCGGCGCCTAGACTGCAGCTCCACATAGGAAGTTTGGCCAGAAGAAAAATGATCGTGCCTAACAGAGCCTGGTTTCTCTCGAGTTTTTTTTTCCTTCACTTCGTCAACTGGTGAAGTTTTTTTCCTCGCCACTGTTGCCACTGGCCTGCTCGGATTGGGACTTGTGGAGCTGCGCTTCGGTGGATTTGCTCTTCAGTGTTTGAACTTTCAGCAGTGAAACTTAAGCCACACTGAACTGAACTAAACTCTGAAATCTGGACTTTACTTGAACTTGTTAAGCTGCTTTGACACAATCTACATTGTAAAAAGCGCTATAAAAATAAACTTGAATTGAATTGAATTGAATTGTTGAATTATGTTCCACCATCATTCAGCGTAACATAAGTGTATGTAAAAAAACATTCTGATATGTGGGTTGTTGACATGACATTGCATTTTCACTGTCACACAAGACAAAAATGAATATAATTAGTCATCATTTAAAATTAAGCATTAAAAGTGAAACATTTATTTGTTATCCACGGACCTCCTGTTATAAAAACTGTTGTGTTGTTACATTTTTCTTTAAGCCAATTTTCAAAACTCTCATATGGTGTGACTCTCTCAAGTTTAGTTCAATAAAAGTTCAAGAAAATCATAAAATCCTTAATAAATGTCTCAGGACTAGTTTTACAAGTGGCTATTTTAGTAAATGGCAATAATGTTTTTCATCTCATCCATATATTTTTTAAAACAGGAATTTGTTTAACTGAAAGTCATGTCCATGTCCATGTTTTACTGCCTTTTTGTCAACTGCCCATGTACTTATCAAAATATATAAAAGTATAAACAATGGTACTTATTTTAAAACATATTTAATGAGTCTTTAAAATCAATTGTTTATTATATATATATAATCATTTTTCAATGCATATTATAACAACAAAATAATACATCTAAGAGATATAAACATAATTGAAAGTAGAAATCTTAGTCAAAAATAAATAAAGGGTCTCTTAGGAACATGGTGTCTGCATTAGTTCATCCTGGTGTGATGATGATTTATGAATAATATCATGGCAAACCGGCAAAACCCCCCACTGCCAGTCCATCTGTACACACAATCGCCGACACGCATTCGCATCGTATTAAAGCAGTATTAATGGGATCTTCAGACCTACACCAGCCATCTGTCCATCAAATGCAGCCCATTTTCAATCTGTTTCCCCCACTCTGGTGGATAAAACACATCCATCCATCTGAAGTGTGCAAGAGAGCTAGTGTTACATAAGCTCTTGAATTCTTGAGAAGTGTGTGTAGTGTCCATCTGCATCATTAGTGAAGAGTCTCTCTCTGTGTGTGTGGATAAATGTGCTGTTTCAGCTGGCTGGAAACTGAGGTGAGCTTCACAGTGCTGTGTTCAGATGGATATTTTTGGCTAACACGCATAGCTGATGACTCTTTAATATGGCCTGTCACTAAGCCCTTTCCAGGAAGCTTTCTGAATCGCAGTAATTAAATGTAGAAAGCAGAGGTGTCACATCTATTCTATTTTATTCTATTCTATTCTAACTTCATGTATATCTTAAAAGGACAAAATGCTCTCATTATTTACTCTCCCTCAAGTGGTTATAATCCTTTATGAGTTTCTTTATGAGAGTCTTATGAGTTATGAGCCTTGCCTTGCCTTGCAAAAACTCTAACTGTTACATTTTATCATTTTATTAAGCGACTTACAGTACAAGTAAGAGTTAAAGTACATCCAGGTGGTTGTTATCGTAGAATAAAGACAGACAGGCTTATAAGCAGCCCGACACAAAGCAGAGAGCTGCTGTATAAGACTTAACACTGGAACAACCAGAATTCTTTAACTACTAGAATGGCCATAAGGGGTTATTCTGACCGTTCACATATAAGACGTCATATCGTCACTTCATATTTACATTCAAAGCTTCTATTGAGATATTGGAATTAAGCTTTGAAAGAAGGTCATCGTATTTTATTAAGTCATTACCCTAAAAATGTGATTTTTTTTTGTAATATAGCCTATAAATGTATGAGTTACTAGACCGTCACTTTCACTTCACAAGACAGGTTTTTCACACCACTGAATATATTGTTTTGAAAGACATGTCTGAAGTAAAGTTATGTTTTTGCTATCAGAAAGTATGTTTATGTTATCAAAAAGTTGTTAGGCAACATAGGCATGCATATTTAAAGGTATGAGGAAAAGTAACAGACACTGAACAGCATGCTATGGTAGTTTAAGGTAAAAATAATGAGAAATCGCTTGTGTTTTGTCATTTTTATAAAATAACAGTGTTAGAAAGAAATATACACACATTTAGGAAAAGTCAGGGTATTATAGATAAGTGGATTTATTTTAACAAAGTTATTAAATTACAAAATGTAAAAATAATCAAAATGACCACCTCAGTAGTTTTAGTGTTAAGGGCTTTAATCTGTGAAAACAATCGCTGGATGTAATTTATCTCACATATTACATACCTGCTTACCACAAAACATAAACATTAAACAAAATCATTGTTCTAAGTGGTAGTATTTTACTTATTCTTTAATTAAACGCAAAGCTGACAGAAACAAAAAGGGCTGAACTGAGTTTATGGAGCATACACTAACCTATGTATTATTCAATCACAAACAAAAATAGTGGTGTGACAGACAAGCATGTAAACGTGGAGGTGAACATATACACTGATGGTCAAGATGATTCAAAGTACCCAGATGTGTTATTAGATTCAGCGGTTATTATTTGGGAATGTCATGACTAACTAATCAAGCCACTGACCAATTACTTACAGCCATCCGCCGCATATATAGGCTGTGTTAGCCTGTTAGCATGCTAAAGTCAGATTTGATTTCAGTGGGTCTTTAAAAATTATATTTAGTAACTTTTACATAATATTTGTTACATTTGAACAACTACACAGTACCAAATTGCTCTAGAGTCCTAGCAAATAGCAAATCATAGTCGACGGCTGTGAAAAAAAGAGAAAGCCATACTATAGTCAAGCTATTTCATAATCAAAAAAAACAAAGAGCAAGCAAAAGAGAGATAGAGAGGGGCAGAAATGAGTAAAACTCATGCATAATTTAAGATGATATTTCCAGCCATGACATAATTCAGGTCATACATTAACCCGTGCAGAGTGCAGAGTCACCTTTCATCGCGTGCCCGACAGCAAGCCACATTTGTGCCAAACCGTTCAGTCCTGAACCTCCCTCTTCAGCTGAGTCAAAATCAGCTTATGGATTACAGAGAAAGCTCTACGCTGTCATGTGATGTGACGAAACACTGTGTTTCTCTAACAAAAACACATTCTAGGCCAAAAAAATAAATAAATGTCTGATCATTTCATCCCTCGCCATTCATCTCTACTATACATTAACAGAATATTGTGCTGTTATTCTCTGTATGTGTGTGTGTCTGTGTGTCCACTGATAGAGCAGGGCTTTACGTAAGAAGATAAAGCAAGGTGAGCGGGTGCAGACTCCGAGCTGCCAAAAGACCACTGTTTTGTCTCCTGACTGCACTACAGACATCACAATCTACTTTACTCTCACCTGAAAGCTACCATGTCACATATCAAAGCCCCGGAGATCAGGTGTGCTGAACTTACCACACGCCATCCATGGATAAGCCATGAGTGTGTGTACGTGTGTTTAAGGAAGAGAAGTCTTGTGATTGCATTCTTTAATCCCACGATCCAACAGCTATTTGTCGATCAAATAACACAAGAATTTAATTTAAGATTTAGTTTTGCCAATGAATGAAAAATTTATCTTTAAAAAAAAAAAAAGTACAAATTTGAACTTTTTTAGAAAAAAAAAGTACTAAAATTACTAAAACCTTTTTTAAGCTAATTTACAGAGTTAATTTAAATAAATAACTCAAAAGCACAAAAAATAAAAATACACAAAAATTAAATAAAATCCAAGACATTAACAAATACTAGTAGTATGTAAACCATATGAAACAAATGCACGAGGAGCACCATTTTGAGGTCACATGATCTAGTTAATACTGCTGTTTATTCCATAAAACATAAATGTGCACGTTTTTGTTCACAGATTAAATGCATCATATACTGTTGTTATAGTGTTGTTATGATTTTGTATGCATGGCTATTATGGCTATACTCAGATGTAAAAAGCATGGATTGCAGGGTAATCAATTACTGAACACGTTCTGCTAATGTATGCTGTCATGAGTGAGCTGCTAAATCAGACTGAAAATTACTTAGTTAGCAGGAAAGAGTGTAATGTTTTGACAAACTGAATTTAATAGCGTCTCCTCTCTGGTTTGTTATGAATTTTGGCAATCTACAGTACTTTATATGATTCTCCTAAAACACAAAAATAATTGATCATTTTCATCTGCAGTAATCAGCAAAATATGCAAATGTAATGCCATTGTTTATGTTCTGTTCCTCCAATATGGCCGATTGATGACTGTTGTGAAAACACTCCATAATGCATTTTCACATTGATATTGTGCAACAAAAACTTTTGCATGATGTTGAATTCACCTCTAAGTGTCACTTTAAAGCTCAAAACCATGTTTTTTTCAACCGGCACAATGCAATAAAAACAGGGTATATCTTTAGATTACTGATCAATTGTAATCATGGCCATTTACATGGTATATGTCTTCTACATTGATTCATTACAGTGAGGCTAGTCAGCACTTAAGAACTACTGAAATGAAACACATTCATTCCCAGTCCATTAAACCCATAACTGCAACATGAGATGAGTTTTCTGTTACATTGTTATTGAACACGTATGCTTGGAAACACTAATGCTACCACATGTGCAAATGTATATACGATCTAATGCATAGGAATGTTCATCCAATTATATATCAGAACATCAATTTCCTGTCATTTTCTTTAAGAAATGTTATTGCAGGATGTCAGATAGAACTTAAACAAGGACACAGGACCATTGATTATCTATGTAGAGGCCAGTGGATCGCGTGTGCGTTAAATGGCACAACTGTCACAGAACTGTCAATAAATCTTTGACAAAACATCTTGAAGACTAGAGAGGAAATTAGTTGATAAATCATTAATATCGAACATTTCAGAATACTGTCTTGTGCCTTTTAATTATTTTTTGCTGAAAAATCACCTCACAATGAAATTGCTTTAGTGAGATCAGTTTATAGACAAGCAGGTAGCAAGTGTCAAAAGCTGCCCAGCACAGACAGAGAATAAATTGAATCTGTCCCTTAAACCTGGGACACACCATGCCTGCATCAGAAAACTAGCAGCAATAAAAACTGTATTGTCGCTATGCGTCGGCTGCATCTAGACCAAAAAGCTGCGCTGGAACACACCAAATGAATGACAGTTGACTGAAATGATGTATGTTCTATGTCCTGCATGAGAGGATATGCCTTTCCATGTACAGGCAGTATCTGTATTGTCATTCCACAAAGGGAAACAGAAACTAGTGCTGCACACATACAAACCGTGAACAAAGCAGCATTTACACTCCATTTTCACAGTAGTTCTTGCTCACCCCAGAGAGATTTGCTTGTGTAAATGTCTGGTAATTTGACAATCCATACTGTTTATAAATATTTAAGAAATGCAATAAAATGACAGCCAGCTTCTTTGTGTTTCCTTTTGACTTGCATCATTTGCTTCATTTGGTCACTTCAGCTTTTGTTCTAGTGCTTTGATTCGCAGCTGAACAGCCAATCAGAGAGGTCTCCGATTGACGGTCAATGCCAATTAGCCAAACTCCCTCAGACGTAAGTCTGACGAGATGAGACGTGTGAAACACCCAAATAAAAGCCTGGCAGATGCTAACCCATGGCCCAACACTACCCAACGACTGACCGTCGGCTTGGTCTGTCTCAGCTTTTAGCTTTCTATCATACAATGATTTCCACTTAATTACTTTTCAAAATATCCTAAATAATCAGCAAAAACTGATGGCATTGACTTTATACCATTTTCAACTCCGGATAAAGCTTGAAGGGATACCAATATTGTCTCAGTGTGATGTTTTGAAACATGACTTTGTGAAAACAGTGATGTCATGTGCATGTGTATGTGTTAGTCTATAGGCATGAGTGAGTACTTGACAAAAGTGTTCCAGTACAAACTGACATTGATATTTACTGGCCTACCATGAAGAACATGGCATTTTAGTCCCATGAACAGGGATTGTTTTGATAACTTTTTAAGTGAAAAAACAAAACAAAATTGTGAGTAATATTGGTATTTTTATACTGTTAGCTGGAATTTGATGCAACAAACGAAACAATGCGCAGAATATCTCATTATGCTTTAAAAGCAGGTAGCCTATACTTGAGAAAAGGCCTGAAATATACTAAACAGAGCTAGCAGAGGAAATGAAGCAGCACAAACTTCCCCAACCCTGGTCTGTTGAGTCTTCTCAGCACAACACAACCTGTCTGGTGCTAAAGGCTGCAGGATGAGAGATGATGCTGGCATGGGACCTGCTTCCGCTGTTTTCAGAGACTGTGAAATCCTGAATGGCAGTGACGGAGGCACTGAGCCTGTTGCTGCGGTAACAGTTCAGCATCTGAAAAGAAGACTGACAGCTCACTAAATGCCGGCATAGACCCTGCGTTCTCTTCAAACACATTGGCATCTCAGCCAGGAGAGAACCAAGCAAAAACCTTTGAAGTACAAAAGTGGAAAACATTTCTCTTAGCATTCAGATCAAAGCTTTCCTAATTAAAGCAAGTTCAAGCTCATTTGGGTTTTATAGTAGGTTTTAGCCACTAAACAGGGGAAAATATATATAAGAATATGGATGACTTATACGGCACTGCACAGACTTTTGTCCAGTCAGATACTCTCTAGAATGAGAATGGCCCTTCCACCAATACAGTGCATTAGAAGCAACAGTGCCCACCTTTCTTTTTAGCAAGCTAGATATTTAAACCATTCACATGCTATTTTTTCTTCCTTGCTGTGACTCTGATTGGTGGATTGTTTTTCTACAGCATCATGGGTAATGTATTTTTTCCACCAGAAATTCCACTGTTAAAAATAAGTTGAAATAATGAAAAACAGACAGGATCAACAAAAGTATATGTCATCAATACATTTTCCCTAAGTTAGATTACTGCTTTACCAGCAGTATTAGTGGGTGTGCCACTCTCACTCCCGATTCCACAAAAGGTCTGTGTGTGTGTGTGTGTGTGTGTGTGTGTGTGTGTGTGTGTGTGTGTGTGTGTGTGTGTGTGTGTGTTTGATGCAGAATGAGTCATCAGTATTTTTCACCTCATTTCCCCATGTTTAGTTGCTAAAACCTGCACAAGCAAAACGCCCAAAAACTAAATGTGTGTTTGGGTCTGTATGTGTACCTTGTATTCATCATTGTGTGAGGGCCAAATGTACCTACAAATAAAGCAATACCAAATATATCTTTACATTTTTTGGTTCCCATGAGAAAAACAGCACATAAATGACAGTATGTGTATATGTATTTTGAAAATGTAAAAAAAGCTTAGATATAAGATGATAGAATATACATTCTCTACAGTGTAAAAATCATTATGAGTTTAACTATGGGACGTCCCCAAAAAGATAGCACATGTGTGTGTGTGTGTGTGTGTGTGTGTGTGTGCTTGTTTATACAAAATTGTATAATGACATCGGTATGACCATGGTGTTTGTGGAGAGGTGAGCATGATCGAACACCCAATGAGGGGGGAGAGCACGGTCAGAGCCCGGCGGCTAGTCAGTGGGCCAAATAATAAATAACACCTGTTTATTCTAGTGATTGGACCTGAGAGACACCCTTCTTAAGGAGAAGAGAAGGAGCGGCCGAGGAGAGAGAGAGAGCAAGCAAACACACACACAGCTATGCGTGTTGTGCAAATTTAAAAATAAATAAAATTTACTTACCTGAATTGCCGACAATGTCTTCTTCTTCCCACAACAGCAACAAACTATATTACAGTGTTATTTTGTTGTGGTGGTTTATGACACCATGTGTCCTCATAATTCAAAAACCCTTAAAAATCATACTTAACAGGTCTTTTCACATTCAAAATTTGCCACAGGCTTCCTGTGAGGGGTGTGTTTAGGGGTAGGGCAATATAATAAGCATTTTTTTACAGTATTAAATACACTACCTATGGATTGTCCTCATAAAGCTTATATAGAAGTATGAGTGTGTGTGTGTGTGTGTGTGTGTGTGTGTGTGTGTGTGTGTGTGTGTGTGTATATGTAGGATTGATGTTTTTATTTGCTTTCTTTACTATCTTGATCAAATCAAAACAGCCACAGTATTTTTACAAGGTTAGAAGCTCCTCTGAGCACAAACCCTTCCTGTGGTTGAGTTTTTTTTTTCATGGATGTGAGGTAATAATTCAGAGTTGTGCGTGACCCTCCCCCTCTGGATGTGCTGCTCCATCCACATACCTCCATTTTGCTGCCGAGGCTGGTCCTCATGAATTAATGAGCCTTGCAGTGTAGCAGCAGCAGTGAGGCCACAATATGCTGCAATGACTCTTAGAGTCCTGCCGCAGCCTGACAGCAATTCAGCTATACTATAAATTCAGTCCTGCATTTCCATTAACAAACTTGAACCCTCACAACAAAAGCAAACTGGCTGGTTTGTCACAGGACTGAATCTAACCTTTATTATGAAATGCACTTGACATTTCTAACTGAAGGTGTTACATTTGAAGAAAGGTCATGGATGATAATGTTTTGTTTAGGCTTTTCCATGTGCTCGTTGGTCAGATGCTCATTTGAGTGTCAAAACTAAACATTTTATTTTTGAAACTAAGAATTTGAGCTCTTGAAGGTATATTTTTCAACCGATACGAACATAATTTTATCTATACTGTATATGCACACACCTCTATACAGTATACAAGTCTATTTTTAAGTAACAATTGTTCTTAAAGTGACAGTCCACCAAAAACTAGAACATTCTGTCATAATTTATTTACCGTCACATCGCTCAAAATCTGTATGACTTTTCTTTAATTTGAAGAATGCGGGTATCGTTGGTTTAGTTCCTTCACTGTTGCTTCATTAATTGAACTTATTTCTTCACTTGATTTTAAATTGTCATGCCAAGTTTTGTATAATGTTTTCAATAATGTAACTTGAACCAATATATTTTCTGTTAATTTATTAATCTGTTAATAAATGACTGTTAATTTCACACTCTACTAACATTGTATGAACAATAAATGGAATAGATAGACAATAAAACTGTTCGGGTATCGTTACGCTGTAATAATATCTTGCTTTGAGAGTGAGTAAATGATGACAGGATTTTAATATTTTGTTTGTAAATGCTATATTTTCTTTTTTTAAAGGGACACAACACCCAAAATGCAAACGACATGAGTTTGATGAAGAGCATTGCAGCAGGTGAGCAGAAGGAAGGCTTCAGTTCAGTACAGTACAGTATGTGTAAGGTGATAGTAGCTGCAGTACTGCTCTTGCTTGTCACACTGCTATTAAAGTTTAATGTAATCAGAGTGGCACGACTGGCAGTGAATGGCCTAAGACCCAGGCATGCATCAGAGATGAGACTGATAATATGGAGTAATCCAGGAAAAGGTAGAGCAGGGGAAAAATGAGCCCATGTCTCCTCTTTCACTCTCTCTGTTCCTCTTTAACGCTGACTTACGTACAGTGCCTCCTTTCAATGTTACAAGGTTGTTTTGACCCAGCGCTATTCACTCTGGCATAAGTTTTCCATCTATCTATCTATCTATCTATATATATATCTATATATATATATATATATATATATATATATATATATATATCTTTCTGTCTGTCTGTCTATGTATCTACACAGTAAAAAAGAACATCCATAAGATCTATGGTAAACGGTTGCAAGAATTTTACTATAAAAAAAATAGTAGAAACCATAAAAGAAATTTCTGAATTTTACAGTGAACTTACTCTTACTCTTAGGGCCATTTATATCGAAATTGATATTTTAGCCGGACCATATTGATGTTTCGTAACATCTAGTTTTTATGAGGTGAGTTGTTAGTCCAACGCTCTACCCCCAATCTGGAGGACCAGGACATACACACATACACTACGGACAATTTAGTTTATCCAATTCACCTGTACCACGTCTTTGGACTTGTGGGGGAAACCAGAGTACCCGGAGGAAACCCATGCGAACATGGGGAGAACATGCAAACTCCACACAGAAATGCCAACTGACCCAACTGAAGCTCGAACCAGCGACCTTCTTGCTGTGAGGCAACAGCGCTACCCACTGTGTCACCATGTCGCCCTTTACAGTGAACTACTTTATTTAATTTATTTATAGTTAAGAACTAACATCTACATGATGCACCTTTCTTACCACGACTAAAACATGATAAGACACATGAAACTAATGCAATAAACATTGTTCATCAACATTAGATGTATATAAAACTAGTGGTGGCACAGTGGTTAGCACTGTTGCCTCGCCTGTACATGCAGTGCAGGTGAATTGAATAAACTAAACTGCCTGTAGTGTGTATAAGTGTGTATGGGTGTTACTGGGTTGTGACTGGAAGGGCATTCGCTGCATAAAACATATGCTGGAATATTTTGCAGTTCATTCCGCTGTGGCGACCTCTGAAATAGAGACTAAGCCAAAGGAAAATGAATGAATAAAAACTATTGTGCTCACTTATGAGAAAAAACTAAGAACCATAGCAATTTCCACAAAAAATAAAACAAAAAGTGAAGTGTTGTGCAGGACACTTCTGGGAAAGTTAATTTATAAGTCATATATAATACATCATTATATATGTTTATACAGTTTATGTATATTATTTTAATTAGAATATTATTTAATTAGAATAGTAATCATATTATAGTAATGTGTATTACAATAAATTACACACAAATAAATGTTGCTTTTTATCTGTATCAAAATATATATATATATATATATATATATATTTATTTTATTTTTTTAGAAGGCCTAAACCGTATACATGCATTTACACTCTTAAACATTTGCTTGTTAACATATTATGTATGTATGTATTATTATTATATTATTATTTTTGACCACTGAAAGAAATGTTAGCATAGACAAAACAAATGGCAATTTGATAATGTAAACAAATATCTTAAGACAGATTAAATGGTCCAGTGTTGGTCCAAGTTGTGTAAGGGCATTTTTCATCGTCCTTCCTCTGCGGTGGAGCAGTGTGTGTGTGCGTGTGTGAAACAGAAGAAAGCAGAAAAGGATAAAGGAAGGACAGCTGAAGTGTAAAAGTCATAACAGGAGTGTCAGAAGCCCAGGTGCACCATGGGAGACTGCAGCACTGCAGTGGAGACTGCAGCACCTCCTCCTCCTGTCTTACACACACACACACGCATTCAGCTCATCAGCCTCACACATTCACAAAACATCAGTGAAGGAGGAGTCCGAAAGGCACGTGGAGCAGGCATGAGTGGACAGAAACACTCTCCTAATGTACAATCCCACACGAGATGTTAAATCATTCATAACTCTAGGCAGGCTGTGCTTAATTGCTGTTTCTATCTTCTGCTCAGAAGAAAAAAGCCCTGCAGGGCCTCAAGCCATACAGCAAATTATCAGACATAAAACTAAATGAAGAAGAGAGAGCCTTTTGCTCTGTTCCAAATCCTAGTGAGCTTTTTTTAGGACTGTGACAAGCTCTGGGGGGAAAGTCATTAGAAATGTAGACTAATAATTATTTTATTCAGAACTGAAGAGTATTGATTAAAAATTTAAATGGACTATATTGGAAACTAAACTGGAAGGTGTATGCATCATGCAAAATGTTTATATATTTATATATACTATATATTTATAGAAAAATGTTTTGTTAAAACTTAAAATGGCAAAATATTTTACAATTTGTAAAAGGTAAGAAAAAGCATTCTTATCCTAAACTATCATTTTTGGTAAATGGAAAATGTCCAAAGCATACAAGGAAATATGTAAAACTGAAATCTGAAAAATTTGGGAGGTAATTTTTTGATAAAAAGCTGAAATAAAATAAAAGATTTTAATTTAGCCTGAAATGTTTACAAAAAATGTTTTCTTTGCCCCAATGACTAGACTAGCATTGCCAAAACATGTTTTTACTCCCACTGCCATTGTTTTTGTTTTTTTATAGGATCTTAAAATAATTGTGTACGTGTATTTATGTTTTGCTGTTGTGTGTGAGCCTCTGTCTATGACCCTTTTCTAACCCCTGTGGGGATAGACAATAAAGTATATTGAATTAAATGTACAACAAAAAAATAAATAAATCTATATATATTTTAAATACAACCAAAACTTGAAAATATTAAAATAAAATGTATGAAAATATATTTAAAAGTCTCTATCAGCTATATATTTTGGCAAATCTGTGGTAAAATAAATTCTGTATGTCCTGGTATGGTAAATAGTATTTACCATATCATAATATTATCAATGACTTGTTTATTTATTAGTTCACCTGATCCCTGTTCTCCCTTTTAGAGAGGAAGAAAAAAAATACCAATGCCTCCTCACAATACCTCGAGATCTACAAAAAACAAATGTAATTTTTTTTTAAGAGAACTACCCTTATCCAAAGAGAACTTTAAGTCTGATGTCACATATTCATGTACAAAATATCATCAACATATAGCCTTTACAGTATAGCCATCAAATCACTCAAATCTCACATATCCAGAGAGCGATTCATGCTTTATCAATCATTATTGGTGTCTGGGAAATGTTAAAGATCTTTCAGGTAGACAGTCTGGTAGACCTTTACCTTTCCTTGTCTGGTTCGGATCCATCTCTCTATGTCTTTAATTCAGACTCAGAGAGAGGTGAGAGTGAGCACAGTTGAATGAGGATAATTACAGTCAGCACACAATTGCTCCCCGTGTCCCTGAAACACTTCAGCAAGCCTTTGTAAAAGCATGTTGTCAACGGAGCTTTGAAATCCTCTGCATTTTCCATGGCTGTGTTGCAGACACAGCTGTCAGATGAGAGAGGTTTGAGGAGAAGAACACAGGATGGCATTGTCACACACAGACAGTTGATGTGGGCATGAAAGCCATGGAACCGTGTTCTTCTATGTTAAAGTGATGCCAACAGGGGCAGAAGGAGAAGCAGAGATCTTAGAAAACCAAAGGCAGGTGGCAAACCAAACAATTACAGTGTGTAGTTTAAGTTTTCACAGTTCATTAGGAATGAACTAAAAGTCCTATATTGCTTGTTGTTCACATTGTCATTTTTGAGAACATACTAAAATAATATTAATAAAGCTTTTAATGCTTTATAATTTGTCACAGATTACATCCAAAACAATGGTGTGTGTCGGCTGAACACACTCACTGTGTGCAAACGTGATAGTATTTTATCAGGTGAGAACATACTGTATGAAGAGCTTATAAAATGTGTAAAGATGTCAAAACAGCGCCAATTTCTCTGTTTCACAAACAAAAGAAGATCTGCTCAGGGAGACACTTTCTGACTTAACCTCAACCTTTTTTTTAAGCAAAGTTGCATTAAATTCACAAGTGCCAGAAAATACACATTTATTCCATGGGCTGTAGAAATTCTTGATTCTGATTGGCTGGAAGGTGCATTAAAATCAGTTAATGTCACATTAATGTCACTGTATATTTTGGTCAAATAAATGCAGTCTTGCTGAGCTTCTCACAAAAACATTTGTAAAAATCTTATCAACCTCAAGCTTTAGAACAATAGCCCTGTGTAGGTTTTAATTTCATTTTCACACAGACAGGAGCCATCATTCACACAGGCTGTGAACATAAATGAAGGTGCACAGGGCAGCCAATCAAGCCAGGCATTTTAATAGGTGGATGTTCAGAAGGAAGGTACTTTTGACAGTTATGGATTCTGGGTAATAAATAGCCTAGAAGACATAGATTGAAGACATGAAGGAAATTAAATTGGAGGACAGTAGAAGTGATAGTTAGAATCATATTGTCCTGCCTTCTAAAAAAATAAGTAAGGAAACATATTAGGGCATGATTAATGACCTTTTAAACAAGTTCTGTATAAATATTTTCAGGTATGTATACAGCCCAGGTTCCTTGGAAATACGTGCTTCAGCCTACATTTTTTTTCGAATTGTAAAATACATTGCTCTGTATACGTTTCGTTGCACGTTTTAAATGACAAATCACCTAGAGGGCGCTGTCTACATTTTAGTGAATCTGAAATACATTACTTAGGGCAGTGGTCCTCAACCACTGGGCTGCGGATCGGTACTGGTCAGTGGATTAATTGGTACCGGGGCGCACAAGAAATCATTAATTATTTCAGTTTTGTTTATTATCTGAACGAGTCTGAACGATGTTTAGTTTTGAAAAATCTTTTATTTTGAAAAATGACCGTATTCTCTCACTTACATCTCGGTCACTTGAGCACCCAAATTTAACCCCTAAGCTGCAAAATGAATAAGAATCAGACATCTTTGAAAAGTTTCTTTGCTAAGGGGAGAAGGCCCAGTGAAGGACCCGCGAACTGCCAAAAAATAGATCCGCAACCCATTTGTCAACAAATCAGGTGAATCCACTATGCTAGATCGCAAATGACACCCAAACACTGCAGTGCTTTGTAATTTTCTCCATAAACAAAACTTGTATCAGAGTGACAGCAATGTTTTGTCAGCTTGCCATCCTCTGAGAAAAAGGTTAATGGTTGCCTAGCAACCTATGAACCATTGGTCCACGGTAAAAATTGTCAATCGTTGACCGGTCTGGGGTGATAAAAAGGTTGGGGACCAGTGACTTAGGGTACATTTTGTTGTATGTTTCAGATACAGGACCTTCTTGTACATGTTTATGAAAAGGTGGGCTTGTTGTACAGATAATCTAGACCAGTGAACCACTGACCTAAACCCAACCAATAGTGTTTTTAAAAGCAAACGTAAAAGAAAAGTGAACACTTTCTTTTTTTTTTCTTTGTCACCACGTGGTTTTACCTTTATTTTACATTGTTTTTATGGTACTGTGCTTCACCAGACTCAAACAGGTTTTTATTTGGTGTTGTGCAAAGAAATGCATTAAAATAATCCTTTTTTGTCAATGTAAATATCATTAGTGCGAAAAGGAACAAAAGTTGTTTTTTTTGTCATACTGCCCGTAACATTTATTTTACCTAGAAACTGCACTCAAAAGTATGTTTAAGTATGTTTTTCAGTTTCACAACAATGCAAACTGAAGCACATATTTCTAATAAGCATGTGTTGCAGCAGAAGGTATCATTACATTCAAATTAAAAGATAATTTTTGGGTCTGTTTGCAGATTGTTGGGGAACCGACAGCTTTAACCCAAAAAGGACTGGTGCGTCAGATGAAGTAGAGCCTACAATCTTAAATCAACAACAATTATACTCTAATACACGTCGATAACTGCGTCACACATATATGTGTTTTTTACATGATTGGTTGAAACAGAAAGACTTTTCCACATGTGCGTACAATTCCGAACAATATCTCCAATGATTACTTAGGCGTCACACAAACAAAGAACAGACATAACACGAGGATATTTTTGTGGTCAGGATAATCAGCAGTGAAATTCAGCTCGCCTTCATGTCTCCAACGATGAAGAGCACACACACACATACACAAAGAATACTTATCTACGTCAAGTATATCTTGCTCTCTTGCAGGCATCTTATCAGAGTGGTACAATAAACATATTTCCACTGGCAGCTGACAAAGCATAGAAATTCTCTTTCAAACTATAGAATCTTAAAATTATTTATTCTTTATGCAGTAAACTTCACATCTAGTGACAGCTGTTCCTGATCCTGAGGAAACCAATAACTTGGCATACAAAAAAATTTATGAAACACCTATCATTAAAAATGTACTCTGAAGAGGGATGACACTAAGGTAATTATATAATCCACACCTTCAAGATGATCTGTTTTTAGCATTAGTTAGTATTCCTGGGGTTTGTTGTTTGACATTGAGCTCAAAGCTCTTCAGTACAGAGATAAAGGACAGAGGCATTACACATCATTATATAACATGCTTATGGATGTGAAATTCACAGTATGATTGGCTGGGAGAGGCGAATGGGGAAAAAGAGAGAATAAGTAAGAGATGAAGGCAAGCTTTACACTGCATGTTCTCTGATGTGGAAGAAACCAGCTCAATATGGACCAAACCCCAAAGGTGTACAGTACTGCTTTAGGGATGTGTGTGTAAAGCTTTATTTGGTACAATCTGTTTACAAATGTGCTAATATGTAAAATTAAACTGAATATTATTCTCATTGCATAGTCAGTAAATGATAGCTGGCCAGTATTATAATTCCTTACTATTGTGGTATCTGTAATACTAATCCTGTTTGGTCAATCATGCCTTCCAGCAGTTTATCCCCTTTTACAGCTGGTAAAAACTGATAACTCATCCAGGTAACTGAAGCCAGCCGACATTATACACTTGAAAAGAACCTTTGTATTGGTGAGATAATAAAATATTAATACACAAATCAATATTTTGTGTCCAATAAATTATGCTATATGTGACTGACTCATGATTCAAATTTTTACCACAGCTATTTTATAAGATCTCTGTTTACTTACTAACATGTATTTGTTTGTCTATCTTACCCTATGTTCTGAACTGATATGGTGCAATAATATTACAGTGACAATAAACCTGTCTGCAACATGTCAACCTCCAACAACATTTCAGTCCTTTAAAACTACAAGGAAACTCATCCAATAAAGTGCAGCATTGTTTTGTGAAAGTGTAATCTTTCTCCAAAGAGAAACTTATTTTTTAAAATATCTAATAACACTTTAAAGACATTCCTGTGGGCGGCGCAGTGGGTAGCACTGTTGCCTCACAGCAAGAAGGTCGCTGGTTCGAGTCTCAGCTGGGTCAGTTGGCATTTCTCTGTGGAGTTTGCATGTTCTACCTGTGTTCTTGTGGGTTTCCTCCGGGTTTCCCCCACAAGTCCAAAGACATGCGCTATAGATGAACTGGGTAAGCTAAGTCGTCCATAGTGTATATGTGTGAATGAGAGTGTATGGGTGTTTCCCAGTGATGGGCATCCGCTGCGTAAAACATATGCTGGATAAGTTGGTGGTTCATTCCGCTGTGGCGACCCCTGATTAATAAAGGGACTAAGCCGAAAACAAAATTAATAAATGAAGACATTCCTGTTGTGAGCTCTGAGGTTGTTAATGAAGTATATGTTTTGAGTATGAGGCCTTTATTTCCTGATGCATATTTCGCAATTTCATAAAACAAAAATTGTTTTGTAATTGGAGCCGATAGCCTTGTGGCCAGCGTGCCAACATGTAGTGCAACTATGCTTCGGGCATCCAGAGTTCAAATCCCAGCTCGCAGACCATCCCCTTTTTTCTATGCTCCATGTATAACTACTGTCCTATGACAATAAAGGCAAAAAAACCATAATATATATTTCTTTTTATTTTTTATGTATTTCTTTACTTCAAATAAAAGTACACAGGGTTGTGATTCACCTCATAGTTGACTAGTTCGGGTTATGGTTCATTACACTTCAACAAAGCCTTTTTAAAAATCCTTTGTGACAATCCCCTTCGGAACCAGTGCTGCTAAACGAGTGGGTAAAATCTAAACAATTAATGCACTCTATACAGAAATAAATCCATCTATGCAGATCAATCAACATGACCCAGCCAAAAAGTTCTACATTGCATGCCTTTTTAAACAATGAAACGAATCAGTTTAATGTGGCATTTTCCAGCATTGTGCGGTATGGTTGGCAGGGAGACTGCGTGGGCATCCAGTCAGTGCAGAGGCTGGGAACCATGCCTTCACTCATAATTACCCACTCCACACTGCCCGCTGTGTCCTCTCAGCTAATCACAGAGGTGAAAGAAGCGGCATGACATCATCGCCCTTTTTGTTCTCATGGCAACAATGAAAGCAATGTTTCATTAATACAGTAGCCGCCGTGGCGTTCATATGCAAATGGATGTCTGTGAATGAACGTCCATTGGTTGAAAATGGGAGGGAGAGAGCAATTCTGCCCTCATCTAATGATAACTCATCTACAGGAGACAGCCAGAGTCCCAATGACATCTAGGCCACAGGCGCAAGATCCAAATTTGTCTCCTAGAAATCACAGAAATCAATTACGGTGTAGGACATGGGGAGGAAAATAACTGTGCGGTCTTGACAATGCCACACAGCCGCAGGGCAAAGCAAATGAGGAGCAGACAGATGAAGGTGACTGGGTTTTTTGCTCTCCTAATAGGCAGTTTGGGAGAGCAGGAGTTGAATGCATAAGCGCTGCTGTAGACAGAGCGTTTAAAGATGCATTAAAGGAGAAATGAGCCTTTCCCTTTCACCCACTTCAGATCAGACAAAGCCAGTGAAGCTGGAGGAGGGGAGAG
>CAIGQW010015581.1:2299296-2324097 GCA_903798125.1 Danio choprae | reverse complement strand
AGAGAGAGAGAGAGAGAGA
This sequence comes from Danio choprae, assembly GCA_903798125.1. Lineage (NCBI taxonomy): Eukaryota > Metazoa > Chordata > Actinopteri > Cypriniformes > Danionidae > Danio > Danio choprae. Next base: position 2,324,078 of record CAIGQW010015581.1, on the reverse strand, counting down.
GAGAGAGAGAGAGAGAGAGAGAGAGAGATACAGGAGGGGTCAATGGCTGAAATGGTACCTTCTTTACAAACCTCAAGCTGAGAATTGAAAAATGCCAGAATCTAAACACAGAACATAAATAGAATAGAATAGAACAATTGTATATGCCATTTAATATATTCAATACCAACCAACAAGAATTCTTTTAAAATATGCATTGATTGAATAAGTTAAACTGTTCCCTGATAACTACATAATGTGTATGTGTACATAATACGTATGTGGCTTATATAGGCTTATATAGGTTCACAAATTCTTCAGAAATGGTTTTATATGCTCGATTAAAACCTCAGGAATTACCCCTAGAATGAAAGCTGTTTTGACCATATTTGGAATGGCCATGAATATTAATGAGCTGTGCTCTAACGCTCTGCAGCTTGTGTCAGTGCCTGCGCTCTCTCTAACTCACACACAGTGTGATGTACTCTGAAATAAAGACTTGCAAAATAATATTACTTAACAAATTAAGTAGAGATGTAGAAAGGGACATAGATGTGTTTAGAGTTGTATTTTGAAGCTTTAACTTATATGAAAACACAGGATTTAATATCAGCCTCTGCAGAAACAGATGAGGTTTTGAAGTTTATTGTCGTCCTTTCACTCCAGTAAACTCATAGTAAGAGTGATATGACAGGATGCATAAACATGCATTAAACACTTATATTCAGCAGTTTACAAGTTTCAATCACAAACATATGTGGCAAATTTCACAATATACACATTAAACTATCAAAAGATACATTTAAACAGACCTTATGCCTCTTCGGAGTGGTGCTGAATAAATTTTTAATTTACATACCCCACATTTTGTGTTCTAACATGCTGGGGAGAGATGACTGGCTGAGCTGATTGCTGCACCACAGTTTTTTATGAGTGTACGCACACCAGCGACACAATATGGCATCTGTCTGTAACACTTAGACAGCGCAATGGACTTAAATCTCTCTGCCTCTCGCATTTTCAAAATAAACGAAAAATTTGTGAAAAAAAATTTGACGTTGTGTCCAATCAAACACTGCCTGGGGCAGGCATATTAATGATCCCATGTGCACATAAGTCTGTGTTTTCCAATTGCCCTGTTTTTCACCTGGATTTTACACTCACAAGATTGACATGACACAGAGGAAAAAATGGCATATGAAGCTTACGCTATGCCATTTCCATGAATGCCATTACTGAACTCTTATTATTCGGCTATCTAGGCATTTCCAGATTGTCATCATATGGCAAATGAAAATGAATATTTCAAAAGAATAAAATATCTAAAACAACCAATCCTAAATTTTCAGCTACACTGACAAATGCTGCATTTTATGCTGCAGTGTTATGCTTATTAAGGTACAATGTTATTAGCATAGCCAAAACTCTATGAAAGTCTCCTGATCAGTTGAAATACCAATCTCCTGTATATTTTTTATTGTGATGAATACAGTTATTACCAATGTAGATTGTTCCAAAACATAACATATAATTAATTAATAATTAATATAATTAATTCAATGAACTTGAACTAACAATGAATGGTTGTAGCCTACTGTTAACTAACCGTGACCACAGTGACTAACTGCAGTGCTCAGCATAAATGAGTACATCCCCTTTTTGAAAATGAATATTGTTTTATGAATTTCTCAGTGAATATAGCTGATGTTTTTTGGTGGATTTAAACAAAACAATTTTATTAAACAGTTATATACATTAAAATAAGAGTTTGGTCACCTAACATCTTTAGGAATAGAAAGATAATACATTTAAATTCAAATGAGTTATTTGCAACAACAAAAAAAGTACAAAATTGCAACAAAATTTCATATTTTTTTATGCTTCACTTGGTATTTCTTGTTTATTAAAATTGTATTTATTATGTTCCCCCAACATATTAATTTAAGCATACTCATTTTTGTACTGTGATCTTAATTTTTTTGTTACATTAATTTCAGTTTTGGCTTTGGTACTGACTAATCTAATGTATATGCACAAAAACATGCTTGTAAAGCATCCTATAGAATATATTAATTGAAAAGGGAGATCTGTGAGGGGTGTACTCATTTATGCTGAGCACTGTATATAGATTGTTCCAAAATAGTCGAATGAGCTGATGTCTGCCGCGAGAGACTTTGCAATCAAGCAGCAAGTCAGCTGATCTGTGATGCGGCATCATATGCATGCCTTCACACGTGACCAACACAGACATTAGTAAACCCCACCCACTCCACTCCATCTCCAATTCACATCTCACAGCAAAACACCAGCAGCGCGATCAATAGGAATTTCAGGAGAGCTGTTGTTCTTTTACAAGTGCGCATTTATCTGCTACAAACATGATATACTCTGATAAACACACCGGTCCTATACTGAACAGTCTAAGCACATCACTATGACGTCACTTGCTGTGTGAGTCAGAGTGTGCGTGTATGTGTGTGTGTCAGTGAATTAGACAATATGTGTGTGTTATGTAATGCAGTGCGTTAGTTACATGCTCCATCACATCTGCAGCTGCAAGCTGTTTTTTGGTGGGTCAACACATTAAGTGCATTAAGCAAAACGTGTCTTTTTTAGAGCATCAAACCACATGCATGGTATGGAACGGGACACATTACTGCATCGCTCTTTATAAGCATTAATCATAATCCCTCTCAAGCATGATACAGAAAGACTGAGTCTTAAAACCACTTGAGAACCATTAGAAGAGGCTCTTTTGAGTGCTTAATGGTTGAACATGTTAATGGTAGTCTGATACGAAAGAGACCAACGGCCTGAAAAACATCAGTTCCATCTGCAAGGATTTTTAATTATTGAAAATTTTGCCTTTAAAAATGTTAAAGTTGGTATTACATTATTGTTGGTAAAGATTTAAGTGAGTGTTTAATGACATTGAAAGCAATCTATCTGCTAATATGGACAATAGCCATAAATTAAAGGGGTCATGAAATGAGAAATCGACCTTTACTTGAGCTTTTGATATACAGTAGAAGAGGTAAACACGCTAAAAGAGTTTTATGTAAGTTTCCGAGGTGAAAATGTCCTCTTTTATTGACATCAGGCCCAGAAAAAGAAGCCAGATCCTGGAATGTACCTACCTATCCTGTCATAGTTTAAACACCACCTCCATTGATGATGTCTGATTCTGCAATTATTAACCAAGTCAATTAAAAAGACTAATTCTGAGTTAAAAATAAAATAAAATAAAACTAGGAAAATATAGATGAAAGAGCCACAATTATTAAATAATACAACACTCAAAAATGACATTTGCTCTTTGTTCAAACTACTTATTTAAAATAAGCTGAAAAAACACAATTCTTGAGATTTTTTTGCGACAACTTAATTGTTGCATGTTCAATCCACTTCTACAAATCTGTAAAACTTACTAAATTAGCTTAATTCCTTCATGTTGTCACAACACAGATCAATTGCGTGGAACCCAGCATTTTTACAGTATTCACATTATTTAAATAATAAACCATTATAAACTATAAAGTATATTTATATTACATTATGTAATATAAATATATTGCTATTGCTTTTTATCTTATATTTTTGACATAGTTTTAACATTTACTATTAGTTGAACATAACCTGTTTTTAATCTTCCTTTAAAATCATGTCATAAAGCTTTGAATATAGGCATAACTTATACATACTGTTTTGAAATAGCTCCTGTGTAACTTAAAGCAACCCCATAAACAGTTAAGTAGTTCACTTCAGCTTCAGCTGAATACACCGTTGTTTGGCGAGCGACTGAAGGGCAGGCTCTCCACTCATGGATGGGTCTGTCACTGCAGGAGGGACAGCGCTCTAGATTTATTATTCAAGATAATTGAGCACTTTTGAAAGCCGATGCTGACCTAAATTCATTTGGCTGGTTAAAATTTAAATGGCCTCTACCATTGCCAGCCCCTGTGACCACAATAGGCTGCAGAGCAAAGGCAAAGCAGGCAATCTTTTCTAGGCGCTGAATGGAGATGCTGGAAAATTGGTTGCGTCAAGCTGTTGCGTACAATAGCGCCTGCCATTTTGCATGAAAGATTTGCCCATTGTGCCAAGGCTGTACAGTCCTTTACCAGTATTATATTATGTTTTGCAATAGTTCTGTGTTACTATCTTTTCTTATTGATTATTCCATCCAAACGCAGAGTCTTTTTCATGTTCCAAGTTCAGATTGATAGACGTTGCTCTACACTAATTAATGCATCTAAAAACTGACCTTTCTATCTCTTTCAGTGCACATTTTCCTAACATATGGCTTTAAGTCAACTTCTTTAATGCTGCAAACACCGCTATGCCTGTAGTAGGTGACATTTAAAGACACAACTCTCATTGGTTCAAGTGGTTCTGCTAGATTGGGCAGTAGAGAACAGATGGCTTCTGATTGGTCAATGTAAGTGTCAATCAATTGACATCAACGTAATCAGGGGTGTTTTAAGGCAGATGAGCCGCAATAGATATCTTTAATCTACCTGGCTGGGATGCGTGAGTTGAACGCAAGGTAAACAGCCAAGCTGTGGAATCCTGTTGACCTTCAGTTCAATGTCACTCAACGCATGAGGCAGGCAAGGAAGAAATGGCTTTACTTTATGATAACGTGGAGGTGATAAGTAATGTGTGATGTGCTACGTTGGCTTATCATGAGGATTTTCTGTGAATGCAATCAGTCCTGGCAGGTTGCATGCAAAAATCATGCAAAACAGCCTTGAACAGAAGTCACATTCAGTGCTGCAGAAATACCAGTTAAGTTACTGTTAAAATAAAATGCCGGTCCTCAAAGAAAAGGTTTTTAACTTAAAAGATAACATATTGCATGCAAACACCTTAACATTTATCATTTTTGTTTTATTTAAGTCTCTTATGTTAGCCAAAGACATTTTTGTTGATGAAAATAATAATAATACTATAAAACTGTGAAATATTAAAACAAATACTGTAAATAATTTAAATGATTTATAAATAATAATAATAATACAATTATTCATATATCAATGTTTAAATATATTTCTTAAGTATTTTTTTCCAGTGATGGCACAGCTGATTAATAGTTCTCCAGCCTTCAGTGTCACATGACCCTTCAGAAGTCATCCTAATAGGCTAATTTGAAGCTGACCAAAAACATTATGACCCGTTCTAGAATTACGTATGCATTTCAAGCATTTTCCATTCAATGTAAACACAGATACAAAATGCTTTTATTTTGTTACTCAAATTACAAATAATATAAGTAATAGATGGGCGACACAGTGGCACAGTGGGTAGCGCTGTCGCCTCACAGCAAGAAGGTCGCTGGTTCGAGCTGGATCAGTTGGTATTTCTGTGTGGAGTTTGCATGTTCTCTCCGTGTTCGCGTGGGTTTCCTCCGGGTGCTCCGGTTTCCCCCACAAGTCCAAAGACATGCGCTATAGGTCAATTGGGTAAGCTAAATTGTCCGTAGTGTATGTGTGTGAATGAAAGTGTATGGGTGTTTCCCAATGATGGTTTGCAGCTGGAAGGGCATACCCTGTGTAGAACATGTGCTGGATAAGTTGGCGGTTCATTACGCTGTGGCGACCCCTGATTAATAAAGGGACTAAGCCGAAAAGAAAATGAATGAATGAATAGGAAATAGATGTTTCTTGCAATTGTTTACATAAATAAATAATAAACACATACAAAAAGGTTAAAATTACACTTAATATTTCATGAGCCTTTAAGTTAATACTTTCAAGACAAAACATCCCTAAATACACAAACAAGCTGTTTTTAGAGGTTATTTGATATCATTTGTGTTAATATACATGTGTGTATGTATACATAGACGTATAACATTCTAAATATTCCTTGATGAATAAAGACTTCAAATGAACAGTATTAATACTTACTGATCCACAAACCTTTGAATGGTAGTGTGCTTAAGCTAAGCATCTAAGCGAGGTTATATTTAAAATCACCTTTCAAAAGTGTTTTGAATATGAAATAGATTTGAATAGATTTAAATAATTTCTGTCCTCATGATGGCTAAATAGTGCTGATTTAGCCTCTCCACAGAGCTTCAGAGAGGTGACTGAGGAGGAGGAAGAGGAGGAGGGGAGAAATAAAGGATTAAGAGCGATGCAAATGAAACGTGAGGAGAGGGAAGGGGTGATTTTGACAGCTCCCTGTCAGAAGGGCATGACAGACAACATGGCTGAGAAGAGAGACTTTGTTAGCTGCTAGCAGTGTAAGATAAAACGATGTGAGGAAAGAACTGTGTTATTCTGCTAATGCTTTGTGAGCTCAATGTGACAATTTGTGTGATATGTTGATACAACTGCTCCTTTGCTGTGCTTTAGGATACATGCTGTGCTGTGTGTCCATCAATATAGAGTGGTTGGAGGGATGACGTAAACCCAGTTGATTAACTCACTGCTGGTTCCCTCTAAATTTTCCTATGGGGACTCATAATGGGTTTTTTCAATTAATGTAAGGTTTGGTGGTAAACGCAAGTCGACGATTCTTGGAAAGAACTCAAAAACTAACATTTTAAATTGTGTTTTAAATGCGTCTTCTGTTGTGTTTTTATTTTAAATGATTAGATACAATTAGATAACTAGTCAACGTATGCTTACCCCACAACTTCACTTGACTCATTCATTAAAAAACTCCCCACAGGAAAATCTCAAGAGAACCAGCTGCCAATTAGTCTTCTGGGTTTTGTTGTCATCCTTGGAGCATTCAGCCCATTGTTTTACATATATAAAAACGAAGTGGTAAAAAGCAAAACGTTCTGCAGTGGACTCTCTTTGACATCAGCACTCTCAGCATTTGTCTCACCCATGTCAAAATGTGACTGCTGCACTACGATGCACTCCCTGAACCGGGAAGAAAAAAAAAAAAACACTTCACAGGGTTGAGGGGGGGGAAACACTGCCATCATGAATACTCATCAGACACAGCCTTGGGCTTCAGTCGAGACACATTTTCTCTTTTTCTGATTGAACATTTCTATCAAAGAATTTGTACAATATTTCAAAGAACATAGGAAAGTGAAAGCTCTTCCTTTGTTGGCCATTAGCTAATGCTAATATGAAGCGTCGTGAAATCTGTACAAGATAATATGCTAATGCCAGGTTCAAATCAAGACGTCAAGAAAAATGTGCAGGTTCTGCTAATGCTAATAGCTAATGCTATCTAGACATCATGAAATGTTTACAAGCTATTATGCTAATGCTAAATTCAAAAATACAAAGTGTACACGTTGTTATGCTAATGCTATGTCCAAATCTACACATCATGACGTGTACAGGTTACAATAATCCAGAATTCAAATCTAGACATGCTTAAATATGTTTGTCGTACCTTCAGTGATGCCGGCAATAGAGAAAAAGAGGGGGTGGCCATATTGTACATGCTGGGATACTAGAGAGAAACAGGAAGTGCGAGTTTAGAATTGCACAAATGACAGTATAATACAATATGTAATTTCTGACAAAGCAGGAGGTAGAGGCAGCAGAAATAGCACTGAACCCCAGTAGAAGTCATGCACTGTGGCGATGGCATTATCTGCTCAGCATGGATGTCTCTCCATGAGCCCACGGTTAAGCTCCTCGCTGAGCTTACTGTACACAGGAGACTAAAGCTGTGTCTCCAGTAAAAACATAGCTTTAACTCTTAATAGCAACAAGCACAGAATCAAGTATATCATTTCCTTGAAACCAGGTGGCCCCTTAAATCCAGGAAATTCACAAGGTTCTCATTAGCAACCTGTAAAGATGACTGAGGTAAAGTCTGTCTAAAACAGCAAAGCTTCAAATTCTGGTAAGATATTTATGCAAGGCTGTTATAGAAAATGTCAACATTTTAGTGTCTGTATCACTTTACTTTTTTCTTTTACATTCACATTGTGAAATATTGTTACAGTACCTGTTGTAAAAGCTACATTTTCACTATCATTACTCCAGTCTTTAGTGTCACACAATCCTTCAGAAATCACTCTAATATTTTGATTTGCAGATAAAAAAAATATGCAGTTTTATTAATTTTGAAAACAGCTTTATGGAAGCCATGACATCTTTACTGATGCTTTTGATCAATTTAATGAATTCTTGCTAAATTGGCTATTAATTTCTTTCAACAACAATATTACTGACCCCATACTTTTGAATGCTACTAGATATTTTCCTGGTAACATCAAGTTATAGTGAATAAAAAAGGGGAATTAACAGAGCATTATGGTACTAAAAGATTTGATTGGGGTTTGCGTTACATTGAAATGTAAAGCATATAAGATTGGTGGTTTTATTTAGAAACCAAGGTACTTTGTTACAGTATTTCATATTCATTTGTGTAAAGATAATATCAAACATATCATGTGACACTTGGTAAGACAAGGCGTTTGCAGACAGTTTCTGATTCACAAGCTCCACAGGACAACATGGAACCAAAAATACAGGTACAACAAAATTCATTTCCTGGAAAAAATGAAACCACATGCACACAACGCCAAACCGATGATTCATTGCTGTGTGACAAACTGGAGAACTAAAAGAAGGCGGGCAGATACTGTACATGGAATTTATAGGATAAATCCACCCAGAACTATAAGCCATAGTTCATAGTCAGACGCGCTGTCCAATAGAATGAATGGACTCAAATAGCGCCCAATCAGAGGAGAGCTCGGGCTTGATATAAAAAGCCCACAAAGCAGCTTATTTCTGGACACCATTATCAGTCTTTGTGTGGGTTCTGGTGGACTTTAGGAAGGATTAATTCCGCTTTCCCAAAGAAAATCGGTATAAGGTATGATTTTTGCTTGAAATCATTAAAACAAGCCTTTTTTATTACTAATATTCATTAGATATGATGTTACACCGCTACCAGATCAATTAGCAAAAATAAACATTTGTGGGCTGTGTATTAATAATTTAAGCGGAAGGAATGTATTCATATTTATACCTAAATCGTGTTTAACCTGTGTCGGCAATTTGCAGTGCGCTTTGTTTACGTATAATGTTACTATTTATTCATCGTTTAGAGAAACCATTAATGCAAATGCATGTAAACTATTTAAACGATATATATATATATCTATCTATCTATCTATCTATCTATATATATATATATATCCAATATAACCTGTATCTGTGCATGGCAAGGTGCTTTTGCCCCAAACATCAGCAACGACCTTGCAGTCAGCCTCCTTTTTTCTGCAAGGTCTTTGGAGACGTGGCGCATTACGCATTCGCGTGCTTAAAAAAAAAGAATAAATGATTTAAATTCAAAACCTTCGTAATGCACAGACGACATTACATAAGATGCGAAATCTGCATGCATGTGAACTCATTTATCATACGACGCGTCATTTATCGGACGCGCGCTCGACATTCCATCATATTTACTGCCCGCGTGACCCAACGCACCACCGAGCACAATTGTCGTCATGCATGAAGACTGTTTATTTGCTCTAACCATTCAAGCGAATTTAAACAAAATCCCCCGTTGTACAAAATGTGCTTTTAATGCTGTTACGTCATTATTAATGCAGCTGAGAGGGGCTGGCTTTGTCCTCGTGTTGGAATCGGATTTGTTTCGCTTCTGACAGGCGCTTGTTTCCAATTGTTTGCCCTCAGGTAGACTCAATCATGCCTTTCGGTAACACTCACAATCAGCTGAAGATGAACTACTCCTCCGAGCAGGAGTATCCCGACCTCACCAAGCACAACAACCACATGGCGAAGGTGCTGACGCCCGAGATGTACGCAAACCTTAGGGACAAACAAACCCCCAGCGGATTTACCGTGGATGACGTCATTCAAACCGGAGTTGACAATCCAGGTAAAGGACTAGTCTTCAGAGTGGAATTCATACGAGAACGCGGGGTGCACACTTTTTGAAGTGTTTTAGACTTGACATTCGAATAAGTTTTAAGGCTTTTAGCTTGTTTGTTAGACTTGTTCGTCTATATGCTAATAGACTACTGTAGCAGAATTCACCTGCTGTACATGTCTGCCTTATCAGAGTGAAAGTGATGACTCGCCCTCCACTACTAACATTTCTCCAATTAAATGCTTTGTAGAAACAATGGAAATGTCACCTTCAATATGTGGTTTCCAACACTGCAACCCAAGCAATCTTCAGTGTATTAATTCAACAATATAAAAGTAGCATTTATTTCTTGACAATTGTGCCCTTCAACAAAGACCGTAATGGCTAGCTGTCTTGGTACGTCAGAGTTTGTTGAAGATGACATGGTTTGAATTCATGGCTAGTCCTTTATTTATTTTCCCCAAATTGAACAAAGGTTCATTGGTGTGTAATTAATCACATTGGCCCATAATCGGCTTTAATTTGGTGGGTCTCTCAACAGTGTCCCACAGGTGGGGGTCTTTTTATTTTTTTATTTATTTTTCTCCATCACATTTTAGTAGTCATCCACTTTGCATGACCTTGGATTTAATAGTTAGCTCCTCCCCCAAGTGGACGGTGTCAAGTTTCATGCTGCAAAATTTATATCTTGACCATGCACATGGATGGGTTGGACTGGTCTGACTGCCAAGTTGTCATTTGGTTGTTGATTGTGATACTGTGATTTTAATTTTGTGAAGGGGAAAATGCATTCAATTCAGTGGATCTCATACAAGGCCTAAATACAATTTTATGTGAATATTTGTGACGTTTGGATATTTGTGATCTGGAAAATATTGTAATGTGTAAGGCATTGCCTTTTAAAAGCAATTTTCTATTCCAATCTTTTTCATAGATCTCTAAATCTACCTAACAGATGGATGCCTAAATCTACAATATGTTCCAAAGTTAAAGTTGGTATCCCCGAAACGGGTTCCTGTAATACGTTATATAGGGCTTAAGTCAGAAGTTTAAAAGTCTAACAATGTATTACAGAGGTATATATTTAAGGTCTGTGGACAGCCCTGCCCATCTCGTGTGCGTGTGTGATCTGCTTTATGGCATTTGTCACATTTTACTCATCACCTAAGTGGAGTTGGCCAACAGCTAACTAGAAGATGTGACTCAATATACCCATCTGCTATGGCTGAACAAGCAAAGAATCCAATGAAAGAGTCATTGACTTAAGCCTGAAACAAATCTGTATCTGATAGTCATACACCTTTACTTCATGCCTGAATGGTTATTTAAATAATGGCATAAATGTTATTTACAACCTGACAAGGTACCTGGTTGGTGGACATTGTTTACAAACAAGATTTCTACATTTTCCCAGTTCTGTCAACTTTTGGTCAACAATTTGTGTTGCGCAGCCCATGGGGAAGCTTATAAGAACAACCATAGAAGATGGAAAATAAGACTATTAGGATCACAGCAAACATTTAGCACAAACTTGCTAGTATTTCCTAAATGAACCAGCAAATATCCAAGTTGCACAATTTTTTGTATCATTAATTTTAATCCTGTAACTGTAACCTCTAATCTAACTACAAATACTAAATGTTGTTTGTTTTTGTTTTTTGTTGTTGTTGTTTTTGTGCATTTGACACCACATGCAAAAAAATATGAACTTAATTTAAGGTGCATGTTTGTACTCAACAAAGGGAGAATTGTCTTGTGTCTCATGATTGCTGCAAGACAAACCATGCGACGATAAACTTAATATATTATATTGTGCCTTAGCCCCTGATAATTTGTTTGCCATCAGCTTATAAGAAATTTGCAGGAATTCTTTGTATTTCAATAACAAAGTCAGGTTTTGTCTGACTTTAATATTATTATTATTTTTATTTATTTTAATTTTGTCTTTTCAGGACATCCTTTCATCATGACAGTGGGCTGCGTGGCTGGAGATGAGGAGACGTATGATGTGTTCAAAGAGCTCCTGGACCCAGTCATCGAGGACCGCCATGGTGGATATAAACCCACAGACAAACACAAGACTGATCTGAACCCAGACAACCTCCAGGTACACTGCCACTGTCCGTCTGCTGCATCTAATTGGATTTAGCATTTCAAAGTAGTCAGCTGTTAATTTAGCAATGTTGGTCTTTTAATAGGGCGGAGATGACCTCGACCCAAACTACGTTCTGAGCTCCAGAGTGCGAACCGGCAGGAGCATCCGCGGTTTCTGCCTCCCCCCTCACTGCAGCCGCGGGGAGAGACGCGGCATCGAGGGTCTGTCTGTCGAGGGTGAGCTCCTTTTTTAGGCTTTTGTTCATGTCATTGTCAAGATCAATGGTTTAAGATGAGCGGGTGGAAACGCATGTAATTCAAGTGTCCATTGATTTGGTGGTTGTGACATATCCTGCGACTTCACAGCTTTGGGGGCTCTTGATGGTGATCTTAAAGGAAAGTACTATGCCCTCAAGGACATGACGGAGGAGGAGCAGCAGCAGCTGATTGATGACCACTTCCTGTTTGATAAGCCTGTGTCTCCACTGTTGCTGGCCTCTGGGATGGCCCGCGACTGGCCCGATGCCAGGGGGATCTGGTAAGTGAGGGCAAGATTATTTCTAATTGCCTTTATTCGAAGGAACACTGCAATGATTTAAATATTTTTAGGTTCCCCGTTTTTATTTCTCCTATATGCAGATCACTTGGTTTGAGCAAGTCCAACTTCATGTAAAAATGGATATGTTGGGAATCCCATTTAAATATTTTTATAGTTCATTATTTGTCTTAAATGACAAAATGGATGCCATTTTAGGCATCTTACAGATTCTTTGTGGTAAATTTTGAATATAATAAAAGTAATCATCATTTTCTGTTGACTTTTATTTAACTTAAAGCAAACTTAAGTTTATTTATTCTTAATGCTTTATAGGCACAATGACAATAAGACATTCCTAGTGTGGGTGAATGAGGAAGACCATCTTCGTGTCATCTCCATGCAGAAAGGTGGCAACATGAAGGAAGTCTTCAATCGCTTCTGCACAGGCCTCACAAAGGTATTTTCAAGAGTTCACACTTAGCTGATGATTGGTAATATAGCTTGTTTGGCATGCTGTCCTGGGAGAGAGCCCTGAGCTCACGAGATCCTCGAGCCCTGGGCTCCCTCCCGTTTGCAGGGCAAGAGGCGAGCTTGAGCTCAGGTAGATCTCGATGAACTCCCCCGACTTATTTCTGGCTAAAAGAATGGCTGAAAAGAGATGTATACTTATTAAGGGCTTGGCAATGGTATTGCTTAGTGTTCAATTTACTTAAATTGCGTGTTTTTGGACTGTGGGAGGAAACCGGAGAACCCGGGGAAAACCCACGCGAGCACGGGGAGAACAAGCAAACTCCACACAGAAATGTCAACTAGTTTAGTTGGGACTTTAACCAGAGACATTCTTGCTGTGAGGCGACAGTGTTAGTCACTGGGCCACCGTGTCGCCCATCTGGGAAGTAGGAGTAGGGGTGGGTGGGGGGAGTTCTTCAAGATGAAGGTCCCGAGATAGGGAAACTCTGGTTATTTATGGTGATCTAGGAATCATCTGATTGGTGAATCAATTGCGAGCTGATGCGGGACCAGCTGTAAGCAATCATACGCACGTGATTCTCTCGAAATTAGTTTATAAATAAACTTCACTTAATCTGTCCAGTTTATTTAAAACCATTCCTTTACGCTCCGATATGTGTTTCTCAATTTACCCTTTAACTTGTGGTTACAGATTGAGGAATTGTTTAAAGAGAAGGGCCACGAGTTTATGTGGAACGAGCACTTGGGCTACGTCTTAACCTGCCCCTCCAACCTGGGCACAGGGTTGCGTGGTGGCGTTCATGTCAAACTCCCCAACGTCAGCAAACATGAGAAGTTTGGTGAGATCCTTAAGCGACTCCGGCTTCAAAAGCGTGGAACAGGTACATGTTCACCTCAACCTTAAAACAGTTGTGTCTCCTATACACAAAATGGTCTCCAGCACTAACCTTGCTCTCTTCAACAGGTGGAGTTGACACTGCTGCAGTAGGTGGTGTTTTTGACATCTCCAACGCAGACCGTCTGGGCTTCTCTGAGGTTGAGCTGGTTCAGATGGTGGTGGATGGAGTTAAGCTGCTTGTAGAGATGGAGAAACGCCTGGAGTCCGGCCAGTCTATCGCTGACCTTATGCCTGAGCAGAAGTGAACACTTCGTGACTCCTAACTTAACTCCTTCCCTGCCTCCACCAATCCTCCTCTCCTCCAGTACCAATAATCTTAACTACATCAAGGAACATGCACTCCACCCAAACGGTAGTGGCACTAAAGTTAGACCAGTCTTCCATCAGTGTGAAGGATTTTGTATCTCAAACATCCTGCAATGTTGAAGATGGAGCTTAACACCAGAAATAAAGTCTCTTTGGCCCATGGAGTTTCTTGTGTACATGTGTCAATGCTTGCTTAAAGAGATGTTTTGTTTTTTTTTTTGTTTGTTTTTTTTTGTCTCCAGTTGGAAAATCAAATGCAGTGTTGATCAGGTGTTCTAAATTAACTTATTTGGGATTTACAAACTTATGCATATAAAACATAGGATAAATGTGCTTTTTAAAGGTCGTTTTGTAAGCGAGAGAAGGTCACTAATCTGCTTTAGTAAATTAACCAGTTGTTGTTTTGGATTGTATTGAAGGCCTTTTTATTAAGCAATTGTCTACTACCACATAGTGGCCACCATAGAAAATGCAACTAAAGGATATTTCTTCTTAAACTTTAATCGTTTAAAAACTAAATATATTCCAACTTGACAATTTGCTTAACTATGAATTCTACCTTTCAAATACCCTTTACTATTTGAAGTACAGTATACGACAGGTGTTTACCCTATTCTTATCCCATCACAGTAACTATGAAGATAAACTACTTAACGTTATATATTTTAATCACAAAAGCTTTAGTGCAAAACTGCCCAGCTATATGTAAAATAAACCATTAACGTACTGTAATCACAAACGACCGTTCTTCCGTCTACGTTAGTCATGTTTATCTGTAACATTCATAACATTAATCTACACAACAGTCCGTTATGCTGCTTGATATTGGTAAACATTTCATTATTTATATATATATATATATATATATATATATATATATATATTTTTTTATTTTTTTTTTTTTAAATCACATGTTTTCTCTTATAATTTAAATGACAGACTAATAAATCGGTTGTTTGTACATTAAACGGAAGCAAACCATTTTCTTTTATAAAATAAACGTTTGCTAAGATGAAAATCGTTAGATTAAGGCATGAATGCGATTTACCTTACGTTTGCTTCAGTAGTCTGGACGCGAAAATACACCTAAGACGTCACGCTGTTGATAAAAACCAATCGTAGCCTACTTCGTTATTTCTGCCCCAGTATGTCTGTAAATACTTTTTTAAAAATCTAAATATGAATAGAAAACTTCAAGCCCAAAATGGAAAGTAGCTTTTAATGACTCCGTTGATTGAGCAAGCATGCGCATTTGATCAAATTCTTGAAGATTTGAAGGATAATGATAATGGACTGCAGTTTAAACTGTGCTGCTCTTTCTGTATAATGAAAATATCAATCTTTAACGATGTCATGGAGGGGGGAAAACACATAAACCTGAATGTAACTATTTAATAATCAGCCAACAAGAAATTATACGCTGTACCTACATGAAAATGTTCGGATAGACGTTTCAGTCGTAGGCACCACCTTCTGGCGAGACACAGGAATTCATTTAGCATCATCCCACACAGTGCATTATGGGTATTACTTTTGTTTGTAAACAAGTTATTGCGATGTGTTATAGGTTTGAATTACAGTAGATACTTTTTAAGTCTACTGTAGTTTTGCTTTGCCTCAAGATGTGTGTAATTAAAGAATACATTTTTTCAATTTCTCATGAGGCTTCTTAATAATGTATAGTACTTCTATGATAATGTATAGTACTTCCATTATCAGTGACATGAAGTGTAGATAATGTTACTAGACAAATTAGTTTTTGATGTCAATACAGAAATGTCAATAGCCAAAAAATGCCCTTTTATGCCATTTAAAAAAAAAAAAAAAGTGGTAAACTTGATGTTAAAATGTATTTCACATGCAGAAACCGAGAGAGATGCCGAGGATAACAAGGGGTAATGATTTTCTGCAACGACTCATTTCGTTTTATTGTGCACATGTATAGAACACAAGGTGCGAGTCTGTACTGTATTTCACAGAGGCCCACACGGGCAGTTTAGTCTAACAGCATTGAGTCAAGCATGTCTCCTCTCATCCTCATCACAGTATATTTACAAGGTTGAACTCCACAATAAAGCTCTTCACTGCCTCAGCGGCAGAATATAAAAATCATCTCACATGACTAAAAACAGGAGTGTAGTGGAATGAGCTGGTATAATATAAATCAACGTGTAAAATAAATGCAATAATGGCAACCAAAAAAAACGCTTTCAGTCAGGTCAAACCCACTATAGCCAACAAACTGACGTTAATGTACAGTGTCAGTTTCTGCAGGCTAAATACTTGATTTCATCTACACACTCTCTTCAAAACACTCATGCTGTGAAAAACCTCTTCTCTGCACTTCACACTTCTGTATGACACTCGCTGCAGTGAAAAAAAAGAAAAGTCACACTCATAGCATACATAAATCCATACGCAACGCTTACACCCTCACTTATATGCACCTTTATGAATCATATACATGCCCATAAGTGTATGGGACTTGTCAGTCATAGATCAGAATAATTGTTCTATGCAAACTGTGGATACTGTTGTTCTCTGCTTTCATATACTTCCAGTTTATACACTTGTTTGTAAAACTCACTTAAAGGGACAGTTCACCCTAAAATAAAAAGTCCCTCACCATTTTCTGCAAAAGATGATATTTTGAAGAATGTTGGAATTATAGCCACTGGCATCCATAGAATACAACTGAAGTCAATGGCTCACGACTTCCAACATTCTTCAAAATACAGAAGACAGACATTAATGCAAATTAAAAACAAATAAAAGGTTTCGTTTTTGGGTGAACTGTTCCTTTAAGTCCTTTGCTTACATTAAAAAGTCAGTTCACATCCAGTTCAAATCAAAGTATACTGAATTTTCTCCCAGACAAAGAGCCATTCCCCTCAGCAAAGCATCATGGGTAAGCTAGTAGAAATAAAGGAAAGCTCTTGTCAAAGTGATTAGTGCTTGATCCCCAAGGGGTGATGTACAGCTATGATACACTTTACATGGATATAAGAAAGCGTGAGGAGTGGAGTGGGAGATACGGAGGCTGACGGGGTCAGAGCCAGAGACCTGAGGCTGCTTGTTTGGCCTGCTGTTTGCTGGAAAGAGTGTTTGTGGGTAATGCGGTTGGTTGTGCCTCCAGGTTCAGGGTTTAGCAGCTTCACCCCTTCTGTCACCCAAGTGGCACATAGAGGTGAAAGGCGGAGGCCGAACACCTCTATATATGAAGTCTAGTTGGTAACCAGGGTTACGCCAGAGACCGCTGACGTGGTTTTATCCTTGGGTACAGCTATGGAGAGATGAAAGGAATTCATAGTTTTATTTAGCAGTGTGCGATGGTGATTTTCAATCATGGATGATTAAAATGTCAGTAATCAATTGTGTTTTCTAATATGTAAACAATTGATTTGAAGTGTAACGTACCCCTAGAAGGTTGCGTGGCACATAGCCCTCTTTGTCGTTGAGTTTACTCCACCACCAGTCTGTCTCAGAATCATCTTTTCGCCGCAGGACAGTAATGGCATCTCCCTCCTGAAATGAAAGCTCATCCGCACTTTGAGCCTCATAATTCCACAGCGCGTACACCATTCCTTTATTCATCACACCCAACTTCTCCTGAACACCTGTAAAGACAAATTAAATTACACATAAAATTAAATGACTGGGTCATAAATATACAGTAGTCAACATCGTAAGTGGATCAAAAAAGTTGATAAATTGTCTAAAAACTAAACCTATTCTTGCCTTTTTTTTGTCAATTTTAAAACTATGTTTGATCCACTTCAAATGTTGTCTACTGTATATGAACACACACACATCTAGCCATCCATCCATCTCTTCCTTTTCCAAAATTGCAGATTCATTTAGAAATGAAGCAAGTGACTATATTTATGAATTTTATCAGATGGATTCCAGCTGTTTTGCTTTGTTTGGAACTTTTACTAATGGAGAAGTGAAAACAACACATTTTATTTTGTTTAAAATGTAACTCGCTCTCATGGATCTTCTTGTTTGCCATTTGCTTAATACAGATATTTAAAAAGTCACTCCTGCTTTCGCAGTTTTACTATATTGTACTGAGAAAAAAATCCATACAGCAACACAAACTTGCACAACTTGAATCGAGGTTTCTGCAGGTTTCATAATAAAGTCAAATTTAGGACTTTTTAAAGGCCATTATTCAATGAAATTATAGACTTATACGGGGCTAAACACAATAAGGATTTTTTTTCTAATGGAAAAGGAAAAGATTTTTTACTATCCTAATCATAAAAATGTTACATTTTGTTATTTCTTACCCACATATTTTAAATAATGTGTGTCAAAACAAGCAAACTGGTATTATAGACGCACTTTTTTCAACAACATTTCAACAAACACTGTTCGGTTCAATGTCCTCACCATAAATGAATAAAGAACATTTAAACGAATGTCATTAAGGATGTTAATTAAACTATATCAGTAAATAGAGTTAAAAATGAAACTATTTGTTCTAATGAGATGGATTGCTGGTCACTGGATGGTTTCGGCCTGAACGAGTAACATAGGAAAATTAAGACCAGTTTTAAATTATTTAAGACCTACAACATAATATTTTGGTAAATTTAAGACTTTTTAAGGCCTAAAATTTAGTTTTAGCAATTTAAGATCTTAAAATGTCACCCTCTGAATTGTAGGGTCTAATAAATGAATTCAAATTGGATTTATCATGCAATGAATGCTTTTGGACTCTAAAAACGCCTTTGTTTGCTTTTTGTGAATGATATACGTGATACCGCCAATTTATATGTAGTTAAACAATAACAGTTATATTACAACACATCCCTACTTCACAAAGAAAAAGAAAAAGTGTTCTCACCATAGAGAAACTGTGAGCACTGTATGTAACCCTCCTCCATCTCCTCACATTTGTCTGCTGCCGTCTCCACATCACTGATGGTGGTGGCAAAAATAGCAGCGCCGGACTCCACCAGCAGCTTACACAGGTGTACGCTGTTGCAGGAGGCGGCACAGTGCAAGGGCGTCCTACACACACACACACACACACACACACACACACACACACACACACACACATACACACACACAAATCAGTCAGTCTCCTGAATCCCTGTTAATTAGAACCGACTGATCGATTTCTTTCACATTGTCCTTACCAGCCATCACTGTCTGATGCATTCACATTAACACCGAAGTCCAGAAGGAACTTGACGATATGGTGGTGTCCAGCACACACAGCGTTATGAAGAGGTGTGATGCCCTCATCATTAGCGGTGCTGGGATTGTCAACCTATGAAATGATGGAAATAAAAATAAACTGGTTAATAAAAATCATTTAGTGTAATCAACTAGTGTGTTAGAATAGTTCAGTGCACTACGTAAATACAGATACATTTGGAGTTGATTGTTTCACTGTATTGTGGAGGCAGAAAAACATCCGTGAATGAAACTAACTAGACAACCTACAAAATGTATTCTTGTGCTGTTGGATGTCAGAAAAGAAATGTTTAGATGATAACAGCCACCTGACACCGTGTCCTAACAACACGCGACAAGATTCCAGCGATTTGACTGTCTATACCAAACATGACGCAAAATGACAAAGGCACAAAATAGGCATTTAATCTAATACATATTAAACCTCTTTAAAATTATTAATAGGCTACTGAGTGACTGAGGTCATCTGGCATTTTAGGTTCTAACATTGGTTATTTTCGTAAATACATAACTTTTTATACTCGTTCATGTCTATTCTCATAACCACACGGCTGTAATCAATAATGAATCTTGCAAAAGAACAACGTACATACGTGCTTATAACGGTTTACATTATGTTTGTTGGTACTGCACTGTTTGCAAAGTGATTTTCTGCCATCAGCTCTGCTCCCTCTACAAAATATGCCATGGTTGTTTTTAAACACGGAATAAGCCTATACATACCTCATAGATTATTCTCTGTACAAGGTCAAACTCGCCCTCCAGCGAGGCATCCAGCAGCAGAGCGAGTGGGTTGAACTTTACTCTGAGGCCGTGTCCTGTCCGCTCGGATTCAGGCTTCTTTAGATTAGTGCGTTTGCCCTGTTGAAGGCATGGATCATTAGCAGGGTCATGATTTTATGAATATGGTTACTCCAAAATTAACACATGAAATAAAATAAAAAAATAAAAAACTTCAAATTTAATTTAAGGTTAACAATGCAAATCCAATTAGAACCACTTGTTTGGTAAAAAAAAAAAAAAAAGAAGCAAAAGTTAGTCTCTCGTATTGTACATAAATTATATAAACATTTTTATATTTATTAATATTACTGAAATTAATATAAAGAACCTCCGATACAGCAAATGAGAATAGATTTATTCAAAAACGTAAATTTGTCTGTTTGAGATGAAGATCGAGTTGAATTATTTAGAAAGAAATGATCACCAAGACTGCATTTATTTCATAAAAAATACAGTAAAGAATCTGGATTTTCAGCAGCCATTACTCCAATCTTTAGAAACTCTTTCAAAATGTACTTTTAGTGTTGAAATCAGTTAATATATTTGGTGAAATTGCTGATATAATTTCAGATTTTTAAAAAATGTATCGAAAGAACAGTTATTCAATATAGAAATGTCTATATTGTTCCTTTTTAATAATGTAATGCAGCCTTGCTAAATAACAGTATTAATATAACAAAGAGCCTAAATTTTGAACAGTAGTGTAGTTTGCTACGTATGAATTACACACAATAAGAAAAGTTGGCTATTTTTCATTTTTAAGTGACTAAAGTTGTAAATAATGCTATTTATATCTTTTACTGCATATTACAACACAATGCATTAACTGAACATTAGATGTGAATGGTAAAATATAAATCAAAATAAACTAATAAAAATTCCCGATTATTACAACTGTGATTATTTTTATTTCGTACAGCACTTGTCATCTTTGGTTGTTTAAGATATGCTTCATTAATAAAAGTTGTAATAAAACACACTGTAACAAAACTGCAAATGCCCCCACATATTTTAGCATTGAAAATGAAACCTAAAAATGATCAGACTGACCGTGGGCTGTGATGAAGATGTGTCTGCTTCTTCAGGAGTGCTGGCCTCGGCTACAGGACTTGGCAAAACGGCTAATGATTCAGCAGGATTATTGTTACTGTCTTCTGATGGCTCTGGCGCTGGAGGGCTCAGGGTCTCAGCCTCCTCTTCTGGGGGCTCATTATCGTTGGCATCACCCTGCGGAACCACGTCCTCAGCAACAGCGCCCTCTGATGGCACAGCTGGAGCTTCTGAAGGTGGATTCCCATTGTCTGCATCAAAGATCATTTCAGCAGTGGAGACAGAAGGTTGGTAGAATGGAGTCACTCCACCAGGTCCGCTCACTCCTCCAATCCCTCCCTCCATCCCTCCAGCCAGGGTGTTGAAGCGTTGATAGAGAAGCTTCTGGATGTTGGGCCCATTAGGGCCTTCTGGTTCCGTAATTGAGCTGCGTTTCTTAAGCGGCCGTGGAGCATTGGCTAATTTCTTGCGCAACACCTCCAGTTCAGCATCGCTCTGGTAGCGCATGGGTGAGTGGACCATGGGTGTGAGTTTCGTCGGGCTGAGGGGTCGAGGGATGTGGTCCACACTGGGAGCAGGTGGTTCAGGAACGCCTATGAGTTGACCGTCGAGGTCCAGCTCAAAATCCAGCATGTCTCCTGCCGGCCCCTGAAGGGCAGGGAAGGCCCCAGAGCTCCCATAAGGTAAAGGAGAGGGGGGCGTCGAGCTGGGAGGTAGGAGCGGCTTACCATACACTGCAGAGATGAACAACAAAATACTCAGGAATAAAAAGAGAACAAAGAAACAAACTAAAAACTCTATTACACAGAACATATTCTTGCATTTGTCTGTTTTTTCATGGTAAAATGGTAAAAAAAAAAGACCTTAAGCTATTTTTTCCTTGCATTTAGCAGTGCCTTTTTAAAGACAGTGTCAACATAAAATGAGAATATGTAACACCTGCATTCCAGTCGATTTCATTGCATCTAGCTTTTTGTAAAAAAAGATTCTTAGAAATTAAGATGGCTTTTAGAATCTCTTAATATGGATTATTAGAACCCCAACTGTGATTTCTATAAAGGCTATAAACAGTTTCCTGGTTCAAACTGAGAGAGGTGGTCTTAAAGTAAAGCAAACATTTCCTGTGGCAGACAATATAGATTGCAAAATCAAAAGAAAAATTGGAGAACTATGAGAACTATGTATCCCAGGGTATTATATTAGTTAAGATAATAACATAGCTTTCCATTTGAATCTTTATAACAATAGTAGGGAGTAGATAAATAGTGAATGAGGGAGGATGTTTTAATGCTTGGCTTTATCCTTGTAATTCAATTTAATTAAATTTAAATTGTATCCTTGTATTGAATTTAATTAAATTTAATTCAAGTTTACTTGTACAGCAATTTTTCCAAGTATCCTATGATCCTACAGAAGTTTTATTATTACTTTTACTGTAAACAGCACTAATTCTATATGTGAGCATTTGCGATGTGAAGTACGAATTGTATCAAAAGTGAGACAGGCCGCATTTATTCACACATACAATTTGTGAAATCACAGGTTGACCAAAATCCTTGTTGATCTGTGTGGATTCACACACTGTTGATTAATTGCTATATTGAACAAATGTTTGTGTGATTTTGACTGAGGCAGCAACCTTAATTCTCTATTCAGAAAAAACCCCGAAAAGACAAGCACAAACTGCCAGTATTAGCAGTAAATGATTCAAATGTAATATTAAACCAGTTCTGATGTGTACCTGCTTTGACTGCAGGCTTCATGTTGAGAGGGTAGTTTTTGGGAGCTGTTTTTTGTAGGTACATGTGGTAGATGGAGCTCGAGTTCATGGTGGCTGGGCCTTTTCGGGGTGACTGTGGTCTGGAGCCCTTATCTGGAATAAATGGCCTCACTGCTACGGCCAGAGGAGGGTCCGGTCTCTCCCCAGGTGGGAAAAAAGGTAGATTGGGCTGAAAGGTGGGACTGGGGGGCACAGAAATGCGCTGCTGGATCTGTTGAGAGGATGAGCCAGTGGGTGCAGGTGGGACACGTGGCCAGGCTGGTGGTGGCGGTGGAGGGTTACTGGGTAAGCTGGGCACCGGTCGGAGAGGAACATCCTTACGGCGGTCCAAAGAGCTGGTGGAGCCAGAGTTGGCAGAGGAGAGAGGGTGGTTGCTGGTATGAGCTCCATATGGAGGAGGCTGGGGCTTGTTGGGAGGAGGACCTGACCCCATTTTGCTGGAATCCTGAATCTTAAAGACATTTTTTTTATTTTATTGTGGTAAAATAATGAGAGCAATACATGTATGCACGCTGGTGTTAGCTCAATGTACCTTATCTGCAGGAGCACCTGCAGGTGTTGCTGTTTTACTGGTTGTGTCCGTTCCAGACTCTTTCCAGTCTGGTGGTTTGACTGATGTGTTGGTTTTATTGAGAGCAGGCCAACCGGCATCATTTGCTGGAAAGGGAAAGAAAAGGAGCTTTAGTACAAGACCAGACATGACAGAGCTCTTCACAAGCACATTTATTATTAGAGCAGTATGGCAAACCACATTGCTAATATATTAGACATGACTTCCAAGTATGTTCTTTAGTTAGAAGACATGAAGTATAGCAGTTATGAATGCAGAGAGTTACTTAAGTTTTCATCTACAAGAACAGCTTAGATGACACTACATTTCAAGATAATGCTGCTCTACAAATGTAGTTGAGCGAATGATACCTTGATGATTTTAGCTTGAAATCTGATCCATATGACTGATTTGAGTTAGAAGTAAAGCAAATTAACTAAGCCACCACTCTACAGTGTATTATGTGTGAACATTTTTGTGCAAACTCAGTTAACTGAAAGTTAGAGACTGATGAAATGGACACCAGTAATTTAGTGAGTTTAAATGTACTGAGGATGAGGCAGAGAGCCCAGTGAACCTTATCTGGGTAGTTTTTTTCCACTCTTTCATCTACCTCAATTTCATTCTTACACACAATAACATACACACATATTCCCAAAAGACAGGATCAGCAGCTTTTGACTCTCTGAATTGCAGTAAAGAGAAAACCAACAGGATTGAGTTTAATTGAGCAGGCAGAGGGGTCTAGTGTATCATTAAAGGTACTACTGCAAGTCAAAAACCTGTCATTTTGACTTCTGTCTAAAGCCTTGTTTGGAATAGAAAATTGCCCTCTGTGGTTTTTAAAGATACACAGGGCCTGTAACCGAATAACTCCTATTGTTTAAAAGACTAAAGAAAAATCTCTGTAAGAAACTTACAATTTGAGTCACTTAAAGTCCAAAAACCACAATAAAATAATAATAATTGCTGACACTTCCAATGTGATCAATTTACCCATTAAAAATTGCACTACCATTCAAAAGTTTCGGTTAGTCAGATGTCTTCATTATTTTCACTTAAACCAATGCATTCAATTAGCAAAAACCTATTAATCTGATCAAAAGTGACACTGAATATAACAACCTAATAATTATTTTGTGGGAAAATCAGCATATTAGAATGATTTCAAAATACAGGAGGAATTAGGCTGAAAAAAAAAAAAAAATCACCTTTGCATTCACAAATAGTTTACATGTCATAAGAATGTCATATTAAAAATATTACTCTATATGTATTGTTTTTCTTATAT
>CAIGQW010015581.1:2286014-2298896 GCA_903798125.1 Danio choprae | reverse complement strand
ATACATATAGAGTAATATATAACCAACGAAAACATTTAAATAGTGTATGTTATTGGCATAAGAATAAAGTAAAAAAACAAAATGTAAATTAACATTAATTTAAGACTCTCTTAGCTTTTGGTTTGTCTTTCTTTTTTTAAATGACAGCAGCACTTTTTCATTATCATGTGCTCCTTTAAAATTTGAGATCCAAAACAGCATCTTCAGACTTGTACATTGTGTACTTGATTCAGACATTCTGCTTTTATTCTCGTACAGTCATTCAGTCTGCTTTGATCCTGCTCACTACACTGAATAAGGTTCAAAGGCCGTTCCTCCTGCCCTCCACATTAGACACCTTCCCACTCACGAGAAGCGCCATCGGACCCTGCAGCAGAGCAGGTGGCTGGGGGTGGAGCCCCAGGGCCTGGGCGGGGCTCTGGAGGGGGTGGAGCAATGGGGTCCACTATGATGTCTAAATCAGAGACCTTCCAGGGGCCTGGGGGCTTTCTCACTCCGTCTAATTACCCACAAATCCCACAACATCAAAGTACATGGACAGCAAAGAAAAAAAGACACACACGTACACAGCCACAACAACAGAGCAGAAACGACAAGAGGTTAGAAGTGAAGAAAACAAGAAATCAACTTCACAAATACATTGAAGAGAGGAAACCCATAGTAAGAAGAGATGGGATACATGCCACGGTCATTAAGAGAAGAACCAAATCATGCTCATGCTTTCATACCCTTGAAATTGGCATTGCTGGTGCCTCTAATGTTCTCTACAGGAATGCTGTATAACTTAATCGAAAACTAATTTAGTCTCAGCATTAAGGTCAAAGTTTACTTCAGTTTTAATGCATACGCTAAAGTGTAATATAATAAGCATAGTGCATACCGTTTTTTTTTTAAACCACACATTTGGCACTTATTAGTTTGACCACAAGGTGGCACAGAAATTACATACAGAACCAGCAAATGACAAGGCGACAATAGACAACGAATTTAATAAGCAACTGACTCGTCTAAGTGGATTAAGAGCTCTTTGGACATTTTTAACCTAACAAAGTTTCTGAAATGCTCTAAACCAGTGTTGGAGTTTGGTGGCTTGAAAAACTTATTCAATAAAATATCTTTTATACGCATCAAAACTGAAGTATACTTTGAACTTCAGTCAAAAATACCCCTTTAAAACTAATTGGTTGAATGCTATAGTCTATCAGAAAATATCATATTTACCAGGTATCGGGTGGATAAAATAAGCAAATCTGAAAAAAGTTGATATTTCAAAATCGAAAGTTTTCTGTAAAACTTTTTTGGTCAATCATAACTCAGAATTGAAAAAAATTCTATAAGAAAAAATGAAATGTGAACGTTTGCTTTAGAAGAAGAGTGTTTCATTGTGGGAATATGCTGACAATATGCTAGTAATCAGAAGTCTGATGTACAAATTCTAAAAACAGATCAAAGCATTTTCGTATTCAGTTTACATATTAATATGTAATGTTTATATATTAATTTTAACAGTGATTTACAAAAAATAAAAGAAAAATACAGACATAAAGGGTACCATTTATTTGGCAGCATTTCAATGCAAATAAATGTCCGGTGTAAATGGCATACGTCAGTGTTTACGAACTGACCTGATTTTGAACGTGCATGGTTGACTTGGGTGTTGACCCCTAGTGACTGAGGTTTGAGGGGTTCAGGTGGCACTGCATAACCCTCCTGCCTGCCTGGCACTGGAACCTGGATGTAGGGTCCCACAGCAGCAACACGGCCAGTGTTACCGGGGACCGGCTGTGGAGATGGAGGGCCATTTACTCTATTCAGCTGCAGGAAAGGGAGAAATTAGGGAAAACAAGGCAAAAAGGAAACAAAACAAAATGATGAGATTACTTGACATACTAAATCTCTAGAATGGTTTCAAAAAAAACTTCCTAAATAAATGAAACTAAAAAGCATGAGCATGCGATGCACCCCTGGTCTTACTGGAAGGTTTTCCTTTTGACGTGCCTCAGCTTTTCTCTTGTACAGTCGATCTCTGAGCTCATTGATACGCTTGTCCATCAGTGTCACCTCCATGTTTCTCTTATTCAACAGCTCTTTCTGCTGCTGAAGTTTACTGTTCTGCTCCTGATTCAGCTTATTGCGGATCTGAGGGCGATAAATAGGAAAAATAAACATCATCGCTGCAAGACATGACAGGCAGAAATAGTCAGGCAGACTAATAATCAATTAAGATCTATGCTTTATTCCATGAACAGTCTATACAAGATAGATACATAAATTCAGCATAATTTTATGTAATAAACATTGCTATAAACAATGGTGTTTTTGATGGTGTTTTTATGCACTATTTGCTATAAATTAAAACATCATTATTTTTTCCAATTATTCCTGTTAACAGGGTACACAAAATATAGAAATCTACACAAAGAATAATTAATAATACTTGGCTGATAAACTGACCAATATGTCCTTAAACCTGAATCAATCCCTTTCACTGACAATATGTTAAGGAAATTTAAAAACACCCTACTTGTGGAAAGTGCCCTCTACCAAAAACAATATGACCAAAGGTTTACATTTAGAAAATGATTTTGTCCAAAGCAACTTACAGCTGATTAAACATTCAGCGAATCAACAAAGTAGAGGCAATACACACAAGAAGTGCTAGTTATATAAAGGAAGGTTGATATAGGCCAAAACTTAGCATAGCACAATCTCTTCCATCAGATGAGTGGCAGTACCTGAAGCTCCTGGTAGAGTTTGCGGAGCTCCAGAGCAGCGGTGCCGGTCACCTGACCTCCGAGGGTCTGCATGCCATTCATTTTGCCTCTCCTCAGGTCCTCCAGCTGCTGACTGAGCTGATCCACTCTCAGGACGGCTGCCTGCAGCTCCGCCTGCTTCTCCTGGAAGAGCCCACTGATGTGCTCGATCTCTGCGGCTAGCAGACCACAGCAGTGTTAAACACACTCGTGCAGCTATATGATCCAACATGCTTTCTCAATTACTATAGGATTACTATTTAATGGTCACTGAAAACATTATGCATAGATTTACATGTCGTACAGAAGCTCATGCAAAATTCAAAACCTGCAGGCTCATCTGACTTGTATTGTTTTCACAATTTTCCAACCCTTTTACTTTGCCTAAATTCTAGCAACACTGGTTCAAAACCCCAGTCCTGGAAACCCGTTGTACATTATCTGAATCATGAGCTGAATCAGGTGTGTTCAGTGGTGAAAAGAGTACTGAAAAATCATACAAGTAAAAAAATAAAATAAAATAAAAGTCCCATTACTACCATTAAAATGTAGTGCCATTAAAAGTACCTGTTATAAATACTACTCAAAGTATCCCTTCTAAAAGTACTTAAAAAGTACTTTTAAAAGTAGTGAGTATTATACTGTGCAAATTATCTCACCTTACACCCTCCAAATTTAAAATGTAGCTTACATCAGTGCCAATTACTTTTTTTTGTAATTACTTTTTTTTAATTACTTTTTTTTTTATTTGTAATTTGCCAATTACAAATTACTTTTAAGCCAATAACTTGTTTCTGAGTGCAATTTAAATGATTTGCTATTCATGGACTACATTTAAAATGTGAGAATTTCATGTAAGAACATATTACATTAAAACATGCACATATAATAAGTTGAAAGAAATAGGTTGATGCGTTTATATGCAGAGCAAAATCTGTTTCCAAAAGAGGAACAATCTAGCTGTGACGATATGTTAACGCTTAGGTTAAACACTTTTGAACCCCGACTAACAAACTATGACTGTCTAGCAGTTGGTGCCGCAAACCAAGCTTGCGTAGCACTGATTACATGTCATTTGTGCACGTAACATTCTGTAGTGCACTTAGCTATTGTTTAAGGCCCTTCTGTGATTTCAATCATACAGTTGGCATCCTTCTTTTTTTCTCTCTGATTGCATGAAAATTATTAGTCTACTTAGCCAATCTTATTTTTAAAAATAAAATAAACAAAGTAGTGACTGCAGGTTGAAGGAAATTAGTGCAGAAAAGTACAGATGCATCACTAAAAAGTAAGCTCAAGTAAAAGTACACTTTTTTTTTTTAACTACTTGAGAGAAAAACTACTTAATTACAGTAATTTGAATATTTTTTACTTCTTGCTTTACACCACTGTGTTAAACATTTTGTCTTTTATCATATTCACAAATATGACTCATCATAAAGAAGCAATTCTCACAAAAAGTTATAATAAAACAGTTTCTGTCATAGTTATAGACAAATAATAGGCTAAGGACAGAATAGGGAACATGAAAATTATTTTTTTTTAAGAAACTGTGTAGTGGGTCCTCAGGAACAACTGCTCTAGCACTACATTAACAAAGCACTAAACTTGGAAGTTAAAACTGAAGAAAACAATTCATGAGCAAGATTTCTTCACCATCCTGCAATTAAGTACAAATATTAATCCACAAAAATCTCATTTTAATCTCCAGATGAGATGAAAATCCCTTCTGGAGTTGCGTGTGTCTAAAGAGTTGGCATGATGCGAGATTTCAACAGTCTTAATCCTGACTGTACGTCATGTGCGCGTGTGATCGCTGTTGTAGCTGGAAGCTCAGTGCTCTCTCACACAAACCACTTGGCTTAATGCAGCACGCAAAGGTCAAACATGCATCATAACAGCAAGAAGTGGGCTGCAACATATCTACTAGGATGGAGTCAAGCAAGTACATACACAGGTTGCCATTGATGACTTTGCTGTAGTCCACTTGCCCCCTCATGGCACGGATCTTCTTGAGTTTGGCTTCTTGACTCTCCACTCTCTCCTTCAGCCTCTGCAGTTTCTCAGTTTCAGACACAGCCTGCTGCTGCCGTCTCTCCTGCTGCTTAAGATAGCGCAACCGCTGCTCCTGTAAAAAATACATGCACCAATAAGTAAAACAAAAAAATGGAAAAACATTACACCAAAAAGAACCAGCAGGCTGACATTTGTTTGCATTGATGAAGTTTGTTTTAAACCACTCTACATCCATCATAAGATGGGTTTCCATCCTAAAGTTAGGGGCATCTTTTCTCCAAAAAAAGTGTGAATAGGTACATTTACATTCACTCTTAGGAGCAGCTGACTAGTATAGGTTACCCTGGTAACCAACAGTAAACTAGACAACATCAGAGTTTATTCAGCAAATGTGTTTCCATCTTCCATTATTTGGCTTTTTCTTTGAGCAAGTACATCAATGCTTACCAAAACGGGTAATGTTGGCAGAGGAAACGCAAGCTTGAACTGTACTGTACTGTAATGAACTATACCGCTCAGTGGAAATGAGGCATTACAGCCTAACTATCCAATTTCAGTGATAAGCTAATGGCTACCAATGAAAAATCAATGGCTACCATTTTCCAATATTCTACAAAAATATCTTTGTGTTCAACAGAAGAAACTCAAATATGTTTGAAACAAGTTGGGAGTGAGTAAAAGTTGGCATAGACAGTATGGCATCTTATCCCTTATCCAATTTACTCTAAAATCATCAGGTAGTGCCTTTAATAATGGTAAAATAATTGCTGTTGTAATAAATTTTCAGTCGATCTTACTGGGTTTATCTATGAATAACATGTAGGGTCACTGCAATTACTTCAGTGAAGCACAGCCTGTTTCAGCCCGGGGCATCAGCAGTGCCCTGATAGAGCAAAGTGCATTTAGGACAACACCATACAATCTTGTCATCACATCACGATATGACATTTAATCAAGACAGACAACTTATTGATTTACTGTCAGTGTCAAGAAAGGAGACATTTGCTATTTAGCAGCAGTAGTACTTCCAGGGGGGAAAATGCTGTTTACAGCGTTGACTTATTGAGTAAGTAAGAGAAAATAAAATGCAATTAGTCTCTTTTTTCCCATCATTTCTTTCTCAGTCTGCAGGGAACACAAACTGATGCAGTGAAATGGAAACAGTGTCTCTGAGTGAGAAAACTAAAAATAGCACACGGTGGACTGTCAATGACTGGAGGCTCAGAGTCATCACAGCACATTGACTCACAGCGATAATAATGCAAACAGCTCCAACATAACCAGCGTTCTCAATCCTGGAACAGTCTGTAAGTGTGACCAGTTTCAGATTCCACACGTCGCTCTTTGTTGAATGAAGAAACGATGCTATTTAACACTAGTGTGGATGAGAAATGCCCGCCAGCGCACTCAAAACATGTCAGAGTTGTTTGCGACATAACTGGCATTTTCGGGCTCATTCGGTTTTATCTCCTCAGTCTGTGGTTCCCATGACTAACAGCCCCATATACTGGTCACAACAACCTGCTGTAATGACCTATAAATGGCACTGAGGAAAACAAACATGAGGTCAGTGACTCAAAACATCTAAATGACAATATTGCGCAATGATAATTAAGAGCTTAGAGCTGCTTCATACACAAAGTTAAAGGCTTACCCAACAAGCAGCTGTTGTGAATAATTACAGAGAATTCTAACACAATCAATACCAAATCGTTCAGCCAAAAATGTCATAATTATATTTATTTGCAAAACATATCAAGAACATACATTAAAGTTCTGTTGAAATATTCTCACATTTATAGAAGATTATTTAGATATGACAGCGGGCAAATACCTTTCACACACAGAAAGCCTGTGCATAGATCAAGAAAATGAGTGGTTTTGGCAGCAAGAGGTGTAATCATAAGTAAGCACAAATGGCAGTATGAATTAAATCACCGCTAGATGACACCTTTTTCGGTTGTCAACAGCTCTTCCACTTTCATAAGTGTGTATGCTTGTTTTTCTAACATCTATAACAGTGTTTCCCAACCCTGTATTTGGAGGCACACCAACACCACACATTCTTTCCAATTAAGCACACCTGATTCAATTCATCACCTTGTTAGTAGAGGCTTCTAGAACATAAATATATGGGTCAGTCAAGCGAGACTTACAAAACAAATTGTGCTGTTGGTTTGTCTGCAGGAGCAGGGTTGGAAACAATGACCGCCAGTCATATTTACAGAATAAATAGTGAACCTTTCAACAGCTTTAATTCCCTGCTGGCTTAAACCATTAAACGTAGGGTTGAATCACCATGGTAATTTTCTTAATTAAAGAACCATTTGAACTGAACAAATGTATTCTGGGTACTTTATAGATAATAATTAAAGCCAAAGCTTTTAAATATTAGTCCAGTATCTTTCCACACAAGTGCAAAACAGCTAGCGTAATATAGAATACAATAAATAATGAAAAGCTACAATTATTTTCCAATTTCCTGTAAATACCACCTCTGAGTTAAAATAAATGATCATCCCTGCAGTGGATGGATTTGCCAATATGTTAGTTATTATATGCTAGCATATCACGATTCAGTGGGCTTCAAAAGCCTGATACTTCCAGAGAAAAACAAATATTTTGCAACCCTTTTATTAGTATAATTGGTGTAATAGTTGCAAATTTGCTGGCAACAGATTCACAACCAAACAAATACTCCAAATTATTTTACATTCTATCTGAAAAACAAAGCCAAAAGAGCTAAATCAAAACAGACACTAAACCATTTTAACTTCAGTGAATTACTGCCAACTTCGTTTCAACGACAAATGCTAACAAGAGAAAATATTAAGCTCGAGTCATATTGCTTCACTTATTTGGCAATGTTATTACTGTAGCTAGTTACATCATGCCAAAAGTACAATTCACAGTTCAGTGGTGTCCTACAGTCTGAGAGCACTAGTTAAAAATAGTAATAAGCAAATAACAACAACAACAAATATTACTTACATTTGACTAACAATTTAGAAAGTTGAATACTCTTGGTAATTTAGTATCCAAACTGAAATTTAAAGCCAAAATATACAAAAAAGAAATAACACATGATACTTCCCCCAAAATATCATCCCATCACTCACCTGCTAGCTACTTGGACGTTACACATCAAAGTTAATCCTATCTAGAATAAATGCACACCAATAATTAATAAAAAAAAAAAAAAAACACGTTTTCAATTTTCCAACTAAAAGCCACAAAACAGTCAAAACAAATGGCCTCTCTTTCTAAGGATGAAAGAAAACAATGCTCAACGTCCACAAAATTATTAAAATCAAAATAGATGCATGCCATTTCAAATACATGTAAAATTAATGACACGTATGTTAGACTCAACAGCAAATGCTGTCTCGTCCCCCCCAACAGATGAAAACAAAGATCTATAAAAAGATTTCCATCAAAGGACACATCTGAGTGCGTTACCTTAGCGACAAGCATCTGTTGCTGGGCCTCAATTTGCTGCTGCTGACGAGTGGCCATCTCCTGCAGCTCTGAGAGAGTGAGCTCCACGCGAGGATTTCCCACCTACACAGAGAGAGAGAGAGAGGGGGAGGGGGGGAGAGAGAGAGGGGAGAGAGAGGAGAGAGAGAGGAGAGAGAGGAGAGAGAGAGAGAGGAGGGGCAATCAGGCCAAAAAATAAATATGTACAGAAAGAAGGATATAAAGATGGCTGTTTTAAAGGGAGGGGTCATGAACAGAAAAATCCTTTGTACTGTAAAAGGCATGGTGCGTGTAAAACTCTCAATTTAAGAACAACTTAAATTTAAACCTACTGCCAAAACAACAATTTGTGGAACGTACCACTATGTAATAGTACGTCTAAACTCCACCTCCACAGAAGATGATCAACATCTACTTTTACATCACTAGCTGGGTTTCCAAAACGCCACATTTTAAATAAGAAATCATAATGATTGAACATTACACCAATGTGACTAATCAGGTGTCTCCATTATGGTCGATTTGTTTACTGTTGGTTACTAGATTACCAATTACCAAACTACAGTCAGCCACTCTAACAATTTGATGTAAACACACCTAACTCACCTTTGGGATTTTTTTTTCTTCTTTTTTTAAAGACTTTGAAAAGACTCACTTCAAGTAAGGAAGGCTGATGTCTGTTAAGTGAAAAATGCATGTCTGTGCAGAAACCAAAAAATAACGTTGCTCTGAAGACAAGAAGACACTGTGCAGTGCTAAACTCAGTTTAAGCATTGCCTTCATTCTGATCCCAGCAACAGGAAAGTGTGAATAAACTTTATGAATAATGAATATCCAGACTGCAGCAACAACTTGGTCCTTGGTCCTGCTCAGTTCATTTGTTTACAAGGCACAATTCAATTCTGGATTTTCACAGTGACTGAAAGTAAGATGATGCGGTTTCATAATAACTTTTGTAGCTTTTTGCTACAATTTTTGTATGTGGAAACCATTGTTTTGTCTGTTATTACAGATTGTCTGATAATAAAAAATAAAAAAAATCAACTATGAAGGGTGCAGTCTGTCAAACACACATGCAGAAGTTTACATAAGCTGTCCTTTCCCATTTAGGAATTAAATTAAGAAGCAAAACGTTGACATTTTTAATAAACTGTTGGCAAATCACACCAGTGTGTGTTTACCTCAGAGTTACCAATCTGCCATTCCATCTCAAACGGTGTGTTGTGATGGGCGTCCAAACAGGACGGAAAATAGTCAAAACTATGATTTTAATTTTTAATGAAAAATATTTGTGGATGTCAAAACAGTACAAACTAATGGTAGATTGTGACCCCTTCAACTCTACGAACACAAATGAACGAGAAGACTGTGAGAAACAGATATAAGCGTGTATCTGCAGGGCTTCATTGTAGTGAAAGCTAGGTGTGAAATGACCTGTGGCCAAGCAAACACTCAGAGCTTAATTACAGCATTAGCGCTAATGTTAGAGTAGACCTGTTAAGCTCATTGGGAAGAGCAATGGTGACGCTTTTAGCCGAGAGGGTCTAAAAGCAGGTCTGCGCTGGAGATGCATCCCAGAATCCCACTCTGTCACTCTGCATTTTGGAAGATAAGAGCAAGTTGCCCGTCACCGCGACTCTCGCCAGGGTGTCGCCATGGCAGCAGAGCAGAACCGGCATGAGGCAAAGATTAAAGGCACCAAAATACACAGGCACCAATTGCCATGATAGGTTGCCATTTAGAGTAATCAAGCAGAACTGAGGTTGATTAAAGGTGGCGCGGTACATGATGTAAACACGAAATGTAAAATGCAGTAGTGAAGGGTGACTTACTTAAACCAGAAGCAGAACACCATTAATAATCTGGTTCATGCTGTTCCAAATGCTGTTCCCCTTGAAATTCGAAACTTCTATTGTCTTTGTCAACAGACGTTGAATCCATTTTCTAAAAAGCCAAGTGGCTGTTTTGTCTCTGGGCTGTCCTAAGTCAAAGCCATACAAGTGCACTCAGACCATGTTTGTAGTTGAAGCCGGGACAGTCATTAAGGTTATATAAGGACTTGGTGGAATCAGCTGGAGTAAAATTAGTTCAGCAATTCTGCCAGTATGTTAATTGTCACGCCAAAAATACAGTTTTTAATAGAGTGGGGTTTTTTAGGTACTAAAAAACTATAACTTTTATCAATGTTTTTAAATGTGTTGCTTTGCTGTGGAATACTGCAATATTATGGGTGACATGCAAAAAAAAAAACACAACATGTTTTTCCATAATGATAAATAGAAAGTTCAAATGAAAGAACTATTTGAAACAAAAATGTTATAAAAATTGTAAAATATCTACTCACTTTTGATCAGTGCATGATTTCAATTAGAAGTGCATTTCTTCTTCCATAATAATAATAATAATAATAAAATATTTCTGATCCCAAATATTTGAATGTTAGCATATAAACATTTATTAACCTCTCCTTTACTGACAAATTTGCTATTCAAACAAGGTTTATACTGATGGTTCATGAAACAACATTCAATGGCGATCTATCAGCAATAATACTAACATTACCTCGCATGATCACACAAATATATAGAGCAAGAGAAAATAAATACTGTGTTGATGTTTGTGGCTTGGTTTTGGCCAGGTCACCTACAGCCCACGGCTACATCTATTTATAGCCAAGTTAATAATATGATCTATTTTCATAATTCAAAGGTAGTAAGCATAATTCATAGTTTTCCAGTGTGATGTGATGGTTGAAAATGTGTCTATAATTATCTCATAGCCCAATACTCACATGTCGTAATTGCTTGTTTTTGTTGATCTTGTCACTTTAAAATCACAGATGTGAAAATTGCCTGTTAAATCCCTCATTTAGTGTAGCCGCATATATTTACGCAGATGATTAAAAGAATAGAAGTTTGAGCTACAGAAGATTAGAAGAAAGAAAAAGTAAAAAAAATGACAGTGTATATATACAGTACCTTCTGACATCATGCAATACAGTTTACTTGTCTTTTCAGAACAATATCGGTTAAGCTTACTTGCATATGTACACAGAGTCATGTCCCATAACAGACATAATAACTTCATGAGCATAACAATAATTATTTTTTATAAATGTTGTTCAGCAAGGAAACAAATGAATCAAAACAAATGTTGAGGGCATGAAGTTAAGTCCTTTAAACATTTATTTTTATTTCAAATATAGTTTATTTTTATTAACTCAAATAAAGAGTACAGAATTAATTAGTACTACTTCAACAATATGAAATGTATCTTGAGCAGCAAAATTAAACTTTAAATTGCATTTAAAAATACATAAAAAATAAAAGATTTAAAAAGTATATATTTTTAGATTGACATTGTTTTAGTTTTACGGTTTTATTTGTATAAAATATTTCAGCTCACACATACAACGTATCTCCAAATATTTTAACAAAAAAAAAAACCATTGTTTTAGATGTTCTCAAATTATTTATGCTTTCAAAATGCATTATGGGACCATGATCTCTGATCTTCTGATGCTGTGTGTGGGTTTCAGCAGAAGGTAATTGTATGAATTTTAACTCTGCAGTTCAACATAGTGACGTTTATTGACATTAGTAGTTTGATGCAATATACTGTCTGGACTTATGTAAATTAAGGTACAAAAACTGAATTATTATACAAGCAATTTTACATTGAATGTATTTCTTGGAGTGTATGGTGAAATAAAAAAGACATTCAAAGACATTGTGAAAAAATTATCAACCATAATTTTTTAAAGTTTTGTTTTGGTTTTCTGCCTCTGTTTAAACTTCTCACAAACAATAGATACTGGTTTTAATTTTTTTTTAAGCACACAAAATGTCAAACAAGTAGCTTGAACAGGTATTTGGAAGTGTCCTTTGCTTTTCAAATGTAAAAAGACTGAGCTCATGCTCCATGTCAATACAAAATTGTCCCTTCTATTTAAACTAATGATTCGCGATTGTTGAGAGAAAAAGAGTGGGTTTTGCCTGAAGCAGAAGGCCCAATCGGCCCAAAATCAAATCCGCTGTCATTCTAAATCAGAGTGAGGGATTGAACTTTTTCCCCAATGCTACCACTTCAACTGAGACAGGTACACCAAGCAACATTACACACACCATTTATACCTATAGTTCAAAACTGTCAAACAGCATCCTTTCAATACTTCAAATTACCAACAAGAAAGCACAACACATTTTATCTCAATGTTTACCTATTTTTTTTCAGTTTATCTCAGCACAAAATACTCTAGACTTGATCAATAGACACATCTTTTTGCAAATTTCCCAAAAGCTTCACAGCACATCTCCCAGTTTCATTCCAGCTCAAATGACTTGACTCAGTTTGCTAGGGAAGTGATTCATGACTTAAAGGCCAATTGTGTCAGGCTCTGTTTACCCACACGGCCATTCTGTGTGGCCACATCACATGGTGGAGCTCATCTCCATGGCAATGAGGCACAAGGAACAACGTTGAACAGAAAGATTTGATTATCCGTTTCTGATGTGGATCTGGGGGAAAATTCCCTTCAGTCAGACTACATAGCATGACCCGTTTCTACCAAACGCAGTTGTATAAATACGGCTGTGGATCTCTAGGGAAGATGTAAAAGATTATTCAACTGTGGGTT
>CAIGQW010015581.1:2271014-2281014 GCA_903798125.1 Danio choprae | reverse complement strand
GCATCATCTCTGTGTAATTAATTACATAAAGCAACATCAGCAAAAATCTGCGATCATTATTAACTTGATAATTAACTTGATCAGCAGGTTACATGCATGCTGAACCAAACTGATCAAGTGCAATCCGCTGCACACCTATCATTTATAAACAGACATTTTTGCACTGCTTAGCTTGTCCAAAAAGTCTCAGCATTGAACTGGGTTGCTGATGATATTGGCCAGACCACAACTCAATTTGAAAGAAGTACAGTAATTTTTGTTGCTTTGAGTGAAAAAAAAAATAAAAATAGAAAACAAAAATCAGGATCAACCTTTCTAGAGCGCAGAGCTCAAAAGCTCAAAAGTTGAGCTTTATTCTAGATTGATTTTAAAAAAAGTTGATTATAGATTCCATTTAAAGATCCTGTTCATTACTGTAAATTCTTGTCAGTTATCCAATACAATAATCCTCTTTTTACCGCAACATACACATTAACGCAGCATAGACAGTACTCAAACCCAATCATTTCTATCTGCAACAACTGATGTGCATGTGTTGCCCAAATATAAATTCACAATGCAACACACACATTTTCAATGCTGTCAATCTGTCTTGTTTTCCAGCCGGCTGCATCTTTCAGGTCACCTTCTATAATAGCGCACCAATTCTTATTCTGTCCTCATTCTTGCTTTCTTCACTCCAGATGGCAAATTAATCCCCAGTTGTCAAAATAAACCATTAAATCAAACTCTACAAAGAACGTGGGAAACACGGGCCAAACTAGCCAACTGCCATGGCTATACAAGTTAACCCATCTTGATTCCTCTTAAACACAAACAGCGAGTGGAAATGAGAGCCATATGGCTACCTGACAGGACAGGCAGACAAGTGCGTTGGGTAACAGTCCCTACAGGAAGGCAGCACCTGTCAGAAATAAGTGTGTGCTAAGCACTGGAGTGATGCGACTTCATGCCTGGGTGGCAACAGCATCACTAATCAGCTCCCAAACCCACCAACTACCTGTGCCATCACTGCAGCTCTGAAGACCAAGTCAGCTATACAAAAAGAAAGCACTGCTCAATTCACACACACACACACACACACTGGTGGTCTACACTCATCTTTCTCCCTAAAGGTGGAATTAGTTCCGCTTTCTGGAGCTTGGCTTTTCCCCTGTTGGAATCTGGGCCAGATGGTTGGACAAGATGACGACTCTTTGCAGGAAGCAGATCACAAAAAGAATGAGTGATGTGTCAAATGCTTATATGAAAGAAAATTCAAAGTTACTCTGGGACGTGACGGGTCTGGCTGTGTTTGGCTAGGGTTAACAGAGAAACCCTGAATGACACGATGTGGCTGAAATGCTTTGGTATTGAAAAGTGTCAGATTCAATCTTTTTGCGGCAGCTACTTTGCATTACAGTGGTCAGAAAAGCACAAGATGTTCTTCAGGAGGGGACATAAAGCCCTTAGGATGCATTTGGAATAACCACAATGCTAAGATTAGAAAAGAAGGCACACATTTTGATGAGGATGTGATATGAACTAACCCCGTTCTCGTTGTGCGTGTCTGAGCTGCTTCCTCCTCTCCTGCTGGGCTGCTCCTGAGACTGCTGGCTCCCTGAGAGTGAAGAAATTAAAAACATAATGAGCGCATCAAACAAAAAGCACATTCAATTGATACATATAATCATGAATGAACAACAACAAAATACATCTTAAAATACACTGTGGTTGGCTGAATAGAGAAAGCATCATCATAAGACAAAAGTTTAAAGGGCCGTTTGTTATTGCCATGTGACACTGGGAACCGAGCTTGTGCTTTCAGTGGATTACTGCCTCTGGTTCCCTCCCACACACACACACACATACACGCAAAGGGGGTTTCAGGTTTATGGCTTAATCTATGTGGATGCTTGCTACAAGCTAATCCTGCCCACATTGAAAGGAAAACCTCATTGGGATGTGGACAAAAAAATGAAAACAAACAAATGATAGGATAAAGAACAAGAGAAGGAGATTTTAGCTGTGCTAACATGAATCAAGCACATGATCATATGAGCAACTAGCCCACCCATGGTGAAATCTCACTGGTTAGAAATCCTGCTATACAAAGTTGAACAGAAAGGGACTAAGTCGGTTTAATCTTTTTATTGTGACAACAAGTTTTTAGTGAAAGTTAAGTATACTTTTATTTTGCAAGGATTACATTTTATTTGTAACCTATTTGAACTTTCTATTCATAAAAACTTTATGGAAAAAAAAAATATCCCGGTTTTCACAAAAATATGAAACAGCACAATGATTTACAGCATTGAAGCATGTGAGTGATTTCTAAAAGATCATGTGACAAATTCAGTTATGTCAAAAGATTAAAATGTATTTTGAAATATATAACAAGAAAATACTTACTTTACTAGTTACTTTATACTGCAATACAATTTTTAAATAATATTTTTTTACCCTGTTATGATACAAATAAATAAAGACTGAAATGAAAGACTGAAAACACATTAAACAATCTCACAACACCAAAACTAAATGGCAGTCTTTGTAGGCCATATACATGAAATTGACAAGAATTTTCATTGTGTTGAAATGCCTTTCCAACAACAAACATCTTTTATAAAAAATTCAAACTGAAATGCAATGGTATGAACTATTTATGAAAACTGAGCCCTAAAATATTGAACAGTAAACATTATGAGAGACCATTTAGGAAGTCTCACCATTTCTATTTGAAAAATATTTTACCCATAACAACCATTAAAAGCCTGTGTGAAATCTTAATTATTAAATTTATTTATATTTTTTTCTTTAGGTGAACAATTAATTAGTGCTAGTTATTCTACTTAACTTGTTTTAATCAAATTCTGACCAATTGCTTCCATGTTTGGAGTGGCGGTCGGTTTGAAAGCTTCAGCCACTATATTCTTAACCACGCCCCTCTTACCCTTAGTTTGCAATGAGGGCATGATGTTCAAAAAGAAAGCCCGGGCTCTACTATATATTCTGTTTCAGTTGGAACAACATCAACATACTGAAAAGTCTCAGCAACTTCCGGTTCATGTGCTTAACACAATGAAAGTTTCTTTGCACATGTCGAGCAAAGATTAAAAATGTTGCCATTGAGGCAAGGTGCTCGAAGATATAACCAATAATTGCATATTACATTGTACATACAAATTTATCAGTTTTGATAAAAATATAATGTAGTTGGTTTTATATAGTAGTTGATTTTGCTGTGGTAGATTATTCCTTAGTTAGCACCTTGCTCATTGATGCTTGAACGCAACTTTGACATCTCTCAGTTTGTGAAAGCCCAACAGAACTGAATCATGAACAGAACCCTCCATTGTTTGGCCAGATTGTCTTTGTTTGTCTTTTTTTTTTCACAAGTCAGAGGCCACTGAGAAGGGAATGAAAAACATCCAGCTACTCAGCCAATGAGATAAGGGCGGCGGTGGGTGGGATGTGGCCTGTAGCCACTAAAGTGGGAGTGTTCTCACCCTGATCGCTGCTTTCAGTGGGCGAGTCTTCATGGCGTAGGTAGAACTTGACCTCTTGCTTTCTAGGGCCCCATTTCTGCAGGTGCTCATACATCATGTGGTCAAAGGGAATGGCTCGCTCTGGAGAGGGGAAAACATTAAAACAACAAACCACTTTAAAATCACATCTTTTTTGAGTTTGTGTTTATTTCTCAATAGAACAAAGCATGTTCACATCAAAAAGAGAGCAGGAGAGAAACGGTCTTATCCTGAAGTGTGTTTCATTCCAATGTTACACACACCTGAGAGGAGAACAGAGGGACAAATACAGTGGGATCAAAGGAACAATGAAAAATGGAAATTGAATCAAATGTGGCATCTCGCCAGAGGAATGTGGTGGGGCTGGGTGGGCAGCAGACACATGGATGGAGAAAAACCGTATTTTGGACATTGCTAACAGGTGGAGGGACATCTGGACGTTTGGCAGACACCCAGAGGAGGATGGAATAAATCCACAGAGAATAATAGAAGAAAGTACGAAAGTGAAGAAAAGCTTCTAGGCTCAGGGACATTTACAAAGCAAGTGAGAGCAGTCAATTTAAGCCAAGCATGAAACCTGGAGCCAAAGCTTTAGCTAAAGGGCAAAAACAACAAAAGGACGTTAACCTCTATATACGAGCAAAGTATTATTGCGTTTGACAAGCAGCCTATTCAGACAGGAACTATTTTACAGCCATATTTCCTAAAGAAAATATATTGAAAATATGATATGATGCTAGGATGTTTTTCCAGAAAAAAAAAAGCAGTGAATGTTGTTTGGACTGTGTTTTAGGGGACCATTTACAATACTAGCTAAGGTCAAAAGGAGAGTTAGGCTTTGGGATAGTCCATGTAATGTTTTTGTCCCTGGACATGACCTGGGTTTTTTTTTTAATTTATGATATGAATAATTTAACAATGTTTTGTTTATTGTTAGACGCATATACACAATTCAAAGGGTTAGTTCACCAAAAATGACAATGTTATTAATATTTCAACCTCATGTCATTCCAAAACTTTATTATTTTCAATAATGTTTGAAAAAGAAATTTCTGTGCCTCCAGTGAAAATCCATTTAACCAAACTGTTACTGCTTCAAAATATTCATAAAGAGACTGTAAAATGTAATGTATATGAATTAAGCCATATATACCTAATATAAGCCTTTACCCACACTAAAAATGGTAAACAGAAACTCAATTTCACTTGCTTGATGCACTTTAACCTATCAGCCCGAGAGTCAGTAAATCACGAAAAAATTTATACGTGTGAACTGATCAAATCTCTACAGAAGATGTATTAAATTGCTTTCAGATTCAGATTAAGCCTTACAGATTTAGAACAACATGAGAGTGACTAACTGACAGCATCATTGCAACTCAATTTCATTTCATTATCTTAAATTAAAAATAATAATAATAATAATAATAATAATAATAATAATAATAATAATAATAATAAAAAGATTACAGACATTTCAAAATAACTACTTGATTGAAAAGCGTAGACCAACCACTGAACACCACAAAGAAAATACCAAGTTGATATTTTCCCTGACCAGTTAAGTGATAATGGTAGATCTTACGCGACCCATCTCCTGCAGTAAAATAACCGGGCTCATCACAATTTCAATGACAGATGCACTTCAAGATTAAAGGACACAGTGCTGATGGAAGGACTTTTGAAAGGAGGCTCCCTGAGCAAAGATAACATTTCTGGCACACAGCTGTTTATACAAATCACCATCATCAGGGGAAATGGAAAATTGAAAAGAAAAGAAAAAAGAAAAAACATGGACCCATCTGTCAGAACAAAAGTATCAGTTTTATCTGAAAAGACCAAGTGAGTGTGTTTTTCTTTGCAGCCAGATTCTTTAAAACACTGACAGTGAGTGTCTTTGAGAGATGAAAAGCACACAGTGTTGTTGTTGTATTTTTAAGAAAGACCCTTGGGAGGGAAGGTGAGAAAAATAAAAGAAGTCTATACAAATGACCTCAAGAGAAACTAAATTCTTGTCAATAATTTGAAGCTTTTAATTTAAGAAATGTTGTAAATGACAGACATTAATAATGCAAATAATTCAAACCCCACAACAGTCACTGCTTGTTACTCTGCTTTTAATTGCCAAAAAGGGAGGATTTAGGAACTATTAAAGGTGCCATAGAATTGAACAGTATATATAGGCATATTTAAATATTATTATTATTATTAATAATAAGAATAATAATAATAATAATAGATCAGAACATGGCAATGACATACTGTATGCCTAGTAAAAAGGACAACCTAAAAACAGGCAGAACACAACACCAACTGTGGCATTACAGTCGGGATCATTAAAACGTAGGTTACAACAAAATCCGTTCAAGTATATACTATAGTCTACGCCACCAACTGTGTTTGATTCTGAAGATGGAGTAATTCCTACTATACTGCCCCCGCAAGCATCAAGTAGTTATTAAATCCACTTCATAAATGATTTAACCATTTCTACAGTACTGTTAACCTTAGCTAACTAGCCAAGTGCAAAGCTCTAGCATAGATAACTAATATTATGACGACCTTTTTATGATGATATCGCAACACAAGTATGAATTAATATTACATATTTGTGTTGCGACATCATGGATCAAGTCACCACGATATGGTTTCATTTTCCATGGTGATCCTGACAACAGAATATGTATCTGATATTTACTTCAATAAATAACAGAAAAAGCAAGTGATCTCCAACGTAGCCTGCTATTGTGAAACTGCTAGCAAGGCAACACAACTGCGCTCTATCAGCATGGCTTAGTTGTTTAATTGTGTCTTGAATTCATGGCAGAGAACGGTTTGTAATCATGCGACACCATACCAGGCTCACATGGAATTACAACTCTGTCACTTGAAATGCATTTGAAAAGGCATCTGCTCAATTTGTTCAAATCTTTTTGTGTTTGTTTGAAGTATGATTATTTTCAACTCTTGTATTGCAGTAAATCATGTAGATATGTATCAGTTACACGTGATATATCTGTTAGCGGTGTTAATCGTTGTAAATCAGACAGAGCTCATTGTTGATATTCATGACCCTTCCATATAAGGTAAAAACAGACCACTTCATTCTTGGGGAA
Source organism: Danio choprae (assembly GCA_903798125.1). Classification (NCBI taxonomy): domain Eukaryota; kingdom Metazoa; phylum Chordata; class Actinopteri; order Cypriniformes; family Danionidae; genus Danio; species Danio choprae. The sequence goes on along the minus strand of CAIGQW010015581.1, from coordinate 2,274,392 downwards.
TACCTAGGGTTGTAAATGGACATGTAAAACTACTTCTCTGATACCTATATAGAAGTTAGAAGTCTCCAGAACAATTAACATAATAAGGATTAACATACCATAACATACCAATGCATACATAAAATACTAATTAACACCAGGATACCAGAAGAAGAATTAACATACCATATCAATGCATTCTATGGCACCTTTAAGGAAGAACTCAAAAAAATTAAATCAATAAATAAAATAAACCTCACCATTTCCATGCCAAACCTCAGCCAGGTGGCAGCCACTTTCTCCCGGTTCCTTACAGAACTCCACCACATCGCGGCATGTGGTCTCTGGAGTGATGGGCACCTCAGTCAAGGCCTGCTCCCCATCACTCAAATACACTGTTAAAATCATCTGCAAGTGGAAAAGAGAGACATGTTTCAATATTTCATGTCAAGCAAAGAAAAGCAGGGATTCCCACTCACACATAAGACCACTTGGGGGCAGTGTAATTGCTCAAAAATGACTTGGATCACATTAGTGAAAGATTAATTTGCCATTCAGGGATTTTTTCCCCCTCAGTCTTCCATCCAGTGTTTTTTTTTTACCTTTAACTCTTAAAAAGCTGCGCATAGAGAGTAATATCAACATAACAAATCAAGGGATCGAGAGTTTGTTGTTGACGATGAACATTTTCTGCCCCACCCTTCAGCTGTTGCTCACTCTGATTATGAGCGGAGTCTGGATCTGTCAGAGTGACAGTGATTGGTAGATGTGGAGGTTGGTTAGTGTTGCTCTTAAGTGAAGTGAGTAAACAGAGAGATGAATGCTTTGGTGCTAAAAAGAAAGGCTGAGAGGAAGATTACGAAAATAAGTGATATAAACCATTGCCTACCACACAAGGAGATCTAATACAGAATTACATTGCTACTTTATGTACAGCTTATTTTCAACTCAGAATGTATTTCAACAAACACGCTACTGCTAGTGTTCTTCTACAAACTTGAACTTAAATAGTATGGACTCTAAAGTGGTTACATCATCAAACGTGCTATTGTGGAACATCGCAGAGAGCAGATGACAGATTCATTACTTCAACAATCACACAAACATCCTGACCGGTCACAGCAGAGGTCTGTGATATGGCCAGTATCGTACACATGACATTTTTCCAAGAGACATAAACGAGCATCAGGTTTACGTGGCTGGGGAAACCTTTCTATCTGTTATATAAGACTAAAGCATCACACAACCTGACATGACTCCAAATGAGAAGTCTGACCTTTGTGTGGTGCTGCAGTCATAACAGAGGAGTGAGTTTGTCCTCTTGATAAATCGGTGGTTCTTCAGCTATGGGCACTTTTGGCCCTGAGGACTGAGTGTGTGAAAAGTATGTTTGAGAGTTCCTTTATTCCATGTATCTGCCATCATGGTCCAGTAGTTTATGCACAAGGCTCATGCATCACAGGAGAATTCAATCCAATTTGCATCATATGTTGAATTATTTGTGTTTAATATCGTAATGGAAGTTAAAAATAATAAATCACTTTTAGATTTAACTAATTAAGACAATTAACTAACATTTGATGTACAACACAAAAATGAATAATGATTATTGAGCATAATCTGAGCGTTTTACTAAATTACCATTATTTAAAAACATTGTACACAAATGATATTTACCTTGTTTTGTTTTTGTTCACATGTGTGAAAGCACATAATATACAGTATATTTATATACAGTAAACAATTTTTCACACGTTGACCACATAAACAAAACCTACATTTTTGCTTGCGAGTTCACATTTTACTGCTTAATCCTCTTATGTACACCGTTCAGTAAGTTATGGGAGATACAAACAACCACCTTCTTAACTCCTAAAAATTCAGGTAGTGGCAACCACATTTACAAATTTCTACACAGTATGTACAAAACCATAGTAACCATATATGTGGTTTATAAAGTATATAAATGCATATTATGGATGTAGGTCTCTTCTGTATATGTAGTACAAGAAACCACAGGGTACTTCTTCACTTGAAGTGTTGCCAGGTCTTGCTAGTAAAATCAGAAAATTAGAAAAAGCCTACAATAAACCTGAACCCAAATGCATTGTATTAGAGATAAATAAGTAGCCTGGGGCAATATTTCTGCTGACAATATATGGCTTAATTGATTCCATACACAAGTGTCACTTAAAATAAGTAGACATGACATTGCTTCAATAGCACCCTCTGCAAAAGAGCGCTCCAAACATAAATGAAACAAAACGCCTCTGTTTTTTAATGGCTTTTACTTATACCTTTAAAATAGGTTAAGGCAACAAATAAGCAGATCTACGCTATTTTTGAAGCGTCGCAAAACACTGAGGAGTGGAATGATGGCTGATGAAAAGCACTTAATGAAACATCTCTAAATAGAGTTCATAGCATATAGTTCAGGAATCATGTGTACACATGGCATGATTGTTCAGCAGAGACTAGACATCATTAAATCAGATTAGACCATTAGCATCCCACTAACTCGTTTAGATTTTCTTAAAGCTTTATTCTATTGTAGCTAAATTATTATAATAAGGTTAAAATGAAAACTGCTCATTTCAATGTAGATATGTCTGGAAACTACTCTTATTTTAGCGTAATAATTAAGCAACTTTGTTGCCATACCATGGCTACAGCAGTGAGAGTTATTACACATTGCTTGAAAATAGTGCCTAGCCTATTTGGCACTGTGGAATGTTCCGTTAATGGTGGTTGGCAAACTAGCATTTGATGCATTTACGGCACCTAATGGGAAGGTGTGTGAAGGAGGTGGAAAGGAAAAAAACTGAAAACCACTACAATTTAATATTTTTTAATCAGATCTGTCTCCCATGAAAACAAAGATGATATATTTTTAATAGTTTCTGTATGTTTTGGAATATGTCCTTCCTTTAAAATTGCACCACCAAACCACCGTGAATCTGAAACCAGAGGTGTGCCGCATGAGTCAGGATACGGACCAAACTCACACAGTGTAGTGGTCTGCATGCAGGCAAATAAATCAGCACTAAATTATTTTCCTTAAAATGGAGAGCAGTTCAATCATAACAGGTGTGTGGCAGTAGAAAGAGCTCTTGCACTGAAGGAAACAGCACCCTGACATTCTTTCAAGCATGGACATTAAAGAAACTATTGGGTCAGTTTCAGTGGGCTCTGTGTGCCGCAACTCTAAGACCAAAATATTTAGGCATATTTATCACTGGGCCTCACAGTGGCGCAGTGGGTAGCACGTTCGCCTCACAGCAAGAAGGTCGCTGATCGCTGGTTCGAGCCTCGGCTGGGTCAGTTGGCCTTTCTGTGTGGAGTTTGCATGTTCTCCCTGTGTTGGCGTGGGTTTCCTCCGGGTGCTCCGGTTTCCCCCAA
>CAIGQW010015581.1:2244554-2270914 GCA_903798125.1 Danio choprae | reverse complement strand
GAATTATGTAGGCCGTACACAAAGAATGTGTATGTGAAGGACAAAGAAAGGTGAAAACTAAACCTGCAGGGAAAACAAAGCACACATAAGTGCAAATGGGTCCAAGTGACCTACTGAAACGCTGGATAATCCCTCTGAGAAGATTTAAAGCACCGCAAACACAAACAGTGAACACTGATACTGGGTTTACAAGAAACAAAGTCAAACTAGCCTGCAACTGAGTTTCAAGGACCCATGTAAGCGACAAATAAAATGTGAAAATGTGTCTTAGTTCCTTGCACTGTTACTAAGTGGATATGCGGTACCCCTGTTGAATCTACCGCACAACAACTAAAGAAATACATTTTCATTGAATTTTGCAGTCTAAACTAAATGTGAAATGACTCTGTGTCAATGCAAATACATGAATGCTGTATTGTCCTTGAAAACAAACAAACAGACAGACAGACAGATTCACAAACAAATTATGTTGATGTGCTGCTTCTTTTAGCAAAGTGGTCTAAAAGCCTCACTCCTTCAGAGTGGTTAACATTCATTAATATCTGACTCACTCACTGTATCTATATTTAATAAAGTGTAATTAAAGATACACATTCCCAAAAGAGTTTAGTAATAAATTGATTTTATATTAAAATAAATTAATAATCTAAATAACTATAATAGACAGACAGATAGATAGTAGCTACAGCAGGACCAATAGGAAAGCAGAGGGTGCAGGTGCTACAAAAACAATTCTGTTGAAAAGCGAAAACAGCCATCAGCGATGAGCTAGCATTACAAAAGCTTTTTGTAACCGCGCGCGTGTGTGTGTGTGTGTGTGTGTGTGTGTGTGAGAGAGAGGGAGAAAAAAACACTGTGCTCAGTTGATTTGAAAATTCACCATGCCTGAAAGATAGCATAAGGTTTGTCATTATGTCAAGGTCTCAAGCGGTGCAGAGGAGCACAAACTTGTGTATTCACAGTATGCACCGTCACTGCATCAAACAGAATGACACGTTTATCTGAGCTCCAGCACCAACTTTAGCCAACTTCGTCTAAGTTACGCTCACAGTGCAAAAAAAAAGTCTCTATGAGTTATATTTCCATGAAAGAAAGAACAAGAGATTTCAGAGTAAAAAAAAAAAAAGGAGTGCGCCTCATTCATCAAATGTATTCTAAAGGTTTGTTGTCTTGAATATTCTCATTTCTATGCTTCACTGATCTAAACAGCATCAAGATCAACTCATCTTTAGGCAGGATTTATACTGATAAAATGAAAGAAAAAAGGTTTTGGTCATTCACCTACACAATGTAACAACAATGTATTGCAATGGAAATGCAAAATTTGAAAAACTACAAGTTTATGAAAATGATAGCTTTATCGTCTCTGTGAAAAATACAACAAAAAAAGTGTGTGAAAATTATGGTGTCGACAACTACTGGCCTGGCATGCAGAATAAAGCATTTAAGTCATTTTCATGGATCTGTGTGAATGGAAATAGTTTTGACAATGTTGCTGTCTGTACACAAGACTTTTCCAAAACGCAAATGGAAAAACTTTTTCATTTTAAAAGTGGAAAAACATTTCCATTTTAGGTACACTGTTGTCATTTAAACATATTATTACAATGTATTTTTTTTACTATTAGAGAGGAAGACAAGGGATTTCTAAAAAGCAACTCAGTTTATTTCATGCATTGATTCAACAAACCATGGCAAAAAAAAAAAAAAAAAAAAGACAATGGCCCAGCAGAAAAACTGGGAGTCTGGAATAGCACATGAAAAAAAACATCATACTTCCTCAGAATTTAAATGAACATACTTTATAAATGTTAACATTTCAATATTGTACAATTTTGTCAATATTGTACAATTAACAGTACAAACTGACCCAGCTCTCTGTTCCTAGCTCTGTCTGTCAATGGATCACCAGCTTTCTGACAGATAGACAACAGCTAGTCAGAATGGGCAAAATCACTTCCGAAAGCTGCACCATCAGCCCCCAGGGATGTGTCCTCTCCCCACTACTCTTCTCCCTATACACCAACGACTGCACTGCAAAAGACCCCTCCATTAAGCTCCTGAAATTTGCGGATGACACTACTGTTATCGGCCTCATCCGGAACGGTGACGAGTCTGCATACCGACAGGAGGTGGAGCGGCTGGCTTTTTGGTGCAGATGCAATAACCTGGAGCTGAACACGCTCAAAACGGTGGAGATGATAGTGGACTTTAGGAGAACCCCCACTGCACTCCCCCCACTCACCATCATGAACAGCACTGTGGCTGCAGTAGAGTCATTCAGGTTCCTGGGCACCACTATCTCTCAGGATCTGAAGTGGGACATTCACATAGACTCTATTGTGAAGAAAGCCCAGCAGAGACTGTACTTCCTCCGTCAGCTGAGGAAGTTCAACCTGCCCCAGGAGCTGCTCGTACAGTTCTACTCAGCTGTCATCCAATCCATCCTCTGCACTTCAATCACTGTCTGGTTCGGCTCAGCCGCCAAAACCGACCTCCGCAGACTACAGCGAATAGTCCAGACAGCTGAACGAATCACTGGCACTACCCTTCCTACACTTCAAGAACTGTACTCTTCCAGAGTGAGTAAAAGGGCTTACAAAATCACTCCGGACCCCTTACACCCAGTGCACTTCCTGTTTGAACTGTTACCGTCTGGTCGGTGCTACAGAGCACCAAGCACAAAAACAGCCAGACACAGGAAAAGTTTCTTTCCTCAGGCCATCTACCTCATGAACAGTTAAATATTCCCCTACTGTGCAATAAACGTGCAATAATTTCTCATACGCACTCATACACAGCACCTTATAACAATTTACAGTGCAATACTTTTTCTATGCAGTTGTAAACAGCACCTTATAACTTGTATATTTATAACAAATCTGTACATACAATTCAACATCCAGAGCTTTTTGACTGATTGCATCTCTGTTTAATGTTTGTCATCTTTTTCATATTTATTTTGTGTTGTCACTTGTCACTTTATGTACACTGGAAGCTTCTGTAGCCAAAACAAATTCCTTGTGTGTGTAAGCACACTTGGCAATAAAACCCATTCTGATTCTGATATTTGTTAAATGCAGATAACATTCCAGTTGTCACACATAGAACATTTTACCCTATTTAAATCCATTACTGAAAAACGTCCTCAGAATTAGTGTATAAAATGTGACAATGCGATATGAATGTCTGGAAACTGAGTAAAGTTGAATGATGACGGACTATGGTAGAAGTAGAAGAATCTCAGTTTAGCCAAGCTTGAAGTAATTAACAGAGGTTTAAGAGACTATGACCACAGATGTAAATATGAAAAGTTCTTGAAAGACAAACCATGATAAGACTCCATCCAGAAATCTCCATCTCAGTGCGTGCAGAGTATCAGTTCTTGACTGTTGGCAATCACAATCTAACATCTTATTATTAGTTTAAAACAAAAAAATATATATATTTCCAAATACATTGTTATGTGCTTTATTAAATCTGTCATAAAAATCAATGATGTTCAATTCTCTTGCTTGAAACATGAATTATACATGCACATATAATAAATGTTTTTGAAAGCATCCATCTGAATTCTGATAATATGACATGATTTTGTCATATTGTCATTTATAAGTCACTTTGGACAAAAGTGCCTGCTAAATGTAAAAGTAAAAAATGTTCAAGTATTTGTCCTCAGATCATCTCAGGTTGCTGAAATGGAGATTAAAAAGTAGACTATCATGTTTTCCAGGATGACAACTGCTCAATTCAATGCCCATTCAAAATAAATGGGTCCTAGAAAGTAGCTTTTACCAAAGAGCTTCCAGCACCATAGTACCCATCCCTGCCAACCTTTTAAAACTTCAGCTGTTGTTTGCCTGCCCAGGTGAAACATCTCACCTACTTAAAGTCAAAAGTGTAGGACAAATTTATATTAAATGCATAATTCAACCAAATAAAAGTTTGCTATTAAATTGGGTCATCCAAACATGGATGACGTTTTATCTTCACAACAACATTATAAGGACGTTTTTTGAAGTCAAGAAATCAATGGTTACCAGGACTTTGAGAGTCATAGGCAAAAAACATAGGCAAAACTAAATTAATACATTTAGCTTCTGATTAAAATCTTAAACAAAATGAGCAGTCCTTGCAAGAAACTGAACATTATTTACAGCATTTTTTATAACCTTTAATCTACAGCCTTGGCAAAATGTCCTGAGAACAGTCTGCAACAAAGATGTATGCACCACATTATGTATATTTTGCACAAGCTGATATTAATTTTTCTTCAAAAACACAAATTGGCAGCAAATAACCAAAGCCTTAAATTGGATGAGAGATGCAATAAATGTACACTGGAGTTTTTTGTACAAAGTTAATATAGACTACTGATACACAACCACTGAATATCAATGTAGAATTAAAACTATACATGCTACATCAACTTATAAGTCCAAGGCTAAATCTAAGCTAACTTCCAAACTGTGAGGATCTGTAAGCACAAAGTCTTGCAACTTTCCAAGAGCCAACTTCTTACATTTGTGTAAAGGATAGATCTGCTTGACTAAGCATCCAGCTTACTGGTTTCAAATCCAAAATAAAGTATCTTTAAATGTTGAACACCAAAGCTGATTTTGACCGAAATGCTCAAGCGGGTCAAAAAAAACGCTGCAGCACTCCAGCAAATACAGCGGAAAGGGAAAAAAAAGCCTCCATGTCACAGTTCATTATCTTGTTCTCTCAGAAAGTGAATAAATGTTACCTCGAAAAACTGAATACTTCCTTTTAGCCCGGGAAGAGGACATATATAAATCAGATGTCCAGACAGCCAACTCTTACTTGATTGATCTGAACAATGAAATTGAATGATGACTGTTTTCACCAGCAAAGACGAGAACATCTAGATCCACAAATCTTTGCAGGCCCCATAACACCTCTCCCCTGCTGCGATCTTAATATCTCCAATCAGATCTGCTCATTAGCATAATACTGAAGCGATTCTATTAAGGACAACATTGGCGAAGCCGTGCAGACAGAGATGGAGAACAGAAACCAATGACTTGGAAAAGTGTATAAGAGTATAGATTTGCAGTAAACTATACTACATTTCTATGATACTTGTAGCCTCATTGAAAAGCTGTACTGCACAATGCTGTCAGCAAAGAAACAGATTTAAGAGATGACAATTTTAAGAATAAACATACCTTTTCTTTACCTTTAAAATATAAACAATGCAATGTTGCATAAACTCACATAACTTGCAACCACAAAACTGATTCTTCCGCTGTCCTGAAAGCCGCAGGTAAGTGTTAACACATCTATTTGCATCACCTTTCCAAACTTAGACAAAGTCCGTCTTCTCCTGGCCTCTCTCTTTAACTGCCGGGCATGTTCCCTGCTCCAGGTTTTATCTCCAGGTTTGATAGACAGGCTGACCAAGCCGCGAAGAACGATAGTCACAAACTTCTTCATGACACAGAAGTCTCTCGCAGCTCTACAGCAAACGCATCCTTTGAAGGAGTCTCATTCAAAGCCACTCAGCAACAGTAGCAGGCGAGGGTTCCCTGCAGCGGAAAGCCTTCAGCGCTCACGCTAGCTGTGTGACTGCTGAGAGCAAGAGAGCTTATGAGTGAGAAAAAAGGAAGAAAAAAAAATCTGAGGAAGACGACGGAGGGAGGGTGCTTCTCTCATCAGAATTGTGAAGGCTGCGTCACCAGGTCCCCTCCAGAATCAGGCTCCCTTGAGAAAGCTACAACTGCGCCCCAGACCAGAGGTGGCTGATGGTGATTATCATGACCTGTATGACAACTGTGTGTGGGGAGGATTTTACAAATCACCGGATAATCATGCAGATAACCCTGAAACTACACAGAACAGATTTCAACAGAACATAACAGACACCATAAACATACGAGAGAGATTTTTTAATATAACAGAATTACTAATTTATGGCATATTTAAGTCATTTCTAAATTTACATTTTTTACATTTAGCAGACGCTTTTGTCCAAAGCAACTTACAATTGAGGAGGATTCAACAAGAAGAGGCAATACACACAAGAAGTGCTAATTATACGAAGGAACGGTTTGTGCTCAGAGAATTCAGTGCTGGAGTAAGGATTTTTTTGGCAGAATTTTGTCAAGTTCTGCCACAAAACTGCACTGCAAAAAATAAATAAATACAAAAAATATTCAATTCTTTATCCAATTTGAGCATTGGTCTGTGCTGCATACCAGCACATCTTTTTTCATATTCGAGAGTAGAGGAGCTGTATTATTAATGCTCCCATGTTATAAGAGGGGGAGATGAAGAGTTGATATATTAAGATAAAAATAATGGAAATGAAATGAGAGACAGGATTTAATAATACATGCTGAAGTAGATTTAAGTACCTGAACTTATCCTCTTGAGAGAAAAAGAGGGAAAGTTGCATACTGTCCCTTTGCTTTGATAAATTTGATTTCAATACTAATTCAAAATAAAATCTGCTTTAAAGAAATTGTTTGATTCATTTTTGTGTTGACCTTCAAAAATGTAAAAAATAAAAAAAAAAGAAAGTATTTCTTGTACATCAATCTATTTCATGTTTAATTTGATGTGTTACTTGCCATTGCATTGTAATTATTTGACAGAATTCACTTAATGGGACCAATATTTAGGACCCCAGTCTTTTATTGTATAGACTGTTAAAAAAAATGCAGGATTTCACATAATTCGTCCATTTGTCCAAACACAAATAGGTCAAGTTAATAATTGTTTTTACAAATGTAACAAACATAAAACAATTAAGAAACACAAATGAAACATTAAAAATGAGCTGAAAAATCACAATTTTTGTGAGTAGTTTGAACAAGGAGCAAAAACTATTTTGTGTAGACAAAATATTTATACTTAAATTTGTCTTCATTTGTGTTGTTAAGTAAACCATAACTTCAAGGACCATCCACTCTGAAGGTTTATTCAAAAAATTATGTATAATATGACCTTTACAATATTCAGTAACTTGAATGTGCCCACAGATGAAAAGTGGACTTGCATAATGAAGATGACATAAAATAATACATTCACCATAGCTGACGGCATGAACAGGGCACGTGGCTACACAATAAAACCATTAACATATTGATAATTACATTGTAGTAATGATGAATATAAAATTTTAAATACTTTTTGAGGTGAAATCCCTGCTATGACATGACAGTTTCAGTGTAAAGACACAATTTATATATAAAGTATATAAAAATTATTAGAACACTATGTAGGGAGCTGATCTTGAGGTAAAATCTAGGAGACGGACAGCTTATGTGACATCTTAGGATGTTTGGTAACATCCGTGATGTAATGCTTTAAGACTTTGGTTAACTAAAAATGCCTCACTGTAAATGCTACCAAAGCTGATTATAAAAAAAAAAAAAAAAACTTTGATTGCAGTGCCAGTAAATATGTACAAGACTGATTATTCTGCAATCACGATGATCCTGCACAACAAAACACCATACTTTAAACCACTTTAACAAGTGATTCGTACTTTAACTCAAGCCTCAAGGGCCAATTTGAAGTTCATTTTTAATTATGCAATTAATGCAAGTGTATTTTCCGATGCATTTCTTAACAACTAAATTTTGTTTCATACAAGAGGCTACAGATTTGATGGGAACATTTAAAAAGCTGGCCTCTAAAAAAATTATTATAGAAAGTCTTTAAAAGCAGATGGAAAGGTTTTTCTTTTAACTAATATACTATCTAACTTTTCAGTCCTCCTAGATTTAAACTTCTTGTGACAGCCATCATTCATATTTGAGGAGCTCCATCCTATTTGAAGTATGACAGCTAAGTAGGAAGCATTAAGGAGAGTGAATGCATCTGTAATGAGCTCAATGGCATGAAAGGGATGAGCAGAGATGGAGAGGAAAAGGATAGTAGAAGGATGACATGAAATAGCAACAACTGCTTTTGAATAATTGCAGACAGATGGATTTATCTTGTTTTTAAGGCCAGACCTTTGACAAGTTTGATGCTGCATTTCAGTTAAACATTGACCAAAACCATAGGTCTATTCAGTGCAAGCTGTCTGCATCTATGTTTGTAATATTTAGATCTCAAAACTTTAAGTGATCACACACTTTAAAGGCCCAAGCACCTAAAAAAAACTCATACGAGAAGCACTATTCCATTTCTACAGATACCAACATGACTGTAGAATTCATAAACGAAGCTGAAATTCAAATAAAGCTGAAGAAGTGAAAAACAATCAGATTAAAACTTCAGAACTAAAAAATTTAAAAGCTTTTGTTCAAAGTTAAATACAAATTTTAAATAGTAATATCTAATCTGAAATTATAAACAGCATTAGATTAACTAAGAATCATGCCTTTTTTAAAATGAGATTATATCACAATTCTGAACAGACAACTAAGCTAAATAAAATTACATAATGAATGATAAAGGTTTTAAATGCTTCTTATATTATAATTGTACACATACACACACTGAATTATAATAGCATGAGAATAATACCAACAAAACACATAATAAAGCCTGAGACATTAAGCAAAAAATTTACTAAAATAAATACATAATCAATAGGAGAACTTTGGCAACAGTGTAGGTGAGAACAATGTCTTGTATTTAACTGTAATGAAATAAAAAAAAAAACATTAATGGATGTTATTCTTAGAAGAGCTGAAATTAAAAAGCATTTTTGTCTATCACTTTTCTTAAAGCAATTAAATTACTCAGTAACATTATTAAAAATTACAAACTGAATCAGCATTAGCACAAATACTTCCACAGGCAACTTAAAAGAAGAAAGGCTTAACTAAAAGTGACATTAACATGAGTTAATGAAAGAGTCACAACATAAGTGTAAGTGCACAGTTTCATACAATGTGTGTATCAATTATGTTCTTAGCTCAAATGTGTCTTTCAAAAACTAAAGTGAAAACGTATAGCCACGAGAGGGAGAGGAAGATGAGGTCGCGTCTGCTTCAAAGTGCCCCAACAACAGCGTTTTAGCAGCTCACTACACTGGTCTTCATTGGCTGCCTGAGTCACACGCACAGAGAGGATGAGACAAGATGAGAAGGGCCCGATCTCTGCTGACACTGATGCCATTGCAGAGCTGCAGGAGCAACCCACCATCCACTGTAACCTCGCTTTTCTGACAGCGCATTCACGTGCTGCTAATATGAAAGCTGACTGGTTGAGGACGATTCCTCTGTTTGATCAGCACTGGTCATTTCAGCAGAACAACATCTTTTTTGTCCCAACAGAATGAGTCACTAAAACCTAAAAAGGGCATGCAGTTGGCAAGATTCAACACGACATTGACTGTACACCAAATGCCATTTAATGATTTTGGTTAAAAAAAGTAACTATGTTGATAATCTGCCTAAAATGAAACATGAAAGGAGTGATTAAATGCCTTTTCTGTTTATTTTATACTGTTGCCTTATGCCCATTTACAATGTTACACAGTGGATTTGTGAACATACACTGGTCTCACGGTTTAGTTCATATATGACTGTCACTGATTTGGTTCATTTCACAGACCCTAAAGAATTTCACAATACCACAATCACAGAATTTAATGCAAAATCAAGTAAATATTGGAAAATAAAATTGGATCTCGCAATTTTTTTCAATTGTAGCAGGTTTTCCACCTGTTTTTGGGCAGTCGGGTCATTGTTCAAATTCCCCCGCGCCATTGAGTCTCCATCTGCAAACATTACAGTATTTCGCAAATAGTATGTGCTCGCTCCATTGTGCAAAGGCTCCAGTTAATAATGAATAATGATATGAGTAATAAATTAATATGTGTAAACGTGTGCGTATTTTCACAGCAAAATAAAAGAAACTGCACTATTTTCATTTTAGCCGCAATTAGTTTTTTGCAAAATCCTTCACTGCATCCTTAATTTTCAATTTTACTCCACATGTATACAACTGTTTCATCAAATACAAGCAGTCAGATATATGAAATGAGCCTTTCATTTTGCTACATGTCATTATTTAACTACTGCAGTGTAAATCGGTGGGTGGAGCTAAACATACAGTGATGTTGAAGCAGACGTTGGTCATCTATATGGAGGCAGAGTTCAGCTACTATTACATAATAAAGTGTGACAGTGCTCAACTTGTCATTTTGGCAGATATGCTTCAATAGAAGGTGTTTTTATACTAACAAAAAAAGTTGTAACATCTAAAACTTAAAGGATGTTTTCATAGTTCAATGACCTGTTGTCATTTGAATGTTCCATATCAAAAGTCAAACTAATTTTGATTTCTCAGTTCATCTCCCCTTTAAAACCCCTGATTCTGTAACTTGCAGTCAACATTAACAAACACCAAAATGTAAACGTAAAATCACTTTAATGACCCAAAATTCATTTCGCAGCTTGGAACTTTTTGGAACAAGCTTTAAAGAAATTGAACAGCTGCATTTGAAAGCAGTAAATGAGAATGCAGAGGGGCCGGACCACAGTCATGATCAATACGGCCTAATTAAAGCAGACACCTACTGTGTGAACACACCAGATTAGATGTCAAACCCCCGGTAAACACAAAACCAGGACATGTGCATACACACACACACGCGTGCAGACAGCCACAAAGCAGGACGGCAGATTGAGCAGCTGTGGATCGGTCCAATGCTGTGAATTCATAGCAAGCACAGCACTGAGACGACACATTATGAATCTCTCTCCAAACAGAAACGCTATCTAGCCGACCAGACACAGTGGCTTCAGCAGAGCTTTGTCTGTGAACAACAAGGCTGTCACTTCAGGAAAAGAAAAATTAACTCCAGATTGATAAACGTTTGTTCTGTTGCCTCTTGCAGTTAACTTTTTAAACAACGTTATGTTTGTTCTGCTGCATAACATTAACAAACATTACATAACACTGATTATTACGTGAAACATCATAGTGAAAACATTTTGGCATTAAAAGGGACTTATTTTGCTCCTTTTTACAAGATTTAAAATAAGTCTCTGATGTCCCTAGAGTGTGTATGTCAAGTTTCAGCTCAAAATACAACACAAATAATGTTTTATAACTCTTTGAAACTGCCCCTTTTAGGCTTCGGTCTAAATTGTGCCATTTTGGCGACTGTCACTTTAAATTCAAATGACACTGTGCTCAAAGACCTCTTTTCAAAAAATGTATGCCTCTTAAATCACTAGCATTATCTTAAGCAGGTTCGGTGTGGAAACTATAATGAAGGAAGACTGCTTCTCGCTCAGGACTGTTTATGCTAATGAAGGAGAGATCATCACTAATGGGCGGGGCTTTCCACCTCAGATGACAAACGGAGAATGTCAATCAAAGTGTTTCTGCAGACTGTTATGAAGTGTGATTATTTAAAAAAAGACAAAAAAAAAAAAAACAGAACTAATCAATTGTGAGGTTGGCTATATTCACCCAATGTTGCCACACAACTTTAAACAACTTATAAAAGTGATTTTTGCATAATAGGTTCCCTTTAAAATAATACATTTTAATAACTAACTATGATTTTTTTTTGTGGTTACCAATATTTTGTTTACTCAAATAATGAAGAAATATATTGTTTGAAAGCCTGTATGTGCTTATCATATAAAATGTCAGTCTTTTAAGACTGCACCATGTAACATTGCATAAGAAAAATGGTCAAAGAAGGTCAAAGAAGCCACAGCTTTGTTTCCATGGTTTAGAAATAGTCAATAATAGAGGCAAAAAAGTCAAATATGCCAAAAACAACAGCACAGAAACAAAACCAAAAAAAAGAAAAACTTCACTGAAAATAGCTGAGTTGTCTTCCAAATAGCCACACACTCCTCAGTCTGCTGTATTTTCATTAATTCCTCATCCTGATGGGAAGCTCAGTGCTACAAATGACCAAAGTAAAGCATCCTTGACAAACACAGCTCCTAATTAAATTACATAATAATTAAAGCCATGGAAATTGGTTAGAAAGGCATTTAAAATATTTATACCAAATTATTTTTCTAATATATTAAAAAATGAGTTCATAAACAATACTATTTTAATTAATCTAGAATTCATTTCAGACCGTTGGTTACCTATTTCTCTAATAAAAGAGAATCATCATATCTGATAGAGTATAACAGTGTATTATTGAGGGTGATGTGAGGATTTTATCTTTACTAATGATTATGCAATATGCACCATATTTCTGCAATAAACTAATACCTTCCCAATCACACCCATTACAACCTTTAATGTTCAGTCATACACATATTCTATTTTCAATAGCGGAGTGTGATATTATAAGAAAAAATACATTCTTAATATATTATGGATTATAATGACAATTGAGATTATTATTTGCTAAGTGTGCTATTTTTAGCTAAGCTTTTTATTTTATTTTTTTAATCTGTGTGCTATTACTTCAACAGTGCTTTTACAGATGTTATTCGAATGTCACAGACATTTTTTTTTATCAGCGGCCATTAGAATATGCAGGAAGTAACAAATTAAGTTCTCTGTCAAAATGTTGTTGGCTCTACTCAAATTGTCTAAATATTTTTCATCACACCTCAGAATAAACCACACTTTTCTTGTCACGGAACATGACAAATGCATCATTTATAGTATTCTGTGACAATAAAAGTGTTTAAATTATTAGTTAACAGTCTTGTAGCTTTCATTTTGGAGCTAAAATAAGCCTTGAAACATTTATTGTGATAATTAACTATCGACATCAACAGATAGAAAACATTTGAAATTAATAATATTTTGGCCACATCACCCAGCCCTACACAGATTTTCTATATCTAACACCACCTAATTGACACCATAAAAAATACTTAAATGTACAAAATTGCACTATTTATCTGTCCTCTCTCTCTAAAGCTCTTTCCACCAACCCCTATATCATCGCACTAAACACCAGAGCTGCTGTGAGTGTTTGCTATATAGCTTTATTAACATCTAGCACGATGTATCAGAGCGGCTAAATTTACCCACAGGAGTTATTAACTGGTGTGGCAGGCAAAGAGAGTAAACAAACTCATCGCTTATCCACAAGGCCAACCAGCTCTCCGCCTGCCAGTCCATAGGGACCGTAATGCAGGTTTACAAATGAACTGACGACCCCGTTTCCAGCACACCGCTACAGCAGGTGCTCTTCATTAAACGACAAACAAATAAAGAGCTTTATCATTGCATACACCACACCAGAGCGTTTGGGGACGTGTCTCTTGAGCCTGTATGTCTTTGACCTTAGCTGAGGTTTGATGAAGTATGCTCTTAGATCTTTTCGTCTACTCAAGATTCTTTGGCTTAAACATTGCTCTAGTTCTCTAGATACAAATAGCCACTAGGCAGTACATATGTAGGCATTACCCATCATGCATCTGCATTCCCCAGCATGATAGAGCAATCTAGGTCATGGAGGATGTCTCTTGTGTTCTAAATAACATGTAGGCTCTTCATCACAGTCTTAAACTGAGAGTCCTGTATACAGATGCAGACTACAGCTGGCTTTCTTATAGCTTATTTAAGCAGACTGAGGCATAAAACCACTATATACATGCCGGTCTTCATCACTCATTCTGTAGAGCAGGTATTTGTTTACCTGTTCAGCCTCCAAGATGCAATCTAGAGGATTTTACATACAAAGAGTAAATGAGACAAAAAGTACATTCGCAAAATAATTCCATAATTCAATGTACAGCTTTAACCTTATGCTGAACTCAGCCACACCCTGTTGTGAGTGTGCCATTTACCCCTCGCTCGGCTGTTTCCATGGCTGTCAGCCAACTGCAGCACAGGCAGCTTAAGCGGCTCTAGCTACAATTTAACAATGCCAACATCAGCATTGGGAGAAGGTGTGGGGGCTTCAGCATGCAGGAAACTCAACCTAACATCCTTTGTTTGAAAGCTGCTGCTGCGGCTGAGCCAATCATGCTTTCAACAGCTATAGCTTGAATCAAATCGTAAAAAAAATGAATGACTGTTAATGAATGTTCAAATAAAACAACAAGTATCGAAAGAAATATTCTAACAACTAGCTTGTTCAATTGGGTCACTTAAAACACCAACATTAGACACTCCACAGTGTTTTGTTAGGATGATACATTTTGTCATTTCAATCTGAATCAAAAGAGTAGAAGTAAAAAATGTGAGTAAAAAAAGGTGTGAACTTTTTAAAAGAAGGAAATCAGTGTGCACACGTCTAAGAAAATCTTGAAATCATCATCATCTAAGAAATTGAGATGTGCTCAATCAAGTCAAACAAAATAAAGACTACAGTAAACAAAATTGGCACACTGCCACTGTAGCTCTATTTTTTTTTTAGCACTTTAGCTGTGTGACCTGATGAAGACCTTGAAGGTCGAGAAGTTGTCTAATTAAACTGTCTTTTGAGAGCTAAAGTGACAGTGTGCTGATTTTGTTTACTTCTGTCTTAACTTTTTAAACCACATTTTACATAGGGTACATTTACATATGACCTTCTTTAATCTAGAAAAGATTGCTATTGCTATTTCTACTGTGACTGCAAATGATACTGTTGAGAAAGAAAGTCAAAGACATGTGCACACCAGTAGTCAAAAGTCAGTGTAAACAGTTCTAAAGTTTTACATATAGATGAATTTCTTACAAAAAAAAATATTTCTTCACTTAAGAATGTATTTATTAACTCATGAGAGTTATGCATTTTATTATGCATAGATGTGCTTTTTAGAACTTTCAAAGACTGCCACTGCAATGCTGGTAAGAGGAGGGATATTATTTAACATAACTCTGATTGTGTTCATCTGAGAGAGGATAGGCATATACCTAGGATGGCTTCGGGGTGAGTAATTATGGGATTATGGGATGATTTTCCTGTCTGCATGAACTACTTCTTTAAGTTGCAACCAATTAGATTCCTTCTATGCTTCCAGCATAACAGGATCTTATCAAGCTGTCACTGAAGGACTGTAATCATGCCTAGAAATCTGTGCTCGCTACAGAAGAACATTCTGTTTGGGAACTGGCCATATCAGGGAAGAAAATTTAAAAATGTGCATATATTTCATAACACAATAAGTATGATGATGTTCAGTGGATAAAAAAAAAGTATGTGTGTGGGCTCTCCAAAACTTCACTATTTACCCCTTTTACACAAATTTAAGTGGCACCTAAATACATGATTCTTCTAGATAAAGGCAGGCATAAACAGTCAAATTTTTTGGTTTACTGAATAACACCAAATATATTTTGTGTAGCAAACATTCTGAGGTTGTATCAATAGCTGTTATATGAGAAAAAGAGAGAGACAGGTTCGGAAAGAAATGTTTCCTCTGTCCATTTTTTCCCCATCACTTGTGATGTGCGTGGACATGCAATCTTCCAACCAATAGAATTACTCAATCACTGTGATCAACTAATAATTACTTCGATTATCGACACCTGCAGACGCTAGCAGTAAACGGACTACAATACCACTTTGCTGATAAATGTAAAAGCATGTGGGTTAAATGTGCTCAACAAGGTTAATGTTTAAAGATGTAAAGTTAATGTGTAATCTCAAAGCAATTTACCTGACAGGTCCTAAACTTGTGACAACCCACAGATGGTATGTAAAGAATATATATAAAGCACAAAAGGGAAGAAAAAAAATGACAATCGCATATTCAATGTTGAATAATAATAACAGATAATAAGGATGTGCTTCATATTAGTGCAGATCCTTTTAGCTCCTACAAATAACAAAGACCATAATAAATAAACATGAAGTGCAGCATTTGTGACTATTTCGAGTGCTGCCATGCACCATATCTACTCCCGTCTTGAGACCCTTTGAGCACTAAGGGAGGGGCATAAAACTGCCAATAATGATTTAGCATTAGTGAAACTATAAAGGCACTAGGGTGAAAAAGAGATTCTCTTTAACGAGCAACAGCGCATCAACATCATAAAACTAATAGCTTCCATTAGCACATGGAGGCAAAAAGCAGTTCCTCAACAGTGCATGGACAAAAGACTTGTCACACAATAAAAAAAAACAATTAATATTGTTTAAATATTTTTAAACTCACTATTTGCTAATTTATAAAGCTAATTTAAAAGCTAAATTATCAGTTAAGTTTAAACAACACAAGGCACAGATAACACTTCTGTAGTGAGGATATTCCCATCCACTGCCCATTGACAGCTTTCTGAAAAGTGTCCTATTATGGATCCCCTGGCAAGGCTCTAGGCAGCCCACAATGCATCTGAATGAGGAACTTTACATTCGCACTAGTGTGTATAAACCAATATACTGTACATACTTTCCACAATTGACTGAGCTGTTTCAACGATACCATAAATAAAACAGAAGATACAGTGATGGAGGCTCACTAATGTTCGCCTATCATGCATGTAAACAAAACTGCATTGCTGATACGAGGAGCGCGATATACTCACAGGCATCATCTTTACTTTTGTCAGAGGAACATCTGGTCTTCAGCTTCGCTTTGCCTTTCAAAACATCCAACCGAGATCACAGCCCTCTGTATAGGATTAAAAACAACTTCACTTGCAGCATCACTTACACATGAATGTCCACAGCACTGATAAACACAGGCCAAACAGGCCACGACTCCGTGCATCGTGTCATTTCGCACCTATTAAACGCTTCAACGCGACAAGCAACTGGTTATCGCTCGCCTTAATCTCCTTCATTTGACTAGGAAAAATTAAAGAGACGCTTTAAAACTCGCAAAACTGGATAATCATCTGAGTGTGTGTGTATTGAAATGGCAGATGTTTGGATGTTTTACACACCCGCTGAGAGCCCGTAACTCATTCACTCCTCATACTGAATGATTTACATTGAATAAATCGAAACAAAACGTTTAATTCAACTATGTGGTTTTAAATATGTTTGGTAAACATTGTTTTCCTCATTCCGCCCTGTTCGTATTAACACTGTTCTCCACATCTGTTAGCCAGCTAGCACGACTAAAACATCCCGATGTGTGCAGTTCTTGTTAACAAACACTGAAAAGGTACATCCACGGTGGGTAAAATTACATTGTACTTACGTGTCAGGTGTAGACGTGTGTCATAATCGTTCAGAAAATGTGCATGGGGTGTTCCTCGTATCCTGAAAGCAGCCGAGTATCGATTAACTCGCGAGATAGCTAAACTAGTTAGCCTGCCAGCCGAAGCCAGGTAAAAACGCTGCGATACGTGAAGCGAATGGGTGGAAACCAAATCAGAACAGGCGTATTCCTCCGAATGCAGTCAGTTATTGGCTTGATATTAGTTAGAGAATTAAAACAAAAGCAGTATAAGTCCAGAAACACTGCCCTGAACTGACTGAGCTCGCGCTCTTGAGTTAAATGATTGCACACGCAGACCAAGAATGACAGGAATGTGGAGTGATATATGGATGTTTGTTTGTTTAGTCACTAAAATCTCTAAGGGGTGAAAATCAAACGGACATGATACGCCCTTAGTTTGACCAGACACATTAGCTGTTAGTTCACTTGAAAGTGAATGAAAGTGGTGCTACTCGCAGGTGTTTAATCTTTAATCTCAAAGAACTGCGGGATTCTTATTTTGCAGACGTTCAATATAAACGACAGGTTTCCCGTTCAAAATACAACGTGTAACGTTGTATTTTAAATTGTATGTCTAGAGTTGCCTTTTTTAGGTTGACATTTTTTAGATTTGAACTGAAGATACAATAGACTTTTTTTCCAAATGTGATGTGCTGGACAGTCCTTAAACGCCCACTACTGATCAACAACACGAATTACATGATATGATTAGAAAATAGGACAAAATGCTAACAGAAACTGTGTAGGCTATTATAAAACATTGCATGCAAATATTCATACCACAGACAATATCAGTGAGAATTTACCATAAGCTAAACATTTCTTGTATTTATGTCCTACAAAACAACTGCTACTCAATGACTAAGCCCATTAAACGATTTTGGCAGGACATCTTTAATGGTTTATTTTCATAAGTTAACAATCAAGCAGCTGCACATCTGCTGATACGAATTTCCTGCAAGAGAGAGTGATGGCTACAAAAGCAGTGTATTGTCCATAGGGTGGATCCAATTCAAGCATTTTATTGTTTCCATAAAACAAAATACAGATATCCAGATGAAGTTCTTCAGGGGAAGATGTACAGAGAGGAGATGGGGATTCGGGGAATGATGCTCCGGTGGTCCGATCAATGTGCAGGCTCTGTAAGAAGGGAAAATTCATGTAAGTGAATGTGTGAATCACATGTCCCATAAATTAGTCTTCTTCATCCTTCTAGACAAAGGGCTCTAAAAGTAGCCCCATAGCTAGAGGGTCCACAAAATAATTTAGGGCCATATGATTTCCTTGATGCAAAATAAGTGAATGGAATCATGGATTCAAATCACAGAAATGTAATTTACAATGTCAAAATATTAATCCACAAAATAACTATATAATGCTGAGGCTGACCCAGAGAAAACAGTCATCACATACAAAATAGTTTGTATGTAGTCTTTTCAACCATTATTGTTAATATTACTAATATTAATGTTTTACGAACATTGAACATTTCACTGAAAAGCTGGAAGGGTGCAAACACAGATGCCTACAGCAGCCATCAAAACACAGTTTGAAAGCAACTTAACCCTTCAGATTAAAGTCTGTGTGAACCAGACATTGCTGCAGACTTTTATTACATTCGTATGACCCATTTACAACTGAAGTGGAATATTGAGTAGGGGCAGGGCTTTATTTTTGTGCTCCTCTCATCATTCACTCCAAGCCAATTAACAGTTGGAAGGGTGTGGCTAAACTTATTTCACCTAACAAATTAGCAAATGGTATTTATTTAGAAGATTTTAATTAAAGATTACCACATGATTACCATTTTTTTCAGTAAATTAATTTGTTCCCCTTAAATGATAATAATGTGCACTAGCAAAAGAAAGTACCGCTTGAAATTGATTTCATGCAGACTTTAAGGTTATAGCTATTACAATGTTTAGCCAATAGGTGGCAACAAGTAACCATAAAAACTTGTCACTGAATGATTTGTTAAAAAGGATTCTTCAAAAATCACTAAATCAAAAGTAATGAATGAAATAAGTCTGAGCGAGATACTGAATCATTCATTCAATCTGATTAAAATACTTTAGACTATACAACACATATAGGAAAAAAATGACACTGCAGCAAATAACATTGTCAGAACTTAAATTACTTTGTTTTGGTCAATTCAGAATCGTGATTATGTTTTTTTAACAGACAAACATGATTTTAAACAAACAAACATGATTTTCAGTATATCCATATAGAACATGATGTTTTCATCATCTGCCATCTCATTCCATCAGGACAAGAACACATTAAAGTCTGCTGAGTGAAACTATAATTTTGCTACAAAACGTTTTAAATAAAATCACATCATCATGTACACCCTGAAACTCAATCTTCATGTAAACCTGTCAAAATAAAATATCGATACCATAATAAAAATGTAAAACATTTAACTTTTAATTGCATCTAATATTGTACAATAAAAATGTACCTGACATTATAAAAGTTCTCAAAACAGTATTTTTCTTCCCATTTTTCATTTTAACAGCGGGAGTAAATTTCACATTTATTTTGCCCAAAAGTAAAGGATATATTTTAATGTGATTACATTTTAAAATATTAAATTGTTAATGTTTGACAGAAGTTCCTGTGGACAAACTGCATGAAGCATAATACATTTTCTAATTATAAAATCTTGGAAATTTTCCTCAACTGTAATTTTTAGAAGCCCTGCTTTAGACAATTTGTCTTTATCTTTTTTTTACTCAATTATACGGATGACAAATCTTTAATGTTTTATTAAAGTCTGCATAGAAATGAATAATAATAATATGAATATGAATAATGTGAATTAAAAACAATACTTACTTGACTGCACTGCTTTCTTCTTTCCTGCAAGACAGCAATGGCACTGTTAATAATTTACAATTTAACTCTTAAAACAAAATATGTCACCTTGTACGACACCATACATTTCTTATGTACAGTCTGCAATAGATTATGATAACAGTAATGGTAATGTTATGGTAAAAAAAATAATGCTCTTATGTGATATATTTCTGGTCACATCAATAGTAATTTTAACACAGTAAATGCCACAATTTGAACATAATAAATCAAATTAAACGGTTTAGTAGAGGGTTAAAACCATTTTGTAAGTACTACTAAAAAGTGCTTCAAAAACCTGTCCTCTCACCTCCATATGAAAGTTTGTAGTACAAGAAACTCATGATTCCTAAACCAACAAACATCTCCCGGTTTGCCTTGGCGTAGTATGGCGACATCTTGGCCCACCACACGTTAAATGCACCCGCCATCTAGTGATTAAAAAAACAGAATAAAAACACAAAAATTAATAAACATACGTCTAGAAGACTTCAAAAATGTTGATCATTTCATACATATATCTAAATGTGCAAACAGTATCGGTTATGTTCAAGGACATTTTACAAAGAACAAGAAAGCCATTGAATTGTATTCAAGCTTTTATACTGGACAATATCGGAGTTTTTAATGTGACAAACTTATTCCGTTGTCAAAATACGACAAGCTAATGTCAAGCTTAATTGTGTTTACAGAAAACGCGTGACTTTAAGAGCAAACACGGCAACAGATCATTTCATCATACATTATAGTAAATAATTTCCCCCTGAAAATATAAAACATTTGCATTATTGTAAATGTCATTCAAGTGTCAAACTAGCGGAAAGCACTGACTACCGACGATGTTGATTCATTTACATTAGGGCGCTCTGCAAGGCCTAGTCACTTATGGTCCAATAATCAGTAACGCAAGAAAGGCGAATTACCTTTAAATGTGCAGTGATAATTTATCATATGGCCGCTGAACACATGTAGGATCTATAATAAAGACACGTACTCACCTTTAGTTAGTAAGCGCACTGAACCACTCGGAGAAGGTCACTGTTCGGCGAGAGCTCAGTAGAGGAGACAACGGAAGACCTCTGAACGTTCCGCTTTGTAATTAAAAGCCCCGTCACCAAAATAAAAGTCCATAGGCGATAATTGCATTTTAAAACACTTGCTGTATTCTTCGTAGTCCTTATTGTGCCTCAGTCTATTTAAGGCTTATAAGTACATTATTAATTGGATGGAAATCTTATAAAAACATAGGATTGTGTATCAAATTATACATTTCTTTATCTGCGTATGTAAGAAAAGATAAAAATATGTCACAATTCATTCATTTTCCTTTGGCTTAGTCCCTGAATCGCCATCCATATTTGTAATAATAATAATAATAATAATAATAATTTTCTTGTTATAAATAAAAAGTAGCTACTTAAAATGAGAATTGTCATATTATTAACCACTTTCAAAAAAGATAATTAATCTACTACTACTAATCACGATAATAATATTATATTCTAGTGAATAATAAAATTAATTTAAATTATTTGAAATCACGGCAGCACGGTTCGAGCCTCGGCTGGGTCAGTTGGCGTTTCTGTGTGGAGTTTGCATGTTCTCCTCGTGTTTGCGTGGGTTTCCTTCGGGTGCTCCGGTTTCCCCCACAAGTCCAAAGACATGCAGTATAGGTGAATTAGGTAAGCTAAATTGTCCGTAGTGTATGAGTGTGAATGGATATGTGTGGATGTTTCCCAGTGATGGGTTGCAGCTGGAAGGGCATCCGCTGCGTAAAACATATGCTGGATAAGTTGGCAGTTCATTCCGCTGTGTCGACCCCAGATTAATAAAGGGACTAAGCCAAAAAGAAAATGAATGAATGAATATTTGAAATCATTGTTATATTTGTTTTTGACTTATGGCTTAACATAAAAGCTACTTTATGTTAAACAAATGAAATAGTTTGAATCGTATTCATCAATAATAAAAACATTATGGCTAATCTATAAAATAAGAGCCTCTTACTACTCTTACAAATATATTTTTATTATATCAATTAAATAAACAAGTTCTAGTTGAGTTATTTTATGAAGTATTATATATGCTCACATAGAAAGGCTATAAAATAGAATTATAAATTGATTATAATTCTTGGTAATTATCAATTACTAATGACTTGTGTTTGCATTACAGTCAACTTTTGATTTTTGCGAAATTTCCTAATCAACTAAAGAGTGTGAGACAGAATAATAATAACTATAAACACTCGAATTTTGCTGATATTTATTCCTAGATATTTAAAAAACATCAGATATGTAAGGAGAACAATAAATCTTGCAGGATTCACAAAAGAAAGATTAAACGTTTTACATTTTGGAGACAAACATTAAACAATAATTACAGCCTCCAGCTTCACTTCATCACACCCAAACAGTTATTCAGCAGTAAAGGGTAAATGTCACTGTAAAACAGAAGCTTTATGATTAGCCCTCCACTCATTACCAGATTGCACATCATCTGCACTTTCAATCCATACAGGAAAATCACATTTCTGTTACTACATGACTAAAGGACAAGCAGAGGACATCAGATTATATCAGTGATGCTGCTTCATGCAGGAAGAACCACTGATTCGCAAAGGCAGTGGTGCAATCCTCTCCCCTCAGGCTAATCTCTGCTCTGTAATCCACAAATATAACTTGGAAAAAAATATGACAGATTGGGCTGGATATCTGGGTTGACACTCAGGGTGTTTGTGCTTTTGTGTGTGTGTGCGTGCGTGCATGCGTGTGCATGTGTGTGCGTGTGTGTGTGTTGCCTTCAGTTTGATCAGTCAACCTACACTGGATAAGATTGTTGTTTTAATTACAAAAAGAAAAAACGTCATAAAGGCAAATGAACAGTTCTAATAACATTAATGGACTAGAATTACAATGTTGTCATTATGCATCCTTATGTATGCTGTTATCTGTTTGCTTTTATTATGTACATATAACCCAAACGTATTATTTATTTGAATAAATGTTATGCAGTTCTTGTCAACAGTTTTTATAGTTACCAGGGGTTGTCAAACTGTCAAAAATAGCAAACAATCTAAAGCACCATAAAGTATAAAAAATAGTTTGCAAGATTAAGACTACACAAAATATAATAATAACAATAATTCACAACAATAATATTCATAATCATTATTTATTTATTAGGCTATTTGAATTGGGACATTACAAAAAAAAATCCTAGCTTATTAATAGATAATAATAATAATAATAATAATAATAATAATAATAATAATAATAATAATAAAACAATATTATTATTATTTTAAAAAATTATTTAACCTATTTTAATGAATTATCTTAAATTATAATTACTGGTGTTGGTGCCTTTTAAAATTAAAAACTTATCAATTACAAAAAATATTATTTCTATGGCTCCTTTTCCAAATTTGAACATTGCAACTAATTCCCTTATTTTTTATTAGTTTAATTTACTTAAACTGGTACACAGAATTAGATGAGATTGTATGATTTTATACAAATTAGCCACAAATTTAACCAAAATTTTGATTGTTTTGTACTTTTCGAAGTGTCTTACAATGTGGTGCTGTAGGCCTCATAAGCAAAAGGATGGCAAAAGGGCAGACTCCAATCTCTGTGGATGGAGTATGGACAGGCAGAATGCAGATGTTTATCCACATAGCTGGAAATAGTAGGAATTTCCTCCCTGTGCTTCCCTGACTCCTCTGATAGTGCATTAGATGCATTTCCAGCCATGTGATTTCTATCATTACTCTCTACAGGTGAGCCGGGAGCGCAGAGGAAGGTTGGTGGAGCTGAAGGACCTGGACGTCTATGCATGCCGTCTTCGTATCTTCTCAGGAACTCCTTCAGAACTTGCTTGAAGACACTCACCAGTTCCCAGGGAGGAATGTCATTGTGTGCCAAAAGATCACGGAGCCTTGATGGAGATGGAGACAAATATATTATAAATAAAAAGATAATATTGAATTTGAGTGTTTATTTCTCTGCTTCTTTGTCTATGCCAAAAAAATAGTTCCAAACGAAGCCAAATCAACCATTGCACACTGTCAAAAATAATTTAACAAAAGCATGCACATCAATCTCAACTGAGTACTTAGCCAAACAAAACGTACGCAAAAACATATGAAAACGCGCCAACGCCAAAAGCTCCAACAGTATCAAATTAAATGACTTAAAAACAGGGTGTAAAAACGTTAGGGCTGAGCAATGTGAGGATATTGTATGAACAAAATAAAAAGTCTATCAGTTCCTATTATGTTTTATCATTTATTTTGTGGTGTCACAAAATATATTGTTTCGGTAATACTTTATCATTTATATGAGCTCAATATCACATATAATTACACCATACAGACAGAAATATAAATAACAGCATTGTGCTATCTTGAAAGTACCCCATCCTTCTGTCACACCTTCATATTTCTTAAATTAATTATTATAATGTATGAAGGTGTTCTACTTGTAATGTAATGTAAGTCCCTGGTCTCCCAGGAATGTGCCAGTGAAGTTTTTAATCAAAACACCATACTATTATTACACCATGCCATAGATGCCACCTTTTGGGTGGAAAAGTAACAATGACTTTTTGTGTTTCTCTGTTAATGCAGTTGAGATGCTTCTCGGAAACCTTTAAAAAAAAGTGCCTTTACAGTATTTACCTTGGATACTCCAGCAACCAACCAACAAAACGCCTTTTAAAGTCTTGCCAGTTTAAACTCCTAATCTACGTTTCCTAAAGGATATCCTATTGTGAAAATGACTGTTCTACCATCATCCCAAAATAGTTTATTCTGCCTTACCTTCGTGTTTCTTAAATAAATATTATGATGTATGAAGGTGTTCTACTATGCTCTTTTTTACATAATGCAATGCAAGTCCCTCCACAGAATGCACATGTTAGGTTTAAACTGTAAAACACCATGCTATTATTATTATAACATGCTGCAAATGCCCTTTTTGGTTGGAAATATAACATAATGTTTCTGTTCATCATCCCGAATATGTTTATTCTGTCTTACCTTCATGTTTCTTAAATAAATATTATAATGTATAAAGTTGTTCTAACATGCCCCTTTTTACATGATGCAATGTAAGCCCCCAGACTGCACCATGTTACTACTAATATGCTGTAAATTCCCTTAATGGGTGGAAATATAGCACAATGTTTTTGTTTGTGTCCTTTAATGCAAATTATATGCCGCTCCAGCCCCTTTCTAGAAAAGTGCCTTTACAGCTTATGCCTTGGATACTCCACCAACAACCAGTTTAAAGTCTTGTCACTTTAAACTCCTACTTTACATTTATAAAAGGATACACACATTTACCTGGCAAGTACAATGGCATTGTGTGAGGGTGGAATTCGACCACAGAGGCGCCCGAGCTGGCGGTGTTCAGAAGCAGGTATAAGGGCGAGCAGGTTTGGGTATGCTGGGCGATGCCGGTATCCCAGAATGCCACGGGAGATACAGTACTGCATCTCCTCTTCTTGAAACTGATGTGCTCTTTGCTCCAGCTGCCAAAGCATCTCGCGCAGCAGCATGCGACTAGGGCCTCCAGGTGCTACACATCCATTTGTGTGTGGCCATCCTACGAAAGGCACGCCTGGACTGCAGTGTAGGGCAGTAACAAAATATACTGAGTAAACTGAGGTGACTTTCTTTGTTATTACATGATCATCATCTGCAAATGAGATGTGACTGTTTATAAAGAGCTTGGTCTTCAATAGACAGTCTTTCACACTCTGTCACATCCAGTTTTGTAGTCCACATTTTGAACTGGCAGATTCGTTAATTCAGCAACATTCAGTTCCCTCTATCATAAGCTAATGCTAACATCATTCGCAAGGCAGTTATGTTTGTAATCTCCTTTTGTTTGTTAACAAGAACAAATATAACTTAATTTATTTTCGGAATTTTTGCCATTAGTTTGAAGCAGATTATTTTTTGATCATATCTGGTGAGCTTGTGGTTATTTACTAGACTGACCAAAAATAAGCTTAACCAAGCAGATTGACTGACTGTAGCTGATTTAATGGTGGTACAAGATAATCTACCAACTTAGCCAAGCTAATGACCAGACCTTTTTTATTTAGTCAGCTTGGACCATACTAGTCTTATATAGAGTGTTTTTTTCTTCAATATTAGTTATGTAGAAATGACTGCTCTAAACTGAATTAAAGAAAAAGACTGATTACCCCTTGGCTAACAGCTAGTTGGTCAAGCTAGCAGATTCAAGTTATTCATTAAAGGAAAAGTTAACAGGATGACTAATAACTAGGCCCACACAGAATCTGCGCACGCAGAAATCGGCAGATTTCCGCAGATTTTTAACCCATCATTGAGTCTATTTATTTACTTTTGTAAATGTGTGTCAATTTATATTTATTCAGTTTTTAAATTCATTTCAGTAATATTACTGACTAATATGAAAATGTTCATATGATTTATTTACA
>CAIGQW010015581.1:2203973-2228350 GCA_903798125.1 Danio choprae | reverse complement strand
TGTGTGTGTGTGTGTGTGTGTGTGTGTGTGTGTGTGTGTGTGCGCATATATGTATGTGTGTTTGTGTGTACAAAGAGAAATCATTCAGCTCTTCCTGTAACAGGATGGTCAGGGGATCACAACCTCCTCCCTGTAGGGCCTATTCAGCCTTTCGTTTGGTCCCAGGAACCTTCTCCTGGATCCTGCAAATAAAAAAAGTAAAAATCAAACATTATATTATAGTTAAGATTATGATCAGCTTAGTGTGCTTTGTTTTTCGTGTTTCACCTAAGTTTAGTTCCAGATTAATTCTTGTTAGTTGCCTTATTAATTCTCAGGTTCACCTGTGCCTCATTTAGTTGTTTGCCCCTTATATATATTTGTCCATTCAAGCCATGTTGTAATTACAAGGTGTAACAATTGTTCACATCCTCGCAAAACTCCCTGTTGTTTGTCAGTTTTTCATTTCATGTTATGTATGTTCAGTAGACTTTTTAAAAGAAATTAATACTTTTATTCACCAATGGTGCATTAAATTGATCAAAAGTGACAGTAGCTGAGTATAGCTGGCAGCCTGTAGTACTGATAACCTAGTAACCAACAGTAAACAAGGCAAGATAATAGAGGCAGCTGATTAATCACATGGGCGTAATATTTGGTACATCATTCAGAGTTTATTCGGCAAATGCATTTACATTCCCCAATATCCTTAATAACCCTTTTTCGCACATGTCCATTTCCATCACTTGCTTTTCATGCGATACTTCAAAATGTGCATTAACACAGGCTGATAAAAACTCAGCTAGTGAAGACATTCATGATATTAAAAATATTTATATTTAGAAAATTGTATTATCCTATTATTGTGAACATTTTTTAAAAATCTCATTCCATGAACAAATACAACATGCTTTCATCAAACATTTCAGCATTGACGATGATACATAATTCCTCTATTATGTTATATTCTTAAAGGGACTGCTTACTTTGCTACCACAGAGTTGACTTGGGTCCTTATTAGGTCCACATACTGATCAATCTGTGCCTGGAGACAGAGAAAGATTATAAATATGAGTCACTGTAGTCATGCTGCTTATGAATAATGCATAATGCTGCTGTCATGGTGACAAAGGTGCCACGCTGACCTGGTATTTCTCATAGACCACAGGCATTGAGAACATGGACACCACCACTGAAGAGAGAGGCAGGATAAATGTTAGAAGACAAGACAAAAGAAACCATTCAAATGTCAAATTCCAGGTATATATGGAACCAAAAATGCTTCTCACCCATAATAAGAAGAGTGAGGCCGTTGAATAGAGCTCCAACATAGGTCAACAACCACATCAGGACTGCAAACTAGAGTCAAATAAGTACAAGCACAAAGTTCAAATACACACATTTACAGTATGTATAATTCATGATGCATTTCTGCCAGCACCAGTACACAGTAGAAGTATATATTGACTATAGAATATAGTGTATATATACTTAAATAATAATAGTATATAATATTTAATAATATATATATACATCTATATGTTTGTGTGTGTCTCTGTCAGTTAATCTTACAATTAAAACGTTTACTAGTACTTTCCTTCCAAAAATGAGTTTATTTAATATTACATAATGAACTAATATTGAACACTTAAAATATTCTACTAACTAACTTTAACAAAGAATTATATATAGTGCAACAAATTGATTATTTATTGTTAGTTACATTATATGAAATTATATATTTTTCTTCTTCTTTTCAGCTCAGTCCCTTTATTAATCCGGGATTGCCACAGTGGAATGAACCGCCAACTTATCCAGCATATGTTTTACGCAGCGGACGCCCTTCCAGCTGCAACCGATCACTTGGAAACATCCATACACACTCATTCACTAGACAATTTAGCTTACCCAATTCACCTATACCACATGTCTTTGAATTTGTGGGGGAAACCGGAGCACCTGGAGGAAACCCATGCGAACATGGGGAGAACATGCAAACTCCACACAGAAATGCCAACTGACCCAGCCGAGGCTTGAACCAGCGACCTTCTTGTATTATATTATTTATTGTATTATTTACAAATATAACAAATATTTCTTTTTAATAATATCTTTTCTTTTTAACATTAGATTGTACATTTATTTCTGCAATTTTTCTCTATCTATCATAACTCCTCATGTGGATAAAACTGAAAGCAGGCTCACACCTTTAGCGAATCCACCAGGTCCTGCACCAGGAACAGTCTGCGCAGCTCTTTCAGCGTGCTGTTGATATAATACTGGACATTTTCTGCATACTTCTGCATCTGATCATGGGACAGTGACATCTCCACATCCAGATACACTCTGTATCCAGGGCATAAAAATATTGGTGTGATTAATGCTATTATATGACTATGCGCAGCACACAATGAGAGAAGTCATACTTGAAA
Source organism: Danio choprae (assembly GCA_903798125.1). Lineage (NCBI taxonomy): Eukaryota > Metazoa > Chordata > Actinopteri > Cypriniformes > Danionidae > Danio > Danio choprae. The sequence goes on along the minus strand of CAIGQW010015581.1, from coordinate 2,225,939 downwards.
GGATGGCCCTCGTCTGTTTTCTGTACGGCCTGCAGGACGGACTTGTAGACTCTGAAGCTGATGGTAGCGGAGAGAGAGGCCAGAGCCAGATAAGCCACCACACTGACCACACTGAACTGAGTCAGGGAGAACAGCAGCAGCAGCAAACTGCCGAACACCAGCCCGCTCTTCTTCAGGTCCCGCCAGTACAGCAGCTCCATTGCTGGATACAGAGAGAAGATCAGGTATGGTTAGACAATCAATTGTCTATGAAATAATTGTGATTCTGTTCTGTTTCAGAGCTATGGTTATTAATTAGAGAAGCCAAAATGATTACTGAAGTCATGGCAATAACAATAAAGTCTGTGTAAAATCTAATTTTACAATGTTTATTTTGCTAGTTGTTTATTTTTTTATTTTGCTTATGTTGTTTATTTAACATCTCAAGAATGATCAGTGGAAACAGAATGTACCTGAGCTCAATTTAGAGCTTCACGGCAAAGGCTGTGAATACTTATGTACATGTGATTTTTCAGGTTTTTTATTTTCAATAAATTTGCAACAATTTCAACAAATCTTTTTTCACATTGTCATTATGGGGTATTGTGTGTAGAATTTAGAGGAAATAAATTAATTTAATCCATTTTGGAATAAGGCTGTAACATTAAAAAAATGTGGAAAAAGGGAAGCGCTATGAATACTTTCCGGATGCACTGTACATAAAGTACTAAACGAAAAGTGTGTGTATTGCTTTATGGAAACATCTGAAGCTGCTGTGTATGACAAAAATAGCATCAAATCATCCACTTCATCTGTGTTAAAGTATAGAAACACTGTGCAAGGGTCACTGTGGGAAGCAGAACGTATCTGCGAAGCGCTGCTACTCAGCAAACCAACCATCTTTCATAACTAACCAGTGCTTCAAATCCATCACACCTATTATCTTTCAGCAAAATACCACACAGTTCACAGTGAAGCTGCTGCAGCCTAAGAAGAGACTTACCAATGTGCCATATAAATTAATGATTAAAAATCTCATGTTTATTGCATTTTCACAGGAACAAATGAACACTGTTGAATGTAGCGAAGTAAAAGTTGTTACATGAATAAAAATAATTACTTGAGCAAAAGCAAGAACAGTAACAAATACTCTAAAATACATAATAAAAGCATACTCTATCTAACCCAACACCAATGATCTGTTTTGAGGCTTTATAATGCATTTCTTTGTGTACTTAACTTAATAATTGTTACAAATTAGTGGGATTAATGTAATTTAAATCAATATGCATATAAAATAAATACACACACATTTGCATTTGTCAGAACAAAAAAACTTAAAAGGTGCAATAGGTGATTATCTTCAGAAAACATTTTTGTTATGCAGGTTGAAAGTCTCGTCACATCCTCATAGCAATCATTAAATGAAGTGGTTTCAATTTATTTATATGTATATTAATATTCTGGGGGCCTCACAGTGGCGCAGTGGGTAGCACGTTCGCCTCACAGCAAGAAGGTCGCTGATTGCTGGTTCGAGCCTCGGCTGGGTCAGTTGCCGTTTCTGTGTGGAGTTTGCATGTTCTCCCTGTGTTGGCGTGGGTTTCCTCCGGGTGCTCCGGTTTCCCCCACAAGTCCAAAGACATGCGGTATAGGTGAATTGGGTAAGCTAAATTGTCCGTAGTGCATGAGTGTGAATGGGTGTGTATGGATGTTTCCCAGAGATGGGTTGCAGCTGGAAGGGCATCCGCTGCGTAAAACATATGCTGGATAAGTTGGCGGTTCATTCCGCTGTGGCGACCCCAGATTAATAAAGGGACTAAGCCGAAATGAAAATGAATGAATGAATGAATAATATTCTGGGGAAGGTGTGGAACCAAGAAACGTCCAATCAAAACATTCGGTCCGAACATTATGATAGGCTGTCCTACCTGCCTGTCAGAATATGTAATGCCATACCTCTGGACAAGGATTAGATCATTGACGTGTTCACATGCACAGTTCAGACAGAGAAAAGCAGACAAACATCAACAACCTACCTTCTTTTTTTAATTGGGTATTGTGATAACTAACTGTACTATAAAGTTTTCTCTCTGGTGAATGTTACTGCATGTATTGCAATGATTTTTTCTAATACGCGTTCATGATTTCAGGAGGCGTGGCTTTGGACATCGATTTGCAGAGTGGGACCTAGGCTTTCAATGCTATCAGGCTAACATTAGCATTTTCCAAGATTTCCAATTGCACCTTTAATGTATAACTCACAAGGTAATGTATGTATACACTGCCTTGTGAGTATCTCTGTCTCTCGTTCTCTCAACAACTGATTCAGAGAAATGGAATCGTACTGCAATGCTTTATTCAGATTTTTTTGGCTAATGGTCTAATTCGATTCAATGATTTATGCTAAGCTAAGCTAAAAGTGCTCCCGCTAGACCTGGAGATCGGCTGAATGGATTAAAAAATGTTAAAACTCAACTGTTTAACTATAGAGGACATGTAAAAAAGTGTTCCTTTAACATACTTTATGTTCCAAACCAGGGTCAGATACTTTAGCATTAAGGGTTAACAACAGATTCAGAGAAATAGAGTCTTACTGCAATGATTTTTTTCTGATTTGAAGTAGGCAGGATGCTAGCTATATGGTTGTAGCTGCAAGTACAAAATTAACCAAATGAACTTTTCACTTCTCCAGTTAAGACAGATTTAACTTGTCAGTGCTGGTAAATGACCAATACTGCCGCTCCATTCTGCTTAAGGCATCAACTACCAAAGGTATCCAGTTATCTCTGAGGTCTCCATCACCAGGCACCCAAACCCCCTGCAAACCAGTGCCAACTGCAACAATCTCAGTCAACTGAAACAACTGCGGTTGGATCAAATAACCGCAATTAAAACATAGGATCAAAATCAGGAAAGACGGTGGTTTACGATATACCACAGATCTGCTTTTCATTGATCGCTTTTGAATTGAATTGCATCCTCAATTCAGCTTTCAGTGAATGGCGCTGATGTAATGACTAGTGAATCACTCTGAATAAGCGCTGAGTTAAAACAATTATAAATGATTACACAAACAGACAGGAGTACAGTCAACAAATGTGAGACAGAAGCTCTGCGTCAAAATATGTGGATGTCTCTTCTTCACATTAGGCAAAAAGAAGTATGCTAAATAAGCAAGGTGTCTGAAAAATTATTATAGGAGAAATAACAGCTAAAAACACGGCCTTTCTTCAAATTCTGAAATGTGAACACTTTTGTGAACGATTACCTTTCTTTCTTAAAGGAACACTCCTTTTTTTTTGGAAATAGACTCATTTTACAAGTCACCAAGAGTTCACCATTTTTTAATCCATTCAGCCGATCTCCAGGTCTGGCAGTAGCACTTCTAGCTTAGCTTATCTTAGCATGAATCATTGAATCGGATTAGACCATTAGCATCTTATTCAAAAAATGTTTTGATAATTTTCCTACTTAAATATGAACTCTTCCATAGTTACATCATGTACAAAGACTGACAGAAAATGAAAATGCTAACATACCATGGCTGCAGCAGGTTCAATAATATTACACAGCACTGTTTCTTTTTAGGTGCTGCGTAATATCATATCTTAATATCATTTCTCTCTGCTGTGGCCATGGTACGACACCAAAATTCATTATTCATATCATAATAAATTCATAAATGTATTATGACATATCTGCCAAAAAACTTTTATTTCTTTTTTATTTCAACTTTCTTAGTATATACACAATGAAACAACAGAAGAGCCAACTTTAAATAGGAAAATTATCAAAACTCAATTTTGAAATGTTTGAGTGAGATGCTAATGGTCTAATCCGATTCAATGGTTCATGCTAAGCTAAGCTAAAAGTGCTACGAACTATGGAGGACTTGTAAAAAAAAGCGTTCCTTTATTGTACTCATCTTTACATTTAAACCAATGTCAGAAACATTAGCATTAAGGGGTAATAAACCGATTAACCTTCACCAGGATTTTCATGTTGGCCTTTCTGCACATATTCATGGAAAAACAGTAATTTCTGGCCAAGTCTCAGCAGGTTGGCCTTGGCGATAGACTGGATCCAGGTGCACAGATCTGCCAGTGTGTCTTGCCTCTATTCAAACGTTACATAAAGTGACGTGTATCATTAATCTCCGAGGCCAAATGTGACAGTAATGCTGTAATTAATGCAATGTAAATAATGCTGTCTGAAGCAGAATGTCTGAATGGTGCTGCACACATAATCATAATTCAAATAGCACTGCTAATACAGTCCAATGACCTGAAATAATTTCAGTCTTGCACAAATAATGCTTAATAACTAGACAGCGCATAAGGTCAATCTAAATCCATTGTTTTTTATTAGGTGTTAAATCGGTAAATGTAAACTAGATTATCTCAGACGTTCTTTTTTGCTTTTTATGTTTTTTATTTACTTTTATCAGCATTTTGTTGTACTCGCTTAAATTAACAAGTAATTAATTAGTGATATAATGTATGTTCAAAGTGTGTGAAGGTTGCAGTAGCATATTAATATGAGTGCTTCAGGCCAATAAAAACACATTTTTAATATGGTAGATTTTTTGATCCTGGTTAAAATCTTGACAAATGATCATGAAATGTTTTTAAAAATCTAGTGAAAGCCTTGATATTTGTTGATTTGCAGTATATAACCGCATGCAAATACATTTACCCACATTTTAGTGTTTACTCATTTTTTGTTCTAGTTTTAACCATACATTAGTCCACTTTAAAGTTTCCTGCACAGGTCAGTTGTTTAAGACTCAATGTGTCATCAGGAGCCAAAGGTGCCAATTTTATTATGCCTGTTTATATATTGTAAACTGTATTTTTTTACTTCCAAAGTGCCTGTAGTCATTGAAGTGCATTTTATGAATTACTAAAGAACAACAGTTTCAGCTAAAACTATTCTTTATTATTCTACTGAAGAAAAAAACCACATACTCAACATCTTGGACCTGAGTTTAGGTAAATCAGCAATTTTTAAAAAAGTTTTAGTTATATTTGTTATTAACATAAACAAGCACAATCAAGGTTTCTGTTTTCAATCCTGTTTTGCCACAACCACCCCCCAAAGATTTTCCTCTGGTCATTGTTTTCCACCCAATTTAAGAATCTGAACTAAAGAGATTCAGAATCAAGCAGCTTATCTAGTTTTAATTAAAACATCAAAGCATCACCTCGTTCTAATCGCAGGTGTATCCAAGCTAAGTGGAGCTTCATGGTCTAGACAAAGCCCTGTGATCATTTCATACTCAGTGCCAAAAAGAGCCGGAAAACTAGAGCATTATTTTAGGTTACCCTAAGTTAAGTCTTTTCCCTAAACTAGTACTATAATCTTTCAAATATCATTGTGCTTAGTGGAATTCTTTGTTCGTGTCATGATGGTGTGGTGGACAATACGTAAAGCTGTATGTGCCATAAATAATTCATAGGTACTTCAAGAGTTCACACTTAGCTGATGATTGAATGTAAAAGCTAGTTTGGCATGCTGTCCCGGGAGAGAGCCCTGAGCTCATGAGGTCCTCGAGCCCGGGGCTCCCTCCCGTTGCGGGGCGAGAGGGGAGTTTGAGCTCAGGTAGGTCTCGAGAACTCCCCGCTTGTTAATGTATTTCTGAATACTTATGGAGAGAAATTTAGCTGATTGGTAGCTCGTCTATGGTGTCGATTTGGTTTTGGTCAATTTACTTATGTTGCACGTTTTTGGCTTGTGGGAGGAAACCGGAGAACCCGGGGAAAACCCACGCAGACACGGGGAGAACATGCAAACTCCACACAGCGATGTTGCTTGGCCGGGTGAGATTTGAGCCAGGCATTTGCTGTGAGGCGACGGTGCTAACCACCGAGCCTCCGTGCTGCCCAGTCGAGGAAAAGGGGAGGAGTAGGGGTGGAAGGGGGGATTCTTCAGGACGAAGATGGCTAAGGTGAGATACTTTGGTTATTTATAGCGATTTAGGAATCGTCTGATTGGAGGATTGTGCATTAGCTAAAGCGGGACCAGCTGCGGTCAATCATAAGCACGTGCTCCTCTCGAAATTAGTTTATAAATAAACTTCACTACAATTTGACAGCTCATTATAGGCAGTGATCAACATTCTGTTCTCTTCTATGCCCAAATACAAATCAGCACCTTGGAATTATAAGGTTTTCTCTGACATTTTGTCAAAAATGAGGTAGTCACAGTCTTATTTTTATTTAAACTATATATACTGCATTACAACATAGGGGATTGTGCACCACCACAAGGGATGGTTGTGTACATTTTGGGACCTTTTATTTAGAAAAGAGCTTGTCCCTACAATATCCAAAATCATTCTAAAGTTCTATTTGTGAGCGAGTCTTTGAATGCATAAAGGACCCATCAGAATCATCTGAGAGGCCAAGATAAATGCTACTAAGTCCATGTTTAATGCAATTCATATTTACTTAAAAAATTGAAGCAAAATATTAACTGTGTGTGTTATTTTACATTTCAAAAGGCACAGCTCATAAACATCTGAACAGTTATTTTTTGTAAAAGTAATGATTTACAACCATTTTAAGACACGCTTATATTTTTTTATTGTTGGTAGTTGTAGAGTTTAAATAAATTAAATATTTTTTATGTAAATAATTTTAAAGTCCTTCATTCATTCATTTTCTTTTCGGCTTAGTCCCTTTATTAATCTGGGGTCGCCACAGCGGAATTAACCGCCAACTTATCCAGCATATGTTTTACACAGCGGATGCCCTTCCAGCTCACATACACCCAAAGACTCACACATATACACTACACACAATTTAGCTTACCCAATTCACCAATAGCGCATGTCTTTGGACTTATAGGGGAAACCGGAGCACCCGGAGGAAACCCACGCGAGCACGGAGAGAACCTGCAAACTCCACACAGAAATGCCAACTGACCCAGCCTAGGCTCGAATCAGCGACCTTCTTGCTGTGAGGCGACAGCGCTACCCACTGCGCCACCTCGCTGCCCCTCATTTTAAATTTTACATTTTATACAGTTAGTGAATTATATGTTTATTCATATATGAAAACATAGTCTTGCCCTTTTAAAGTCTTAATATGTCTTTTCATTTACAATTGTACAATATTTAGCCTTAAAGGTCCAATACACAACACTTAAATTAAAATGTAAATTTACCCACAATATTTTTTACCTAAAATCAGCGCTATGGTATTAGTATTGGCAGCATTAATATTAACAGCTAGTATTGCCCTTTATGCTTAACTTGAACAACAAAACATATATATTTTTCCTAAAATATTAAATAAACGTCGATACACACGTCGATACACACTCTACACTAATTTCATGCTTTAAAACAAATCTTTATTATATTTGTTCAAGCATAAATGCATTTACTAGAAATTTTATGATAAGCTGCTTACACAATCTACATAGTAAAAGCGCTATACACTCTCAGAAAAAAAGGTACACGGTGGTACAAATAATGTTCCTTGAGGAACAGTTTTGTACCTTTGTAAAAGTTGTACCTTATATGGTACAGAAAAGATGTCTTATGACACTGTTCTGTACCTTCTATAGTACAACTGAAATGAAGGTACACAATTGTTCTCATATAAAAGGTACAAAAGTGTTGAACAACTCTTTCTTTATTACAATAGCTATGAAAATAAATATGACTAGAAAGGCAAAGTGATTTTATGAATAATTTCCATATTAAAACAAGAATCATCATTTAAAAGTATATGTTTAAAGAAACTCATAAACATTAATTATTAAGTTCTATAATAAAAAACGACTAGTAAACCATAAAACTATAAGTATTGTCAACTAAACATCTAAGGCATTTTAAATAAATGTTTGGTAAGCATTTATGACACTGTTAAGGTACAAAGTGTCTTGTCACTGTGGTGGGTACCTTCACGGATCAGATTTGTACCTTTGACGAACGTACAATATTGTATCTGCAGGTTTTAAAAAACAAAGGTACATTTTGGTTTCCCATAGTACAAATCATGTCCTTAAAGGTGCAAACTGCAATGGTACAAATTTGTTCCTTTGTCTTAAGGTAGGGCAGTGCGATGGCGCAGTGGGTAGCGATGTCGCCTCACAGCAAGAAGGTCGGTGGTTCAAGCCTCGGCTGGGTCAATTGGCATTTTTCTGCCGTTCTGTTCTCCTTGTGTTGGCGTGGGTTTCCTCCGGGTGCTCCGGTTCCCCCCACAAGTCCAAAGACATGCGCTATAGGTGAATTGGGTAGGCTAAAATTGTTCGTAGTGTATGTGTCTAAATGAGAGTGTGTGGGTGTTTCCCAGTGAGGGGTTGCAGCTGGAAGGGCATCTGCTGCGTAAAACATATGTTGGATAAGTTGGCGGTTCATTCCGCTGTGGCGACCCTGGATTAATAAAGGGACTAAGCCAAAAAGAAAAAAGTACTGCCCCAGTGACAAGGGTTTGTACCTTCTTTGGTACAACATTGTACCATTTTTCTGAGAGTGTACATAAACTATATGCGTTTCTTGACAATTATTGCTGCAGTTAACTTCGTAAATGATCTGCATTTGAGCTGTTCCAAAAATTCCAATTTACTAATGTAAGTATTCTGATATTGTACATTCAGAGTATTTAAGCTGTCTATCATCTTTATGTATACAAAACCGTCATTTATGCTGCATTCAATGCAACAGCAACATAATGCACACAGAACCCTAATAATTGCAAGGTGGTGAAGTGTATTTTTCATGAAATCATCTCTATTTATTTTCAGATGCAACTCAACACACATTTGCTCCCACTTCTTCCCAACATGCACAGACACACTCTTTTTTATGGGGTCATTACTGGTGAGCCTGGTATAAAATGTGTTGGCGTGGAGCTGCCAGTCGAGCTCGCGGTCGCCACGGAAACTGGAGAGATGGGCGCAGTGGAGTGAGCAGTGATGCAGTTGCCATAGCGATGCCGCCTGCCTGCCAGACAGAGTAATAAGGTGCTGATGAAATGATGGGGGAAGGGAAACAGGAGGCAACACTAATATGACAGACGCACAACAAGCACAGAAGAAACACCCCACCACCGCTGACAACAACAGAACATTGGCCCTCGCTCATGCTCATGCTTTTTATCAAGCTAAAGGACAGCAGCTCACAATAGTCTGGTCCCTGGGGGGAAGAATGGCTAAATATAGCTGCTGTGTGACTGCAATGCAAATCATTCACTTGATCAGTTTTAGATTGGTTTCCTGAATATAGTTGAAAGATAAAATTGTGTAAGATTTGTTTTTGGAAAATATATCATGATTTTAGTTTATTTTGTAATAATAATTATTATTATTATATTCTTATTAATATTATTTACAGTGTAGTAAATAAATTGAATTAAATAAAATAACGTACACAAAGTTGTCTCTTAAAATCATTTGACATAAGAATGTTCAGGTATTTTACTGGAAAAATATGATTATATAATGCTAACTTATATCAATACATAATTTTTTTACTTTAAAAAAGACAAATGTTTATTAAGAAAGAAAATAATATCAAAATAAAAATAATAATAATACACTTCTTGGGCCTCACGGTGGCGCAGTGGATAGCACGTTCGCCTCACAGCAAGAAGGTTGCTGGTTTGAGCCTCGGCTGGGTCAGTTGGCGTTTCTGTGTGGAGTTTGCATGTTCTCCCCGTGTTGGCGTGGGTTTCCTCCGGGTGCTCCGGTTTCCCCCACAAGTCCAAAGACATGCGGTACAGGTGAATTGGGTAAGCTAAATTGTCCGTAGTGTATGAGTGTGAATGGGTGTGTATGGATGTTTCCCAGAGATGGGTTGCAGCTGGAAGGGCATCCGTTGCATAAAACATATGCTGGATAAGTTGGCTGTTCATTCTGCTGTGGCGACCCCAGATTAATAAAGGGACTAAGCCAAAATGAAAATGAATGAATAATAATAATAATTATCATTATTATTATGTTTTAAAATGATCACTACTGATACTATTTCCCCCACAAGTCCAAAGACATGCGGTATAGGTGAATTGGGTAGACTAAATTGTCCGTAGTGTGTGAGTGTGAATGGCTGTGTATGGATGTTTCCCAGAGATGGGTTGCAGCTGGAAGGGCATCCGCTGCGTAAAACATATGCTGGATAAGTTGGCGGTTCATTCCGCTGTGGCGACCCCAGATTAATAAAGGGACTAAGCCAAAATGAAAATGAATGAATGAATGAATATATATATATATAAACCTTATGAGAAATATGTGACAATCATCACCTAAAACTAAGTTTGAGCAGAACAGTGATCTAAATCAAATTAAGGTAGAATCCAAGGTCTTGCAAGCCATCCTTGTATAACCCATACAAACCCATGCTAAATAACATACAGCACTCCATAAATAAAGCATACTTGCAGACCGACAAGAACAATTTAAATGTACTTTAGTGGTAACATACAGCAACCCTGACTATATTTTAAGGTCATGCACCATTGTAAACACACACAGCCTCCTATTGACATCAACAGATCATACTCTTAAAACAAAGAGATATTTCAGTCCGCCTGTGACTAACATCCTTACACACTACACACGCTAACAAGGATGACACCAATCTTGGCATGGGACAGAGCTCCAGAAAGACACAAGGCAAACAACATTTCTCTGCTGACAATAATGAAAGCTCTTTTAAAGACGCGTCACATGATATGACATCCCAAACAGCCTCCAGATAAATATAAAAAATAACCACTGCCTAGCCCTTGTAAAAAAGAGAAGGAAACATTATGGATGGCAACAATGAGACGAAAAGAGATTCAAAAGTCAGCAGTAATTAATGGCTGTGTTTAATCACTCCTTTGCTCTATATGGGACGCCATAAGTCTATAGGGCATAAATGTATCTTTTAACTGGAATACTGTTTAGACTTGAGCTAAAATATCATCAAACTTGGAAATACTGTATTGTATGTATCATATGATACATTTTAAAGCCCTGCTGTTTACGGTTCTGTCCCAAATGGTGTTCTGAGCCCTTGCGGTACCTCTCTGTATCCACTTTGCTGATGTAATGCTGCATTGATTATTGGGTAGCAGAGCCTGCATCAGAAAGTGCATTCGAGGGAATAAAGGGGGCGCTCTTGAGGGCCTTTTGAAACGTTTATTTTCTGCAGTATTAAAACGGATACCCAAAAATTCAAATGTACTCCCTATTTACTCACCCGTAGGTGGTCACAAACCTGATTGAGTTTCTTTTTAAACACTAGATATTTTGAAGAATATTCTAGCCACTGACTTTCATAGTAGGTATAAGTATATGTATCAATATTAATTCATTTGTTTTTCAGGGAAAATGCAAAAAATATTGTAGTTTTATATTTAAAATGTATTATTTTAATTTTATAATTAAAATATATTTTTATTGTATTTTTACTTTATTATTATTGTTGGTTGGCTATTAAAAAGATATATATCTGCAGAGCCCCAAAAAAGGGTGAGAAAAAAATAACAGCAATTTTATGAGAAATATGTGACAAATCACCTAAAATTAGGTTTGAGCAGAACAGTGGTCTAAATTTAATCAAGGCAGAGTCCAAGGTCTCGCAACTAATCCTTGTATAACTCATCTATCTAAAAAACAAACAAACAAAAAAATGTCACGGAAGTCAAAACTCGTTTCCTGCATTATTTAAAAACTCTTCCTTTGTCTGTAACAGAAAAAAAGAAACTCAAACTGGTATGAAACAAATGGAGGAAAAACAAAATAATCAAGGTACCACAAAATAAATTTAATTTATAATTTTTTTGTTTGTCTTTCCACTGTTTCAGCGTTTGTTTCAACTGAATATATGTTTCACACTCAAGATATAAAAAACTGATAGTCCTGTCCAGCTGGTTGCATTAAATGCACCAAAAAGTGCACCTCAAAAGAAGGAGAAGACAACAACAACCACTGCTTGCCGGACGTTACACAAAACAATTTTGAATATGAATATTTTCATTGACCTTTATTCACCCCCCAGAGCTGTATGAGGCATTTTTGAATAGATGTGCTCTATTGGACGTCTTTTGGACAGCTGCCCTTTGCCTTTGTAAAGCCAAATATAATTTTCTAAATAACTTCGACTGGATTCAGCTGAACTTCAACTGTGAAAACTGGACTGAAGCAGTTTCAATCCATGTTAAGCTGCTTTGACCCAATCTACATGGTAAAAGGGCTATCGAAATAAACATGAATTGAATTAAAGATTAATTCAACTGAAAGAAGAAAGTCATATACACCTAGGATGGCATATGGGTGAGTAAAACATGGGGTCATTTTAATTTTTAAACTAACCCTTTAAGCCCAAAGTATACTATGTATACAGCTCATGTGACACTGATTTTGTCATCAGTAGGCAAACTACTGTATGCCCACTCATCGATTTGAACAGTTTTTACACTACTTAGATGAGAAGAAATATACATGGAACCAGAACAACAACTAAAGACAGCAAACAATAAGAGATGTTGAAAGAGAGAGGACAAGTTGATAGCTTGTGTGTAAATAGATTAAAATATGTCTGCAATTGTTTTAAATAAGTACAAAGACAGTTCAGTCTTTCACAAAATCTTTTAGCACTTTAATAAATTCTTTTGGACCTTTTAGGAAAAGGAAAAGGAAAAACACAGACTCTGTAATAATATAATTCTGTTAGACTTTACAGTATAAAGTTCCGTTAGTTAATGTATTTAGTAACATGAACTAATCATTCATTTCAGTATTTATTCATCTTTGTTAATGTTAGTAAATTAATATAAAGTTGTTCATTGTAAGTTCCTTAACTCACAGAGCATTAACTAATGCTAACAAGGACAAGTATCGATTTTAATAAATCAATAAATGTAGTAAACTACTGTGTTGTACCAGTGGTTCATTTTTGGTTCATGTTATTAAATATCGTTTACTTTCTGTAAAGTGTGACCAATAAATCTTATTAGTGTACATATGTCAAGCACTTGTGTTTGTGCAATATCAAGTAGAGTATATAAAAAGGCAGTGTGTTTGACTATGCATGATGTACACTGACCTATAAATAAACACCCAAAGGCCATCTAAGATGTAGAATCCTCTGTTTTTTAGCTATATAAAGAAATTAAGGTAAACTGGGCTTAAATCTTCCAGTTTTCAGTTATTCTTCAGTTTATTTTTCTGCTCTTTTTCATGGTTCATTCCTCTTGTAAAGAGTCAGGCTTTTTTTGCTGTGTGTCATCATGGCCTTCCCAATATGCATATTTCACTTGACACGCTATGATCTTAACCCTTTAGTGAATCTTTATGTGGAACTGGACCAAGGCAAGCATTTATTATAGTTTTTTGGTCAATCACTGACTGTTTCACTAGAAAAGACCTTTATTTGTTGGCCAGGTAATTACTTTGAAGCTGCCTAAATATGAATTTTGTGATCTACATAAGTGGCCTACATTTAGCTCTGATTACTTGCATTAAGTGAAGAAAAATACTGGTATAAAAGTTAAATATGATTTTTTTTTTCCAGTCTCCGTGGTCGGTCCATTATTTCTACTGTATCTATTGACCTCAGGGAACAAAACCAACTCCATGACGTCAGACACAGCAATATTCCAAGACGATACTGTAAAAGTTATAATAAAACATGCCCTTTTCTTCAAAATGTATACATGAATTGTGTATGTTTTATATATTTTCATTAAAGTGGACTGCTTCACTTCCACTTTAAGCACAGAGATACCATAAGTACCATATCTTGACATTTGCCTTGACAGTCCTTTTGGTGTAGATATTCACCGACACAGCAATGACCGCCTTTAAAAACTGAAGAAACAATAATAACCATCTCTCACAAATTTAAGAACCACAATCTGATGTGCCTTGTAAAAAATTGGGTTAAAAGGGGATGAAAACTCCAAAATAGACCTTCGACCTACATTGCTCTGTCGTTGTAGTGACATCTAATAAAACTGGCTGCAAAATAGAATGTCCTGCAACATCCGGCCCTGACCACAAACTAAAAGATGACACAGATGCAGGATCTGGAAGATCATAGAACACTGGGCCTTGCTAAAGAATGTCTCTTATATCCTCTATTGAAAAATCATTATTTCTTTTTTTTTTTTTTACCATAACTTGATTTCTAGATGTGCTATTTCAAGATTATATTGTCATTTCTAAACTGAACATCTAAGATTGTAATTTTCTGAACTGAAAAACAGCAAGTTAGATCGTTCCAATCTTATCCAATTTGCAGTGTTTCCACTTTTTAGAAATGGTGATATAATTGGGTAACACATTTGTCACTGAGAAGGGATCATATCTGTTTTATGATGTGCTGTTAATGGAAGATCTGGCAGAGATCATGTTGGACTAGTACCAATTGACCGTCAAGACATTAACAGCCAAAGTGGCAACTCACGTCACAGTTTCGACTAAACCGCATTCTTGACTGAGAGGAGAAACAGAAACTGCTGACTTAAGAGAAGCCAGCACCTTTGCTGCGGTTTGACTTTATAGCATTGAATCAATACCTATAGAGGACATAGATATTAGCAATTTAAAGCCAACAGTCATGACTATAGAAAGAGATAGCAACAGAATACACAACCATGAGCAGGCACAGTGTAACATACCTTGTTTTTGTATTATTAAAAGGAAAGAAAGATTTGCTTTTGTCATCTTCATTGCGGTTTTAATTTTCATGATGGCTTTCTGTTGCAAAGCCAACAGAGCATTTTAGTAGAACGTTATTTTTTCACCACAAGAGGCACTGAATTATTTTTCCAAAAAAGGCAAATTATCATAATTCAGGTATGCACTAGTGAAAATAAGTAACTAAATGATGCAATATATGTAAGTTCATGATTCCTAATGCGTTAATATTTGAACCATACAATTATGGAAGTTTATCGGAAGCAAAATTCAAGTTGAAATGTAATATTCAAAACAACAATGCAATAGGTAAAATGACAATGTATTTCTTTACTTATAATAGCATTTTTCTAGAAATATGTAGAAAGTTTGCTGTAAAATGAAAATTCAATTATATAATGTGCATTTGCCATTTCCAACCACAGTTTTAAAATGTAAATTACGCACAAATTTTAATCTAATATATAATTTAATTTTCATTTTCAGATTTTGCACCAAACTTTGCACATCATGGAGAATGCAATTTAAAAAAAAAAATTCAATATAAGAGCAACAAATACTGAATGCAATAAATAATTAGATACACTCTCAATCTTTCTCTCTCTTTTTTTTAAGGTCTAAATAAACCTATTTGTGTTTATAAACCCTTCAACTGTCACAGATTTAAAATGCTCAATATATAAATAGCCACTACCAGAATCCCTCCCTCTTAAATTGTTCTAGTTTCTTCCTCCTGCTCGAGCCCTCAGATGTGATAGTCTCTAGGTATTGGCTTGATTAAAGCAACGGATACATACATCCAGCGGATGACACCAAATACTCACTATCACAGAATATTTCAGGATAAAAAAAGAGCAGACATCCACCATAAGCTGATTCTCCAGTCAGGTAGCCACACCCTAAGCCTCACTCTTTCTTCTCTTCTTTCTTTCACTTTCTGCTCCCAATGCAACCTGAAGGCCTTTGCGATCAACATAAGCACAATCGGCTGAATGCAAAGAAAATCACAGAGCATTTACTATCTCATTATGGAGTAATTCGCATTCAAATGAACATCTGACCTAAAAATGAGGCACTCATGGACATCATTGCCATTTGATTCTAAACCAAGAGACTATAAATACAGGATAGACCCCTACGCACAACAAGAAGGGGGAAAAAGGGCGTGTCCAGCCGTCTCAAACCCCCCACCACAGTCTATCGTTCATAAGCTCATGATGTCGGCCTCAATGCAGAAAAAGCATGCGACGTGGTCGAGCATCTTTCCACATGCAACCTAAAAAAAATCTGCAGCCCCAATAAATCAATCCCAAGACATGCTTATGCATCCTATCCATTCAGCCTGTTCTTGCATCCATCAGACCCTCGCTTCCTCCACACACACTCACATTACCCTGGCACTTCCAGCTGCTCCAGAAACCTTCCATCTTGGTCGAGTCTGTGGCTGCCATGGTGCTGGCCTGCATACTAGGCTGGGCGAGGGGAAGGACTGAGAATCGCTTTCTGCTAACTCTACTTCTACAGCCTCTCCGCTGCTCACTCTGTATCTGTCGGCGTTCCCTCTCTCTCTTTCTCTCTCGCTCACCGGTTCACACCAGTGCATGAATGACCCACAGGAGGAGGAGGAGGAGGAGACAGAGAGAATAGGGGGAGGCAGGGATGGAGGAGAGGAGGACTGGGGGATGTGGTGATAGTGCTGCCTACTGTTGGAGGAACTGAGGAACTGCATTTGTTGATGGCAGACATTAAGAGGAGTGGCAAAGCATCATGATTGGCACCTTTAAACTGGCCCTATATAATGCTTTTTGTTCAACATTCAGATTGGAGTGGGTATTGTGACCAGTTGGTAATTCTTATTCATAAATTTTGATTTTATTTAATATTGATTAGTTAGCAATATTTCATTTAAAATGTTAGTTTTGCAGACATGAAATACATATTTAAATATCAAGGATCTTCTGATTTTAAGCATGCAAATATAAATAATATAGCTGTTTATCAAAGTTAAAAGTCAGCAAAATTTCAAAGATCAAAATTCATGGTAAACGAGTTTTTTTGCATAATGCCGGTCTATGGTTTTCACTAACTACACAAGAATAACGCTTACTTTGACACTGTAGTTATAGGATTTTAGGATGTCATGACATGCAGAGAAATACAGTCTTCAGATCCAATTGCCTGCAGATCCAAATGAAGAAGACACAGATTGAACTGATACTTTAAAACTGGCACCATTGTTACTGTTCATTTCACTGTGTTTACAAGTACAATTGTCTAATTGCACTTCACACAGGTGAGTGGGCTTGACAAACCACCAGTAGGACACTCATTTCCTCTCTGTATGCACCAGACACTTATTTAGAAACACATATGAGAAAACATTGTGCAATTCTGAGTGGGATTAGGTGAGAGTGACACACGCTTTCCTCTATGTGTATGCATATGTGTTTAAAAAAAAAACACAAAACTAACACGGCATTTATATCGCTGCTCTCTATTATTTGAAGTGCTTCTTTTATTCTTATTTGTAATTCTTGGAAAAAAGCGTCAGCTAAATGAATCAAAGTAAATGTAATGTAAAGCTGAAGAAGCCTCCAGAGCTGAAACACACTGTAAGTGATTGGCCAATCAGAACACAGCAGACTCTTGGAAAGAAGGTGTTTAGAGTTCATCATCCTGAACAACCTGTTTCAGACTCAGAGAGAAAAGAGGTGATGCTAAATGTATATTATAATAAAATACAGTGTTTTTTGTCTTTGAACCGATGTAAACTTGGTAGGAGACCTCTAAAACTAAATTAAGAACCTTTAAAATAACAGAATTGGATAAATACCTCTATTTTTTTTTCTTTAATTTGTGGAGCTTAATTGTGCCCGATCACTATTCCCTTTCATTAAGTGTAAATGAGCAGCCTGAACATACTGCTAAACATTTCTTTTTGTGTTTTACGTAAGAAAGAAATTCATACTGGTTTGGAATTACATGAGAGTAAATAAATGATGTTAAACTTGTAATCTTTGAGTGAACTGTCCTTTTAAGACCCTGCAGAAGTAGGAGGATTTCATATTTGTTTTCCTCTTCCATTCTCATCTTTCTCCTTTTTGATGGGAGACTAATCCTATCTCATCCTCTTGAGGAGCTCCAAATCTGGTGGTAAACATTGCTGCAGAGTTATTTTGCTCATTCAGTGCAAAGGCTCATTTCGTACTTGATGTATCATGTCTGATGAATTTCACCCTGGACTGCTATAACTGTGTGTGTGTGTGTGTGTGTGTGTGTGTGTGTGTGTGTGTGTGTGTAGGCATGTGAGGAAGGAGACATCATGAGGCAAGCTTCATGAGGTATGGAGAATGACTCAGCATTCTCAGTTAAAGGGAAACAAGATGAGCTCACAATCCTGTCCAGCAGCCAAAGATGGACAGGCCACATTAAAGTGAAACTGACCTATTCAAAAGGACCAGGCCAATCTGTGATGTGGTTGTCGATACCAAATCTATACATAAAGTTAAAAGGAATTTAACCATTGTGTACTGTTGTGGATGTTTTCATCCACTCTGGGGTGGTTTTGAGTCTTAATTTAACCACAAGTTTCTCTGTGTTTCAGCAAATGGAATGATTTTGGGTGACAAATCTTTTTAATATTGACACATATCTTGGGAAAATGCTTAGAATTTTTTCAAACATTCAACAATACACTCTGGGCAAAGTTACCACCCTTTCGTTATGTTCGTGGCTGTTTTTGCCCCATTGACCTCCTTTATAACAACCTTTTTTGAGACATGTCATTACATAAAAAATTTGACCTCTTCCCAAAAGAGAAAAACAGCAACAATCAAGAATGCACGATTATATGGTGTCATGGCTTTACAATCCAAAAATGTCATTATAATGGAAGTCAATGAGGCAAAAACAGCCACAGACATAATGAAATGGTAGTCAATTTGAAGAGTATGCAAGGGTTAAAGGAAAAACATGAAACATCATTTTAATTTATTCCATTGATGGCGCAACTTTC
Source organism: Danio choprae (assembly GCA_903798125.1). Classification (NCBI taxonomy): domain Eukaryota; kingdom Metazoa; phylum Chordata; class Actinopteri; order Cypriniformes; family Danionidae; genus Danio; species Danio choprae. Next base: position 2,207,311 of record CAIGQW010015581.1, on the reverse strand, counting down.
AGCAACATACTCCAGACTTCAGTGTCACATGGTCCTTTAGAAATCATTGTACTATGCTCAAACCGCAGCATTTTTAATTGGAATATTTGTAGCTAAATATTGTAAATATCTTTACTGTAAATATCACTAATGCATACTAATGAATGTCTTGTAAAAAAAAAAGTCATAAACTTTAAGTCATAAATGTCTTGTAAAAATGTCTAAACAACAAGCACAAAACCTCGTATTACCACAAACATTTGTGAGAGCCATAGGCCCTTACATTTTTTTTGACTAGAAAGTCTTAGGTATAAATTGCCTTATCATGGTTTGTGATTGTAGTCATGGTGAGACGGCAGACTGTAATGAGACACTTCAGTGCACAGAAAACCTCCACCATGATCCCATATGTCATCTACTGCAACCGATTATGCTAACACCCAATTAATTTATCATGCAAAAGAACAACACATCGCTGTAAACGGTTTCATCTTTGACGTATTTAACTCAGAGGTTTAGCATTTCATTTAACCTTTTGTGTGTTAAACAAAATAGAAAAATAAATCCAACAAATGCACTTCCATACAAAGGCGTTTAGCATATGTCTTAGCCTCAGCTTCCAGTGAACTCTTGATAAATGGGCCTTTAAAAGATAAATAATTGATAGAGAAAGAATAAAGCATTAGGGTCGCAAATGAATAACTGCTGGTTTTGGCCATTCTAAATGTAATGATTAATGACTGGCCTAGCTTAAAAGTGTCCTTGCAGAGTGAAACCCAGATGAGCATGCATTGCTAGTTTTATTGGTTGTTATTTGAGAATGTTGTGATTGGCCAATCAGAATCAACACTGTAAAAAATGCTGGGTTCCACACAATCAATTTGTGAAGGAATTTAGTGACTTTGAATAGTAAATTGAACATAAAACAATTAAGATGTCCAAAAAACCTCAAGAATTGTGTTCTTATTTTTTGAGTGCAGTATTCCAGAGAGTATAGTAATGATGAGCTTAGCCATACAGTATGATAATAAACAACCAACAAATTTTTACCTTAAAATGGTTACCCAATTTCCTCTGTAATTTAAATTGAGGTATGTTTTTTTGTTTTTTTTAACAATAAGAGGCTGTGCAATAATTTTGCTTTTTTGAAAGAGACACATTGACTAGGGGTGACACGGTGGCTCAGTGGTTAGCACTGTTGCCTCACAGCAAGAAGGTCGCTAGTTCAAGTCCCGGCTGGACCAGTTGTCTTTTCTCTGTGGAGTTTTCTCCCCGTGTTCGCGTGGGTTTCCTTTGGGTGCTCCGATTTTTCCCACAGTACAAAGACATGTGCCATAGGTAAATTGAATAAACTAAATTGGCCATGTGTGAATGAGTGTGTATAGATGTGTGGGCTGCAGCTGGAAGGGCATCCGCTGTGTAAAACGTATGCTGGAAAAGTTTGTCGTTCATTCCACACGTTCAACACATTGACTATTCCAAGTTATTGACTAATTATGCACGATGTATGTAGCAGTCAAATATAGTGTCAATACTAAATCTGTAACATTGATAATAATCATCATATTGGAATGATTTATGAAAGGTCATGTGACATTTAAGACTGTAGTAAATCGTGCTAAAAAATCATCTTTGCCATCACAGAAATACATTTCAAATATATCTGAACAGAAAATAGATAGTTTCAATTGTAACAATATTACTGTAATTTTATTATTGTTTTAGATTATTACTGTTTTACTGCATTTCTGGTCAAATAAATGCAGTTTTGAGCACAACAGACTTCTTTAATGAGCAATAAAAAATTTAAACAATAAGGTCTTGCCTTTTACACACAAAAATCTATATTTCATCCAGACATACACACATAGAGAATGCATTACAGTCCCTTTCTAGTCTACAGGCTGACAGTGAGACAAAGAAGATACGTGGTAAACTGAGCCCTCTGCTGGAAGAAAACAGCAGTGGATGATGCATCTTTTTACAAGAGTCATCTCCTTTCTAGAGGCTTCGGTGAGACACTGAGCACCAAAGAGGACGGGGGAGAGAGAGACCTCATGTGTCATCATCAACGACACACAAATGCAATGATTTGCAGGAAACAACAGTAAAGCCAAGCCAATCTGTTCTTTACTGTTATGAAAATGTTAAAATAGAAATACATATTGATTCAAAAGCATCATATTAAACAAAGATTACATTTAAATCTGACTGACAATGCTGTTTTGTGATTGTTGTGGTATATAGGCTACTTGACATAACACTGTTCATCTGAATCTATGAGAATGGAAGTCTGAATCCCATCATAGTGTTTTTATCTCACTATAGGATCTGTGCATTTCCTTCTTCTCTCATTCTGCAGTGTTCCTATAGAATCACAAGACGGCAGCACTTTTACAGGTCACAAATCTAGCAGACAGAAATTGATCTGAACCGTATGGAGGTGGTGCTTTGCTCTAAACTCATTTAACAATAGTCCAGCCCAAATCATAAATAAAAGATAGTGACTGTCCGAAATAAATAATGTATAGTGACCAATAAATTTAAGAAATGAAGTCAACATTGATTTTCTTAAAGGCTCATTAATTTAATATTAATCAGTTTAAACTAATTATAAATATCTTAAATGTGTAATGTAATATATATATATATGCCTCACAGTGGCGCAGTGGGTAGCACGTTCGCCTCACAGCAAGAAGGTCGCTGATTGCTGGTTCGAGCCTCGGCTGGGTCAGTTGGCGTTCCTGTGTGGAGTTTGCATGTTCTCCCTGTGTTGGCGTGGGTGTCCTCCGGGTGCTCCGGTTTCCCCCACAAGTCCAAAGACATGCGGTATAGGTGAATTGGGTAAGCTAAAATTGTCCGTAGTGCATGATATATATATACACAACAGTTCTGTCTGGTTCTCAAATCTGATTGGCTGATAGCCGTGCGATATTCCCGTTATAACAGCACTCCCTCTTCACCCTTGTGTATTACTCCCCCACATAGAGTGACAGCAGATGAATAAACTCACTACAGTTTGACAAATATTGCAGCTGTTGGACAACATAATGTACTTTTGATGCTTTTTCAGATGAGAATAGTTGTTTAGATTGCAACTATGCAGTTTATTTATTAGGACAGTGCCTATTTTAAATATTTATAATTTTGGAGATTCAGAGCGTTCACAGCCATCAGCCTGTCATACAGAGCAAAGACAGTTAACATTCTGCCACAAGATGGCGACAGAGACTGCAATATCACACGAGTAGCAGTGCAATATGGCTTTATATCGTCAGCCCGCAGCCTCGAGCCAACGCATACCTCCCACCAGTGCCGATATACAGCCATAATCGCACTGCTCGTGTGATATTGCTCAT